>JAUCMU010000080.1:5138836-5187858 GCA_032275025.1 Enteromius treurensis | reverse complement strand
CATTTTTATTTTATAAGTATCGATTCAGGCACCGTTTAGGCACCGGAACCGTTTTAAAAGTATCGATTTGGCACCGGAATCGAAAAAACCCTAAACGATACCCAACCCAATTTATCTCACGTCTGAAATAAAAACCCATACTTAATAAATCGAAATATTAAGCTGCTTTGTGTTTTATAAATTTTTATATTTTCTAAAATTAAAAAGGGATCCCCAGAATTCAAACAGCATTCAAACTGATCATCTCTTTATCTGTCCTAATAGTTATTCCACAAAATAAACAGGAATGAATGTTAAAAAAAATCTTAAAAGATACAGTTTAACTTACTGAAATATATATCACATCTCTTGTAATTGCTCAGTCAGTGTTGAAACGGAGTATGCACTCTATTAAATATTCATTATATTTTTACTTAACCTGTTCAAGACTCCTGTCAGTTAAAAAAGTTTTTTATAATCACAAGAAGAAAAAAAAGACATGTACAGTAATATTCCTGATATTCAAATACATATACATCAAACTGAATCAATTCATGAAATATGTGCCAATTCCAAGCCCTAAAATGAAGTCATACAGGTTTGGAACGACATGAGGGTGAGTAAATCATAACAGAAGGCACTGCTTCAAACCGTTCTTCAAGGATTGACAGTCCGTGATAGTTTTCACCTGTGTTGGAACAGACTAATGGACACATTTCCATGTTACCCACAGGAAATCTTCATATATAATGCAGGACACGCTTTTGGAGAGCACACATGCTTTTGTTAAATGCTGCCCGCAATTGAGTTACGTACACATTACTGAATAAGGCAAGTCAAGAGCTATTCAGGAAATAATGGAGGGCAAGACGAATTGTTCGGTTGCCATTTAGGATAATGAAGGGATGTTTCTGCATGCAAATGAAACACTGGCACACGCTCGTCCACACCACCCCTGTCCTGCTCTCATTCATCAACCTCCTGCGGTGAAGCTATCAGGCTTTCCAAAAAAAAAAAAAAACAAGCTTCACTTATGGGGTCGTTCAACCTCATCGTACATCGAACACAACTGACAGGCGCAAGAGATACAATGCAGATCTCCTTAATAATAAAAAAACTAGAAACTTTCATTTAATTCTGTGTGGCCAATAACTTCCAAAGACAGGCTCTTTTTATGAGACAGCCAGAGATAGAAAATGTATTCCAGCAGCATATCTGATTTCAAACATCTTTCAGAAAAATAAATAGTGTTTCTCCAGCCAGTAAATCTGTAACTTGCGAGACATGATTTAAAATTAAGTAGAAACAGCATTGGGAGAGTGTGGAAAACACACTTGAGCGTGTACAGTACATATCAGGGTCAGGCAAATGTGAATTAAAGAAGAGTGAATTTAAACTGGACTTGTATCAAATTATTTTCAATTGGAAACTGAATTGGAATGACAGGAAGTAGAATGCACTGAAGAAATTAAAAGAAACTGATGCATACTGGGAAATGACATGTTCTTTCACCGGGATCCACAAAAGCTCTTAGAAATAAATATAATTAAATAGTAAGAATTCAGATGCAAAAGCTGCTAAGTGCCATCTGTAATTTTCATCTAAAAATCATTTTATTATCAGGCTCCAATGTTTAGATTCAATATTTTTACTCTAATGGCAATATTTAGGCCCTTCTCTACGCAAAAGAATTCAAGTGAAACAACTGAAAAAATATAGAAGTCTGATAAAAATGCTGATTTTAGAAGAAAATGTATCTATCCCTCCATCCATTTAACCAACCAACCAACCAACCAACCAACCATAAATTCATTAAGCAAAACACTCAAATATGTCTTTGTTAAAACAGTCATACTTCATTAAATGCAAAAATAATTTAAATTGCACTTAAATTCAAAATCGAATGGCAATTTAGCAGCCTATTTGCAACTTCAATGATTAAACTGGAATTCGAAAGGCTTTCTTATTTCTGTCCTAATGCTTGAAAACCAAGTCACACAAGAAAACCATCCATGCAACAGAAAAAAAAAAATCCATGTTGTTAATCTGATGGTTTTTTTTTCTTATGTGTAATATGACAAACATTCACTACACTTTGATGAGATGATATGATCTGCTCTCTAACCAACATTTTATATTGTAATTTATTACCACAATTGAAACACTCAATTATATTTTATTGTCAAATAATAAGAACATTTAGGGCATTTCCCCACAGAAGAAGGGGTCAAGTGATTAGAACGAAGACAGCGTTGATTTACTCAGTGGGAATTCTTCAGTTAACCGAGATTTGTAATTGAAATGAGATGCTTTCTATCCTTGGAATGCATTTTACTGGGTCTGCAGGCTTTGTACATAAATAAGCCTTCTTTCAGTCCTCATTCCAATATGACATGCCATCCATCAGAGACGTCTGTGGTTGCTTTAGGGAAACGCTAATGGCTATTCAACTGTTGGCATTGGCGCTCATGACAATAACTTTTGGCACATGCAGTAAAGACTTGGCTGGAAACAAGCCAAGGCATCTCATTGAGATATTAATGTACATGCTGATACGACAAGTACACTACTGTCAAGATGGACAGTTAATAAAATACACACAGATATAAATGATCACAATCATAGAATCATGACCAAAATCTGCTTTAATCTCTATTGAAGATGGTTTGCATTATTATCAGGTATGCACTGTTTAACGGAACAGTTGGCCAAGGCTCTTCTGGATGTATCCGCAGCAGAAATTCCCTGGCAGAAGATCAGTCTCATTCATTCCTTTCCAGACAATATCATCCTCTCGCTCTCATCAGCGAGACACATCAGAGAACTGACGTGCTCCACTTTGAAAACAAACCCTTGTCCTGCTGGTGGGAACAGAGCTAAAGGATCAGCTAATGACCGTGAATTATACATCATCTGATCCACATACACACTGACTACATTCATGCGGGGCATGAAGTCAATGATAACAGCTGTGTGTGAACATAGTAGCTACTGCACTACTAGGCTGTGTGATAAGATATGGCATGCCATAGGTGTAATGGTTTTTATACTAAACTGCATGTGCTATTGCCTCACACCAACCCTACACCTTACCCGACCACTTACAGGAAACACTCCATTTTAAGTGATGAACCATTTCTTACAGTTTCAGTATTAGTCAACAATAATCCTTGACTTAGCTACCATCAGAAAAGATGATACTGCTGGAAAAATCGTGGCTTTTAGCAAGAAGTTTCACTTTGATGCGACTCCTGTGCTGATTGTAAAGTTAGACATGGGGGCTGATGGTGGAAAACCACATCAATAACCTTTGAGGTTAGAACCATGACTCCAACATTCACTGTACCTGGAGGAACGCATACCTCAAGCCTCCTGTCCACTTAGTCTAAATATCACACCACCCTCACCCTTCAAAGAGCGCACAGCATTCATCAAGTCAACTCAGACACTAACAATACCTCATCCGGGCCAGCTTTTCATCCATTACCTGTCATTGTACTCAGCAAGGTTCACAATGTGCCATAAAACACACCTTTCCTCTCAACAGAATGAGCAGAGATTGAGCAGGGCCCTCGGGCAACGAAACCAAACAAGCATCTGGAGCGACATCTGTCAGTATAAAAGCTCTGTATGTGTGTCTTTATGAGTTCTCACTCTGCCTCTGATGTTTTTGTGTGGTTATCTGTTGGCCCAGTGGTGTTTTTGGCGAGATTCTCCCCTGACTCACTGTCATTTTCAGTAGCTTTTGAATGAGCCTGGTTCCTCTGTCATACCCAGATCAGAGGATCCCTGTTAGCATTGTCGGTTTTGGCTCAGGAGACACTTTAGAGTTATGGGAACCTGGCATTTGGAGCTTGTCATCTGATTCTCAGCTATTGTGGTTACGTCATCTAGAGCTTAAAATTTTATGTAAACCCTTTATAATGATATTAAATCACACGTATGAAGCCTCAGGGTACAAGACAGCATTTTAAGAGTATAGCTTAACAAATAAATGTAAGTATGACGCAACATTTTCCCCTCATACTTAAAAAGCCTGATGTGTTTCTCAGGTTACAACTTGAAAAGTCAGATTTGGAAAAACGCAGACAGACCTTTGCGTTTGCTGGCTTGCAAATGTAATCCCTTAAATAGGGTTTAGCCGCCCAAAGAAACGTTTTTGTAAACGTTGCATGTGCTGAAGACAGGTTTTACCTTTTCGGCTAATTCCTTTATGATTATCGCGGCTTTGTGACATACATGCGAGATTTACTCTAAAACAACATTTGTCAGGGAAATATGTTGTCCAGACAGTAGTGCAACGAGCAGACTTGCCCTCCATCTATACATTTCTGTCAGCGTGCGGTCACAAATAAAGCCAATCGAGTCCAAAAATACATTTATAGCTCATGCGATGCCCTTTCAGAAAGTGCATGCACACCTGAATCTCTAATTCAGTGTTTAGGGAGACCACCCTGAGTCAATATCTCTTCCTGACAACCTGACATACATGAGATTATGGGATATGACTCATTTGAAGGAGAATATGTACTGTATCAACAAACTTGTGGTTTAAGAGATTGAGTTGATGCATGTAGCAACACATTTCATTAATAACAATCAGAGAGTTTTTTTTTGCATGCTTGATGAGTCACAGAAGCAAATAAACTTACACACGCAATAATCCGCGATATTCAGTCTCTGGCCACATGTTGGGGTGAGTCGGGGGGGGTCTTGTTGGGAGGTTGCTCAGAGGGTGGGAGATTAACTCAAACTGCACAGGCAAAACACTCCAGGGTCCTCTAGAAAAGACTAGCTTCAGGCTCCTGACCTGGCGGCTAATCCAGTTCCAGCTGGACCCAATCCGTCTGGGTTTGTGTCGTTGCGTCGCTGCAGTCCTGCAGCGCTAAGCTTGAAATAAGAAGCTTGGACCGGTCTGACAACCTGTCAAGCTGAGGACTTAATTAACCATCTAAAGTCAACCTGGCTAATAGGCAAGAAAAGATCCACTCAAGTGCTGCCACAAAAGAAGAGAGGGTCAATTCCTGTTCGTCTTGCTTTTATTATGAATGCCGGGCACTCTACTAAACTGTCTTGGATGTTGGGGTTTTTCCTTTTATAAAACAACATATGAAATTGTAAGTTAATCTATTTATCTAGTAATTTAAATTTAAAAAAAAAACAAAAAAACTACAATTTACACAATGAAAAAAACAAAACAAAAAACAGGATGCCTAAAAGACAAAAAAAAGAAAAGAAAGTAAAAAAAAAAGAGAAAATAATAAATAAATAAAAACTTAATTAAATATGGCATATATTAAGAATTATTATCATATCTTATTGTATGCAAATCTAAAGTCTGTAGAACTGTTATATATTTCTACAGACTTTAGAATTACATACAATACAAAAATAATACATTTCAAAGTTTTAAAAAGAGTTATATATATATATTAAAAAAACTAACAGGATGACAAATTTACATTTAAAAAAACTATACAAATAATATTTCTAATGTACAATATGCTGTTTAAAGCATTTTTTTTTTTTTTTTAAATAAAATAAAATTAAGAACCACCAGGAATATTTCTTAATTAATTAAGAAACGAAATTTTCTTAGCATTTCTTAAAATAATTTTGATTTTAAAGTTTCATTTAAATATTTTTCTTTTCAAATGTCTGAAACGTGGCAACATCTGTTGAAACCAGTATAAAAACATAACATAAAAACAAAACTATTTTTAAATATACTTTGTTTAAACAGGAACATGTTCATTTAATAGTGATACTGCGATAAAAGAAAACTTATTTGATTTCCAGCCATAAAATATGTAGTATTTTAAATAAACATATTCTTTTATCCAAGATATTAGGAAATTTTATGGCAAAGTACTGCATAGCAGGAGGATCGAGCAGCATTTTTCTGCAAAAAGTGTCAAAACCCACTCTTATCTGCCATTTCCAGTTTCGCACAAAGACTTGGCCCTATCACACATCCCCCAACAGGAAGAACAGGAGACACTTCAGAGTTAAAGGAGACGGCGATCAACTACGCATAACTTGTTTGTTTGCTCAAGGTGAGGCTGTGTCAAAACTCAGAAGAGTAGAGTCGCTAGGCGCGGCACTAGCTCGCTAACTTCTCTGAGGTAAAACAGAGGCTCACTTGACCTTCCTCTCTCCCTCCTCTCCATCACTGCTGAGTGTTTAAGCACACCATCTCCTTTCTGCCATAATGTGTTTAGAAATGTCACTCACACCCCCTCCCTTTCAATCACTGTAATGTGTTTGACTGTGCTAACCCTCTTCCCTCTGGCCATAATGTGTGTAAAACTGTCATACACTCAAGCAACACTCTATCAAGGTAATGTGTTTGATTATTCCAGTCCCGAGCCTACTTTACAAAATGTGGCTGATCTGCATTTTCCTGACCGTGTCAGAGACGGACCCGCCATATCTGAAGCACCAAGACATGTTCGTGTTCAAATGAACGCCAAACCGCACTGGATTGAGCATTTGAAATCAGTGTACTATGTAATCCGAGTCAGTGTAATGTGTAATCCGTCTCTGTGACCTCCAGCTGAATGACTGTCTGAGAGCTTCCAGGTGTATCATCAGATTTTCCACTTCTCTGCTCGCTTAAATCTCATTCTTTCTTTCCTGGCACCTTCCGCTTTTTCAGGCTAAGCCACTTGATGCTTTTTCCCCCAATCAACTCTCACTTTTCCCCCCCCACTTGAGTCCTTTTTTCTTCGTTCTACAATACACATTGCATTGCCTCTTGAACTTTTTGTTATTCTGTCCCTTTAGCCCACATTCTTCCCCCCTAAATCTTCTCATTTTCCGTCAATAACCTGTCTCTTTCATGCTGACTCTCTCTCTGTGCGCTACTGTTCTGAGAGCCAGAGGTTGCCTAAGAAAAGTAGACTGCGCCACGGCAGTAATATCAGTGTTCCAGTGCGGTAGAGCTAATGATGTGTAGCTGTTAACCTCCGAGGTGCGGACCCTGGCTGTGGAGAGATCACCCACGGAGAGGTGGCCCCGACTCAAAAAAAGCTCCACATCTTAAAGCCCTTTTGTGCTCCTTCTACTGTATCCAACTTGTTAATATGCTTCTTTGAATCTTAAAAATCTGAGGAATTACACACTTAGTGGCAATTTTTTTCCCCCTCTTATGATTTTTGCACAGCAGACTAAACATGACGTTTTCCTGAGATCCTGATGTTATCTCAGCTGAGACTTTGCCTGCTTTATGAACATAAAAGACGGCTTTAAAGGCATAATTCATACAAAATGAAAATTCAGTCATCACTGCAAACCGTGATTTCTTATATTAAACCTGTATGACTGCTCTGGAACAAAAAAGGGATATTTAAAGTATTTCCAAACTGCTCTTTCCCATACAATGAAGGTGAATCGAGACCAAAGCTGTCGAGCTGGATTTTCAGGGAAATATTAAAAAAATTCAGCCTCTCCCTTTAATGGCTTCAGATTATTTTGTTATTTTTTTACCATTTTATGTTGCACCTCCACGCACTTTCACTGCATGAAAAAAAGAGCAGCATGTACGTGCTTTGAAATGTTTTCTTTTATGTCCCAAGGACAAGTCATTTTGGGTCAGGATCACCAAAATGTCTTATTTTAGTATTATTTCTATACTATTTAATATTTTTAAAATAGCTTTTATTTTTTTATTTATACATTTTAATTACAATTATGTATTATATTTTGTTTTATCTTTATTTTAGTTATACTATATATATTTATATATAACCTCTTTTATTACAGGCAATTTTTCTTTTATATTTTTCATCAAATATTTAGATCTTATTTTATTTTGATTACTGATATTGTTTTTAATAGTTTATGGTCGTTTATTTAACAATAACAACACTGGGGATCACATGAGGCTAATAATGAACTAATCCTTTAAGTTCACAGTAATTCCGAGCAGCACGTCTAAATCCCTTGGCACCTATTTCCTTATTAACCAATAATGCTTCTCTGTTTAGCGTCAAATTAAATTCTTAAGCAGTCAGTAGGGAGTAATTTAATCAATTAACCTTCCTCCATTGGAAATGACTTTAGGAATGTGGTCTGGCCTGACGTCCAGTGCAACCCACCTTGGTAACAAACCAAAGGCTCTGAGTGTTGCACACATGAAGCATGCAAGTTCTTGAGTGTGTGAATGGATGAAACCCTTGTGTTAATAAATCCCAAATTAGACTGCACACGCATAAACACTCTATTGTTCTTTGAAGTTTCTCTGTAGCCTTGCAGACGCCGAGTCATACATCACGCTCAAACATACAGAAGGGTCCTGGGGGCCACGGCTCCAGCTTGTCCCTACACCCTCAACAACTCATCACCTGTTCGGGCTAACACAGCCTGTGTGTCCCCCAAAAATCATCTTTCCCAAGGGCTCAAGTCCAAGGTTAACAATGGCTGTCTGTGTGAATGAAGCCTACAGGATGATCAATTGACCTTCCAATTCATCATACAGCTGATAAAGCAGATGCCAAGCCACCAAAGAAAAATAGACACCCTTTGTATAGTCAAGTACTAACTGACTCATTTACAGTAGGTATTATTCCATAGTCACAAATGCCAAGACACACAGCATCCAAGGCCACTATGAAAATGTTTTTCATCCAGTAAATGTATTCTAAAATATCATGCACATATGCTCAAAAAAATAGACTGCAAAAAAAAAAAACATTTAATAAATCCTTAAACTGTGCTTAAATTGTTAAATATAAAAGATGCAAGGAAATTGTGCTTACATCATGTTACCCCATGACATTTTTGAGTTATTCAATCAAAACCTTTCTTGAAAACGCTATAAAAGTATTTCAAAACCAAAATTTAACACCTATAAAGGAATATGTTAAAATATGTGTGCGCTCCCAGCAGCCAATTACTCCCCATTTCAGGCAAAAAAGAGCAGCCATATTGAAAGTACATTTCCCCTCAAGCCCTTCAGCAGTGTTTGAGCAGGGGTCACCAGTTTAACACAAAGTCCCTTAATGGACGCGAGCAAGAGAGCGAAGGTCAAAGTGTCATGTTTGCTGTGCCTGGGGCATATCACAACACACAGGGCCAATGGCAGACAGGGTTGAAAGAGCCAACGTTTGGACAAGCCGAAGCTTATCTACATATAAGAGGGACAGATTGTGATGGAGGAAGGGAGAGAAGAGACAAAGACGAATACAGGTAAGTTTCTGAAAGCGAGCCAGGAAGAGAAGGGAGGAGGAAAACAAACAGGAGCTTCATGCGGACAGGTTGCTGCTTATCAGTGCGTGTGATGGAGAAGATAATAGACCGGTGACAGTCGTGACTGGTATCCAGTTCAATCAATCACAGCGCGCTGTCAGTCACAACACTGATGCTTTATTGACAGAGTCAGGCTGTCCGATAACATTAACCCCACATTCACATGCCAGACTAACCTACAACACAAACTAATGTGTGCTGATGACAACAGATGCCTTTGAAATGGATCAATAATGGCACAGGTTTGCTGAGAAAGGTCAGGGTCAGAGCTTAAATTCAAGGGCCTGATGAGTAGACAACCTGGTCTCATAAAAATATGTACCTCTGTGCACTTTTTGTGCAACACGTTTTTACGTGCCTTACTGCACTTTTCGCCTCAGTTTGAAAGAGAAAAATTCTACTGAGCGGTGCTAAAACACCACAAATCACACCACGTGAACCCTGGCATATTTGTATTACGTTGATATAGGTACGTATTGCAATGGTTCAGAATTAAAATATCCCTGAACTGTTGCTAAAAGTTAATGTTCTATCATGTTAGAAATATGCCCTACACCAATTCAACCCTAAACCTGCCCGATAGTGTTAACAAATGCAAAACCTGATATAAAAACATTTGTTGATGCAACCGTGCCATTTCAACATTCTTTTTATGCAGATTTGAACTGTTTTGTTGAGTTCCTTGCCTCTCAAGTACATCTCGATACTACATGAGCTACCAAACAAACCTAACATCTATTAAAAGATATAGATATGAAGCTGGATATGAGAGATGCTTACGTTGGAAAGCATTCGTTTTCAAATATCCAGTGTCAGAGTTTTACTGCTTAGAGTTCATTTCTTTTGGAAACTGCAGTGATATGTACTTGTTGGTACGTATTTCCTGTCTCGCTACAAACTGTGAGTAGACTATACAGTACAACAAAAAAGACCCAAGTGGCTTTCTTGTAGCTTTGATTAAAATACTATGAAGCATTGTAGCATTTTACATGCCATTATAATGACTTTGTTTTAGTGCTGACTGTGAAGAATATCGTCTGCTTCTATCTCTCTGTGCATTCGACCTTTGCATGACTGAACTTTAATGCTTCACAGGTTCCATTAAATCCCAGGATCACGCGTCGATAAGAACCAGCCCGACATTGACCTAAACCCTGAAGCCTGTATTAGCCGACATGTCAATGTCATTGATGAGCCATTCGTTCCGGTTCAAACTGATACGGGACAAAACTGCATGTGCAGCTCATTACCCATAATGCTGCAGCGGCCAACACTACAGCTATCCAATTTCCCCAATAGCTTTTTTCCTTCCATTATTGTCTTGGCATTTCGTTTGTGTTCTTTCTCAATGTCTGCAATTCTGACTGAAACATGCACTGATAAAAAAAAGTGCTGAAACAAATACTACAGAAAAAAACACGTGCAATTTCTACATTAAAACGTTAGTTCAGGGAACATCAAGCTAAGCTTTCTATACTATGTAAATGTAAATATCACTGTTATACAATTAAGTAAAACCTACTCAAGTTTTCTGATACTGGTGTTCCCATCATGCACTAGGAGGAACAAATAATTGATAAGGATGTTGTTGTTTGATGCTGTTTACTAGGTGTTTTTACACTGTTTTATCATTGCTTTTGTTGTTAGGATTAGTAACGTGCCACATTAGTCAAATCTGGTGTTCGTTTTCTACTCAAGAGGACACATTGATGCTCAAAAACGATCCAGAGAATGAGTCATTGTCATTGTGTATTGTGTGCCAAGTATTGGCAAGTCTCTTCTAAATTGCGTGTAGTCAAAGTATTGCCAAGTAAGCTCTGACTAAGTAAAAATGACTCAAACTCCTACTGGTCAACCTAGAGTTCCTTTTTTTTTATTTACTTAGCTAAGATTTTACTCAACAATTTATATTTTACAGAGCAGTAGCAGTAATATTTGCTAAAAATGTTATGAAGATTTTAACCAAGTAAAGTTTTTTCATGTTCAAGTACAAATATATATTGTACTGTTCACGTACACACAAAGACTATAATATAATATAATAAATAATATATAATATAAATGTAATAATAAATGTAAAACTAATATTTATTTATATTAAATATTATTTTAGGACACATTAAATAATTACTAGAATTACATGCAGACTGAACTAATATACTACAGTATGAAATGCTTATAATATATATATATATAAATATTAAACTTGCTCATACTGTTCCATATCCAGATACAAAAAGCAATAAAAGAGGACTGTTTTGTTCTATCCAGCCCCAGCTGTGATAATCGTTGAGTGACAAGATGGGCACCTGTCTCTTTTTTTCTTTATAATTAAGATTTATTCTTAAATTTGATTTTCCATTTTGCAGCATTCAGATGGTTAGTCCACATCTTTTTCTTTTTTAGTGCAGCATCTACACTGTTTCTACTATCTATTTTGGCCATAATTTCCCTGCTGTTTTTGCTTCTCTCTCTCCCCATGTCTTCACACTCCTCTGGCACAGTTACACACACACACCGTTCTCTGGACCGGGCTCGCGGGAGAAGCTGAAAACAGACAGGACCAATTTTCTGCTAATTGGAGCTCAGGAAATTGCTCCTCGTTTTAATTTACTGCCACACAGCCAGATAGACATGTGATCTTCCGCCATCCTCCGCTGGTTCTCACCGCAGGTGTGCGTGCGTGTGTGTGAGAGAGAAAACCAGACGGAGATGGAAAGATACACTATCCATTGGACCTACTCTTACAGTCCACAGGTGCAGAGGTCACACCTCTGGACATTAATTTGACTTAAATACAACATGAACTCTCTCAGAGGTCAGACGCGTTGGGAGAAACACACAAGCCCTTTGACTTCTACTGCGGTCTTACTTTAAAGCTGTCACGGTAATTCAATTGATTTCATATTTTTTTTGAAAGCCCACGAGGGATGCGGTCAGTTGATTTATGATGACTGTCATAATATTTCTATAGCCACAAGACACTTTTTAAGCCTGAAAACAGCCGTGCATAATATTCAGATCAGTGTTATTCAAGTATAGTTTATACACTATAACAGCATTTAGTAATATTTTAATGAGCTTTTATTTTTATATTTAGTTTTCATTTTATTTTGTGCCTTTATTATGTTTAATAGTAGTAATGTAGTAATTTTTTTAATAAAAAGAAATAAAATAAAATAAATGTAAGTTGAAGTGATAAAATTAATAAAACTAATTAAAACTAAAACTAATAACTAATACAGTTAGTTATTTTATTTATATGCTATGGAGAGCCAAATGAATTTACCCAAAATTAAATTATTAAACAAATGATGAAATATATTAATAAATATTTAATGCATGATGAAATCATTAAATACATAAATAAATGCAAAAATGTATAAATATTTAAGTATTTATTTATTAATTATTTAATGAGATAATATTATATTGTTTTATTAGATTTCTATTTTTTTCTTTTATTTATCTGTATTTATTTCTGCTAAACAAATGAATGAAGATAAAAATAAATAAATGAAGAGAATAAATATGAAAAAATTAAAATAAATAAAAGAAGAAATCTTGTTTTATTTTATTATGTATTTAATCATTTATTTATATATTTCAACATTTATTTAATTAATTAATTTTGAGTTATTTGGCCCTCCTTATTATTTAAATTTTATGTTTAGTATTTCTTTTTGATTACTGAAACTTAATTAAATAAATTAAATTAATAATTAAATTAAATAAATTAAATAAACATGAAATGTTAAAAATAATAAAAAAATAACACAATTTTTATTTATTTATACATAGCTTTAATTTCTTTATTTAAATTTGAATAATTTTAGTTCTTCAAATTATTTAAAAGAGTCTCATTTTCAATGCAATTTAGCCTCATTACAATGATCATGAAGACAATCCTCATTATAACTCATAACAGGAGAATGTCAGATACCCCGTGTCAAAGGCCATCAAGCGCTGACCTAGGCAAATGAGATAAAATCTGGAAAAAAACAAAGAAATCATAACATTTATGAGGAGATTACATTATTACTCATGACCCAGACCCTCTTTAGGGAAATGTACCACTTCCTGATTGTATCTCCCACCTAATAGTCAGGAAATGAATGACTTTAGGACTATATCGCTTTTAAATATCCCTATTGCTGCTTGTTTCTGCTTTGTCTACATTCTCTCCACCCCACCTGCCCCCCATAAAACTATTTCCTGTTCGCTCTGCTTGTCTGGATCGCTCTCCCTGAATTCATTCTGTCTTTAGTTGTTTCTCCGTTGGCTCTTATTTGTTGTTTCAGAGCAGCAGGGTGAGATCCCGCTGCAGAGACGTCAAGAATGTTTATTTGGGATATGCGAGGCTCGCCACATCTTTGACAGTTTATGTGCTTATGGAGACAATAACATGGCTTTTTGATGGATTCAGCGGTTCGGTACAGCTCCGTTTTAATGGCAGTGAATGGAACTTTTGAATGAGCACGAGCGCTTGGACGGAATCCAAGCCTCGGATGACAAGAATCCAGCATATTGAGTTTATTTACTGTGGGACTGGAGTAAAAACAAGACCACGACTCCTAATGAGAGGGAAATAACTCTGAGACTGCAGATTTTGGCGTCCAAAAAGTGCCTCGCAAACATGATTTTGGCGAGTATGTCTGACCTTGCCTGACATTTACCGTTGGTCATTCGTATCCGAGGCTCGTGCTGACCCCGGTCGATACAGAGAGACATGTTTTAACACAGAGCCGCTTACTAATCAATAGTGCGACATTGCCAAACAGAGACGTCTATCAGATGTGTATCACTCAATGAGACGGGAGTGCAATCGATGGATGCTTTGCGAAAAGCTCATCCATCCCAAGCCGACGTGTTTTCCAACATCTGACACCGTCATTTATCTGTGTGTGAAAGCACAAGTGGGATTGGACATCGTGTTGCACATACAGGCCGTTTTAATGAGACTGTGACCTTTTCTTCATGGAGCTGTGGGCCTGTGTTCTCTGAACTTGCATAAATCCTCTCTTCCTGTCAAATCAGCTAACGCCATTTCAATCCATCGATCTCTGGCATATACACATGCACAAACACTCTTGAAGAGCACGTGCATTAATATTTATACACTGACGGCATTTTGAAATCATCAATCCTGTTGATCATTCATATTCATATGCAACATTACTATATTGGTCATATACAGTAGCATGGGTTATTAGGCTAAGACCTGTTTTCTTGTACACCTTATGAATACAGTACATTTTACCATATTCTGATTTCTGCCAAGTTGACAATAAAACATGTTAAATAGATCTCAAGAGCGGTCAGAGTCACAGGATGTTTGCAGATCTTAAATCGCAAACTAAAGTGATTCAGAATCCCTTTATAATTTTATCTGTACATGTCAACCAAAATTGCAGTTGGCTTTTTTAAAGAAAATGAATACTTTCATTCAGACAGAATGCATTGCATTGATCAAAAGTCAGTTTTATAATGTTTATAAGATTTCTGCTTCAAATAAATGTTGTTTTTCTAGTCAAAGAATCTTTATTAGCACCGTCTAAACATCTCCACTCATGGCATCTCTTGTTTCTTTTTCTTCAGTACAACACTCATTTGTGCTGCTCCACTGACTTCTCAAGGGTCTGTTAGGGAAAAAATGTCAGTATATGCAAACTTGATGTGTGTATAAGAGGCTGTGATTTCAGCACCCCAAGCACCTCTAGAGATGGCACCAGCTCATTAAGAAAAGTCATCTTGTGTCGACAACAACGCTTGACTGGCTCTCAACTCTTACATGGCCTTTGCAATCCCTTGCCTCTCCTCTTCTTCATTGGTCTCGGTCCTCTCTCCACCTTTTATGAGTGATTATGATCGGTTGAGACTCTTGAACACCTCTACAAGGTTTGGGGGCCGTTTGGTTTGAGAGACTTTCTCTGGTGAATAATTCGCCCTACACCCTTCTGCCTTTCTGTCTCCCTATCATATGCTGCAGTGGGTCTATTAAAACAGGAGCCTCTGACAGTAAAAGTGAGTGGTCCGTTGTGACTGATACAACCATCCATCATAACATTCGGTATGTGTCTCCTGAGGGTCTTTCTCCACTTCTGGCCGTCCCCTTAATGAACTGCTGCCATCACTCACTCACACACCTGCAGTCAGGCCAGCATGTGTGGGCTTAGACTCAATAAAACTGTATTATGTCCTGGCTGTGGTTTCCAAATAATTACAGAGCAAGGGGAAGCAATGGGAAAAACAACAAATGTTTAACTTTATTTCACATGCTCGCTACGACATACTGTATCAAACGGCAAGAGTAATTTAAAATATAGTATAATTCAAATTTAACCTATAAAGTTTTGGCAATTATTTTTTGTCATTAATAATTTAACTAAGAAATTAAATGTTTTAATTAATGCATATTTCACAAGGATTTATAAAATTACAAAACTTACTCCTTTCAGTTTATTTTTTTAAACCACAATTCAGTATAGTTACGTTTTTTAAATTCTTTAACTCTATTTTTTTTATTTCTATATTATTCCTATTTTACTTTCTTTTATTTTTATCACAATTTTGTACTTTGACTTTGCACCATTGAAACTATCCAGGGTTGAACATGCAATCATACTCCGCAGCTCAGAGTGCACAAATAAATGTGGTGCACGATATGAGGCAGAGGAAACCGCACACACAAACATACAGAGACACGGCTAATGCAGCAAACAGGCTGATGCAGCAATGCAATGGCTGATTATAGAACGCTGCAGCAAAACAGACACACACCAGAAAGCAGAGTTGCAGCAACAGCAATTAAAACCAGAGAAGCAGCTGATAGCTCTGTTATGAGGGTCAGAGAGTTCATCGCTTAGAGCTCCACTTCCTCTCTGCCTTTAAACAAGGAATGTATATGACACCTACAGACACCACATGGGTGCTGGAGGGAAAAATGAGGTGCTAGGTGACTTATTTGTGAGTACAGTTTTAACAATGAAATATTATAAAGTCTGTCATTTTTTAATGACTGTGGTAAAGATAGAGATGCAATGGTGCAATGGGGGGTCGATGTGGCTTTGTGGGTTTGGATTCGTGAAAGTTATGTATGTGCTTTACTTAAATAAACCACTGGTCCTCTTTCAGAGTGTCTGGGAGACACATATGCTTACAAACACATATTTTCCACAAAAAACATGTTTAAACTCTAGGCCCTCGTTTCAATCTTTATTCTTCACTTAAGAAAAAAAACACACAAACAATAATGCAACTAGCTCCAGTTTTGTTCTATTGTATATGATTTTTGAAGTGAATCATGTCAAAAGCAGCATCTATTACTTTTTTTAGTGGTAATGCTTGAAATCTGAGTTAGTTTCATGTTTATGAGAGTTCATGAGAGATGTACAGTATGTATGATTCATTAACAAATCACAGATTTGAGTCAGCTCTTTTTAATAAATCAGTTCATCCGGTTCACAAAAATGTTAAGTGATTCAGTCATGACTCATTTGCTTCTTGAGTCCAACTTACTGACTCAATGATCCAGTCATATTGGTTAACAAATCTCAGATTATCAGTAATGTCTGTTTTTCCACATACTGTACATTTATCTTATGATTTGTACTGTAGCTGTTATAAAGCTTTTACACATGTTTTAAAGCATAGTTATAATAGTTACAATAGTTATTTTTATACCTAAAAATGACAAGTCTGGCATCACTTATCCTCATGCCTCTCTAAAATTGAATGACTTTCTATTTGAGGTCTATACATACTGTATATACGTTTTCTTCTGTACAATGAAAGTCAAAGGAAATATAGTTTGATTCCCAACTTTTGATCCCGTCAAGTTCCTCATTTATTGTCATTGCATGACAAGTACAATTATTAAAAAATATCTCTTCCATCGAAGAAAGTCATACAAGTTTGCAATGACATGAAGGTGATTAATAATGTCAGAAGTTTCATTTTGTGAACCTATCCTTCAACCCTTCAAGTTCCTTTACATCTTACAGGTGACATTTACAGGTGACCCTTCAAACGGGTAAAGCCATCACCCCTTAAATAGCCCTGGGGATCCTCGTGGTTGGGCGACCTCTGACACCTGACCTCAGAAGCTGCTGACTTATTACTCAACGCTCGTGCAATTTTGGAATGTTCCAAGCCAATGGCAGGAAAGCTGAAGGGTGTGCAACCACCTCGATTCACTAATTGATCTCTGAGCACGAGAGTGTCGAAATGAGTGTGCGATCAGGGACGAGCGGGCTTGACAAGAGGAAAAACAGAGAGAAAGAATATCTTTCCATACCCGAGATATTGAGAAATGGGGTCAGAGCCCTTTGGCCCCTTGGGTTAAAATAGCACCCGGGAGCTTATTGACTGTAAACATAGAGAGATGAGTGAGCTACTTGTGGAAAGCACTTCCATCTTCATGCAGTTTTTTTTAACCCTCAATGCATGTCTGAACCATTGAATAACACTTAAACTCACTTACAGTTAGAATGAAACTGAATATTGTGTGCTGTGAGGCATTTATTGGCTTTTAAAGGATAAAATGTCAACCAATCACATGCATTCCTGGTCCCTAAGCGATCCAATGGGGTCCTCTGATGCATATACAGTAGTTTGCGTAAAGAAATCATCTATCACTTCTTTTGCTACTAATGCAACTTTAAGACAACAACTTTCAATATGATTAATGATCATGGACAACAAGCTTGCGAATTTTAAAAGCATATTAACTTGGCATTCCTCAACTCAGTGTCACACAGAGGCCCGGAGAGGACGTATCGCTCATAAACACCAATCAAACAATGTCAAACACAATTTGAGTTATTGTTCGGCCAGATGAGTGGATATCTCTGGAAGCACATTATGTTAAAGCAAACATTTAATCAATGGCAGTACAGTAGGACGGGCTGACGTTTTTATAAAAGGCCATTGTGAGCTGCTGAGGAGGTAGAACATAATAGAAGGTTTAGAAATTTGAACCAGATGTGTGTGGAGAGAGAAAGAGCGTTAAATTGGCTGGACAGAGACTGGATGGTGATTTTTAAGGGGCATGCGGTTTTTTAAAACAAGTTTGGTCGGTGCAATTAAGAAATAAATAAAGAGAGTGTAACACAGGATGCATAAACATGTTTTGTGGATTTGCTGGCCATTTTGTGTCCTTTTTTGAGATGAAAGAGTGAAGAAAAGAAGAGAGAAAGAAAAAGAAAGGGTTGAGGTGAGAATGAAAAAGACTTTACGACGGATAATTAAAGTTGTGTAATAAAGATTCTCTTTAATATCTCAATTTTTGAAAGTAGACAGCAATGAAATCCAGTGAATATCAAGAAGGGGAGTCTGTTGAAGTCTTCAGCTTCTCAGATTTCTCATGTTCTTCTTCTGAAAACACCCTAATAATCTCACATGTTTCTCCTTAGGAGGAATTAAAATATAGTACAGAGCTATAAAATTAATGTAGTATGGCTCAGATGCTTTTGTCTTGTAAGAATTGTATGAGAAATAATAATAATAATAATTATTATTATTTTACATGTTGTGTTTTCTATCATTGAATTTAATTGAATTTAATTAAATTAAAAAAAAAATTTAATTGTGACTTAATTCTGACTTTAGGTTAATTCCTCCGCATCCTATTATTATCACTTCTTCCAGAACTAAAATATTTGAGCTAATATATTTTTTACTTCATATCCCTATAATTTTTATTTCTCCTAAGGAGACACTTTAGGAGAAACATATGAGACTCAACTAAAACACAAATAACTCTATTCAGTCTCCAGAGATATGAAAGAGCAACCACTGAGCAATAAAAAAGCTGAAAGAGAACGCAATAAAGAGAAAGACGATAGAAACGTGGGTATTTATAACCAAGAGGCCGTGACACAGCAGAACGCTGGGCCATGTTTGGTGTGTCCTGTCACATCGTGACATCCCGACTTCACATCATACTAACGAGGTAAGGTCTCGACTTCAGCTCTTATAACTCATCCAGAACGCTGACCTTATAACCCAGACGCTTCGCCACATACTCTCAGCTTCAAAACTTCCACTCGACACACTCCAACTCAGAGATGTATGCGGCAGCCGTAACACATTAATGCCGACAAAACCATTTCCACTTCACTAGGACAACAATCAGACGAGTTCTGACAGACGTCTTCAGCAAAAAAAAACAAAAATAATGCTTTGAATGGCCTCCCACAGGAAGCCAAACCTCGAATTTTTCATTTACAAACCTTAAAAAGAAACTCATTCCTGCGGATTTGCAAATCGAACATATTCCAGGTGTGTGTGTGTGTGTGTGACAGAGTGTGTGAATGCAAGCAGTGGCAGTGTGAAAAGCTCTGAGCTGTAAACGGGAGGTGCGAAATCATGTAAGGTTTATCGCGCCTGCAAATGCCCCCTATAAAGAACATATGTCACCCCCTCTCCGCCTATCAGTTTTTATTGACAGCCGTCAGTTGTACTGATTGTTCTGACATATGTTTCATAAACCCAGAGAGATTGTAAACCAATGGAGGACCGTTATATGAACAAGGACAAAAGACCAATGGCCTTCAACAACGGCTCAGGATCTCCAGTGAAACACCGTCTACCGGAATATTTAATACTGCACCGAAAAGTCAGCTAATGCACAGAGAGCCAATAACAAACTCAACGACTCCCAACACAAAGACACACAAGCACAACATTGACTGTAATGAAATATCGGCCACTTCAAATTAATGGCCAACCCGCTAGATTGGCCGCTGTAATTTATTGACAGCTGTTAGGTGATTGTGGCCCACCAGAGTGTAGAACAGCGAGTAGTCTGGGAAATCGACTGCCATTAAATACTGTTCGGATCAGGCCATTCAGCATGAGATTGCTTTGTGACATATTACCCCTCCGATACTTCGCACACAAAGCTGAGCACACAGTATGCAGCTGAGTATGCATCTCCTCGCATCATTTACAGTGACAAGCCCTTCCCAGATTCGAGATTTATTCTGTCATGTTTGATCAAGATGTTGATTTTGACTAAAGTCGTTAAAAGTGATGTCTTTTTCAATGAGAGCTATGCTTCAAATTTTGTTTACTATTACAACAGAGTTTTAGCTCTGTGTATAAGCTGGCAAACAGAAGTTTGAAAAAATAAATAAATACATAAAAAATTAGGATTTACACTTGAGTGACTTCTTTATTACTGTACCCAGGTAATGAAACAATTTCAATAAATCACGATTTTAATTTCCTCTCAGCGGGAAGCTGCGACGATGGCTGATGCCAGGGAGAGGGCGAGAGGAAATGAAACACAAATGCCCTTCACTAGAGAAGTTAACATGTCTGTGACTACAGGAGCTGGCAGAGACTCCTTCCAGTGCTTAATGTGTTCCCTGGAATGGAACAACAGAACGGTCTGGATGACCTTCAGTACAAGCACACACCCAGTGAGACGCGCAAGATCTGGGACTACTGTGGACAGCAGCCAGCACCTCCCTACAATTGTGAAAGAAAACAGGCAGGTTCTGCTTACATACACAATAAGTGATATATAGTTGTATATAATGTATATAACATTAATGTAATGTTCATGCAATGTTATTTAATCAAGATAATAAAAAAGCACAGACATTAACAGTGAATTGGTCCTCTGTATGTCCACCTGTCCATCCATTCATCCATCTATAACCTATCTATCTACCTATCCATGTATCAGTATTTATTATCTTGTACATCTTTATTAAAAAATCCATCCATCCATGCATCTCTATCCATCTATCTGTCAAACAATCCATGTACCGGCATCTGTGTATCCTTCCTTCTATCTACTGTATCTATTCCTCCATTCATCTTTTCATTTACATATGCAGATATTAATAGTGAATTGATCCTCAGTCTGTCCATTAAACCTTTCATTTATCCATCCTTATATCTCTACCCATCTATAACCAATCTATCGATCTGTCCATGTATCAGTATCTACAGTATTATCTCTGGTACTGTATGTTTCCATCCATTCATCCACCCATTTATGCATCTTTTATCTAGGCATTATACATCTATTCATCTATGTATTGATTCATTCTTCCATCCATCCATCCATTCATCTATCTTCCATCCATCCATCTATCATCTATTCATCCTCCATCCATCCATCCATTCATCCATCCATGCCTCCATCCATCTATCTATCCATCTATCCATCTATATCTGTATCGATCCATTTTTCCATTCAACGTACAGCACATTTCCATTCATCTGTCCATATATGTACAGCATATCTATCATATATCTGTTGTGTTCATTCTATGTCCTTTCATTAAATTCCACATCCTGTTTGCTTTCCCAGTACTCAAAAACTGAACTGGAATCTAAAAGGCATTCTCAGCTTAATTGTGAATGGTTCACAAGCCTGTTATTCACTACAACAGCTTCCACTCTTCACCAGATGTTACAGCATGCTTTGGGGATTTGCTCTCATTCAAACACAAGCATCAGTGAGGTCAGGCCCTGATGTTGGGTGATGGGATCCATCTCGCAATCTGCATTCAAATTTATCCCAAAGGTGTTCAGGTCTGGGCTTTGTGTAGGCCAGTCAAATTTTTTTCCCACCAGGCTCTGTAAATTATTTCTTTATCTGCCTTGCTTTGTGCACAGGGCCATTGTGTTTCTGGGCCCCATTCTTCTAAAAATGTTGGTCTAAGGAGATTACATGGCTGTATGGTTGATTTTATGCACCTGCTAGTGATCTAGCTGAAATAGTTTAAACCTAATAATTAGAAGGTCACATACCATTGGTTTTATCATTTATAACTATCTATTTCCTTTCAAATAAATAAATCAAATACAAAAATTTAAATTACTCAAATGAAAGATTCTCTAAGAATCTCTGAAATATAATAATCATAAGCTATCAATACATTAATTCAATATACCTGTTTTACATTAACTGTTCCAGAGATGTCTGTGCAAATGAAACGCTGTATTGCTATTTATCAAACGCAGGCACAGAAAAAGCCAACAATTGAGCACAAGGTTTCCAAATACCTTTGACCTAGAGAACTTCCAAGATGTTTGGTGGAGGTATTTCTGGATGGGTTTCTCCTCTGCTCCTTAAAACTGAAAAAGGAGCCAACAATGGACACTTCTGCTATGATTCACAGCAACTTCACATCCTCTGACCACAAAGTTATGTGTAAAGACGAGAAAAATGTTACTAAGTTACTAATGTTTCTGGAAACAAACCAATGCCTTACGCAATATAATTGTAGCTTTTCGAATAAACACAACAAACTGACACTAAACAGTGACTTAAACAGTATGCATCAGGAAGAAAAAAAGATACAAAAATATTTAACCGAAAAAATCTAAAATATGTGATAAATAAAATAACTATATTATTATTAATAATAATAATAATAATGTTAAATATGTGCAAAATTGTTAAAATATTTAAAATATCAACACATATTTGCAAAAAATATTTATACAAATATATTTTTACTTTAGGTTTAGGTTTACTTAGGTTTTTCCTCTTAAAAGTCATTTTGCTGTCTTCTCTAAAAGTTCCTGCATCGACAATCTTCTAGTAAATTTTCTTTGCGAATCAGCATAGTAATCAAAACTGGGCAAATCCATCATTGTCTCCTGAAGTCTAACTCATAAATATCACAAGGACACAATCTGTGCACAAAAGGATTGTGGGCGATTGTGTAAGTGGCTCGAGGACTAGTGGTCCAAATGAAGGCAGCGGTCTTTAACGCTGGCTCAGCAGAGAGAGCTGCGTCTCATTCACCACTCTGATTACCTTACATCAGCCGCCTGTCTACAGTTGGATTGATCTCACAACCCAGCCTTGCATTTTTATAAATCTAGTTCATTCTCTGTTCACTACTAGTTTTCAGTTCTTGCAACCCACACAGGTTTTTCATTTTCTCCACCCATCAAGCTAATTTATAAGCTACTTGACTTTTTCTTTCTCTCTCTTTTATTTTTTTTTTATAAGGCCCCTCTAGAGGTCAAAGCACTCGAACCTTCAGCTTGATATCCAAGATAGCATTGAGTTTTCCCCCTCCTTTCTTCATTTAACTACCGTTTTCCTGGTTGCCAGCACCTTGGCATAATCTTCTGTGACAGATCTGGCCCTCCTCTGGCATTCCCGTCTCCATGGAGAGAACCAAACACAGAGGCGTTTTTATTCAGCTCGAAAGACAAGCTCCTGACATGATAAATACAGCTCTGTCATGTCTCTCGAACTCATCTGCACACGTTTAAAAGCGTGCAACAAGACACCCGACCCGAGGTGGGAATCCTGCTCGACTGATGCAACACAAAGGCAAACCTTTGGCCCACCACTAAAGATCCAGAACATTTGGAGGGATTGTCTCGAAGATCTTCCGTGATTAATGCTCAAATAGAGGTGTGTTGGTTTGTCTTCAATCAAAAACCGGTTTCTTAGTTACCTAGATCCTAGTCTCAGCCTCAGACGGCGCGCCCACGTACCGCCCACAGCCAGCTTACTGACCGATGATACATACTGTGAAATACAAATGACAAGCACTGGCTCAAATGACCAGTTTCAATCTGACTGTCAACTTTACACAACTCTTCCACACTTGTTTCAATCGGTCTGACAGGAAACATTATTTAGTTTAAATAGTTTAGTTAAATAGATTAAATAGTCACTGGATTTTCCAGGTTAGCATAATAAAATCTGAAGAATTAGGCCACTAACCTTTAATTAAGTAAGAAGGTAGGTAAGTAGGTAACATTAATAAATACTGTTAACAAGTTTGTCTGTCTGTTAAATTATAATTGTTTATTACTTTTGGAAATACCAACATTTGAATCTTATTCTTATCATTCTGAGCCTATGCACATTTGTTTTGCAGTTTTTTTTACTACTTGTGATGCTGTCACACTAATATTATTTTATGAATAATTTATTCATGTTTATTAATTTTTTTTAAATGTGAACAAAGGGTATCTATTAATATTAAAATGATTTTTTATTTATTTTATTTTTTTATTTGTTATATACTTCACTATACACTTTATACGCTTAATTTAAGCTATAATTTTATATTTCTAATTAATATTTTATAAATATTTATTCATTTTTTATAATTAGTTTTCATATTTGTATTTATTTGATTAGCACTTTAAAATATTAAAGAAAAAAATTACTCATTCCATTACAAATGCATAAATAATGTATTTGATTGAATTGTATACATTTATAAATGTAATAAAAAAATTTCCCACAGTTCACTGTGATATAAAGCAACAAACAGAACAAAACAAAGTACAAAATCATAAACAAAATTGATTTTACCTTCTGTCTAAGTGGCTGGTTCTTTACCAAAATAAGAGTGTCTACTCAATTTCATAGAGGAAACTACTGTGACCTAAAAAATAAAAAAAAAACAAGCCATAAAAAATAATCCTTAAAAGAAATGGAGAATGCATCTAAAACGAATTCACTCCCACAAGCTATGCAACGCCTTAACAAAAATCAATACAGTAATTTTCTACTTAGATAACCCAATTCCTCAAGAGTGATTTTTTAATTTCCTCCAAGAACATCTTCGATTATTCAATTAGGTGGTCCATTCGAGGGCCGAACCGGCAATAAGGTGACAGTTTTAAAATCTGTTTCTCTTGTTCTCGCCCAACACCGATCTGTCAGCAGCTCATGCATGCCGCATGCAGGTTTTATTAGATATCGGCTCAAGCTTTGCCAAATGTGAGGCAGAAACGATTATGCGCAGCAGCGGCCACAACACAAAAGACAAGTGCAGACACATACAACAATTTATACGCCTGAACCTAGGGATTTGAGGTTGGCTTGCAACCACACTGTAAATGTATATCCTACACGTATGTGGTCTGAAGCCTGGGTGGTGCGTTTTGGGTAACTTAGTGGTTTATTAAAATATGAAATAGGAAAAGGAGATGAGGAAACAGCCGGCAGGCGATTTTGAGGCAATGGTGTGGTAAACGAGTGGGCGGTAGGGCGAAAAACAGCAGACGTGTCGTTTTATCTGAGGGGTTCAGACTGAAGCGTAATCTTGGTGGCGCAGGAGATCGGCCTAAATGTGAACAATTAAGACGATGAGACAAAATAATTTATCAAGCTACGTACAACCCCCCTTTCTTGTTCCAAAAGGAAAAGACAGAATGAATTAATTTCCTTTATCTCCTCGAGTCGTTAGTTCCAGCAGTCATTGTGGATCACAATGGAAGCCACACAGACTGGTGGCAAATGAGTATTCATTAGGCCGTACAGATGGACGGGCACAAACATTCATTCACACACAAACACTGACAGTCTGAACACACACACACACAGGGAACGGTCTGCATGCTCGAGCCTGGGATATTGCGAATTTTACTCTTGCTGTATGAGGTAAGTGTGAAGTGATGTTGTCCAACAGCTGGACGGTACTTCTCTCCCTTGGAGTCTGGATCATCTTTCTATTCCCGCTCTGCTACAATCCCATTCATTTTTTGGGCCGTGAGCGAGCGGCCCTCACTAACCGTTACCAGGCCCAATGAGAGATCAAACGGACCCTCGCAGCACATCTGGATCAGATAAGAGATTTATTGAGCAAGTGTCTAGGTACCAGTCCCCCATGACTGACCCTTACCAGACAGTGATGAGGACTGACCTGATTTGTTAAGATTAGGTTACAGTAAACACAGGTACATAATGGAACATGGGCAACAAGCAAAGGAAAATAAATCATACCACACATACAGCAATTTGATCATAAGTGACAGAATTACAAAAGATTTTTTATTACAAGTAAATGCTGAAATTTATTTCACATAAATTCTACTGAACATCAAAGAATGCATTGGCGGCAAAACTGTTTTCAGCATTTGTAATAGTACATTTTTCTTGAGCAGCAAATCAGCACATTGATTTATGATTTCTGAAGGATCAATGTGACAATGAAGACTGAAGTAACAACTGCTGAAAATGTAACTGTCATCGCAGTAATAATTTATGTGTTGAAACATTAAAATAGAGCACATGCAGTTTTCATTTGTAATAATATTTCACAATATAACAGTTTTTTGCTGTATTTTTGATGATCCCAAACATTTAAATGGAAGCGTATATTATATATATTATATATATATATATTTGTGTGTGTGACTCTGGACCACAAAACCAGTCATAAGATTAAGTCTTTTGCAATATAGATTTATACACAACCTGAACACATGCAGTGTATGTTGTTGGCTATTGCTACAG
Organism: Enteromius treurensis; assembly: GCA_032275025.1. Taxonomy (NCBI): domain Eukaryota; kingdom Metazoa; phylum Chordata; class Actinopteri; order Cypriniformes; family Cyprinidae; genus Enteromius; species Enteromius treurensis. The sequence continues at coordinate 5,161,388 of JAUCMU010000080.1, read as the reverse complement.
ATATACCCATGTTACTTAAGAGTGGTTTTGTTGTCTACACACACACACACTCACACATACATACATACTGTACATACAAATATATTTATTTATTTATTTCATTCATTTATTTTTTCTCTAATTTATGCGAAACTCTCTCATGCAGCATGCCATCCTAATTGTTAAGCCCTGGACGGATCAGTCCCAGCAACTGTTAGTCTAGCTCATCAACAGTCCAGACCAGTTTGGACCAGCAAAAGACTATTAGGTTCCACATTTTCCAACAGGGCGAGATCCCTGATTTCCATCCTCGCAGCTGCCTTGACTGGACTAATCTCCGGCACGACACACAAGCGCACTCAGAACAAGGGCACAAACATAAGCGTGCCTGCAAAGTCACGGAAACGACCGAGGCATCTTGGGAGTCGACGGAAACACCTTCCCCATGTGTGGTGTACGAGTGGTTAACAGCGTGTTCAGGGCATTATTCCCAGCCAGTGGAAACACTCAGGCTGATATTACATCCCTGCTGTAATAATAAACCTGTTTCATCTAGGGCGAGATAGATCGAGAGTTCCAAATGCACAGAGTCCTGAAATTACATCCTTGATGCTGAGGGCATCTCTCCAGAAATGAAATGAAATCCTATAGCTGAAGGCAGGGCAGCGCGGGGATCTAGATTAAACATACGCTAGTATTAAAGTCAGCTTTAAATAAAGAGAATTCACACATGGTCACAGACTTTCTCCCTGACCTCCCATGGATCACTCTGAGAGCAACAGACGCTCTCGTGTAACTCCCATCTTGAAGTAATGAAAAAATGAAAATGTTGTGACAGTAAAAATGGAGACTGGAGTAGAACAATAGCCCCTTTGTGCCACGGGAAATAAATGCTTTTAATGACTTGTTAGGAAACTCAAAGGAAGCTGCCTGGATGTGTTTTTGCACAAGAGGAATTCGCTAAATCACAGTAACCCCGTGTTGCATAAAACACTGTGGAACAGCTGTAGAAAAAACTGCAATGACTACAGGATGAAGCAATGCAGCATCCGAGTCACTGCCAGTGTTTTCATCTGCTTCTCGTAATTCCTAATTAATGTACTCCCAGAGGAGCCGTGCGCTCCGAACCTCCACGTGCCATTAAACCTGACATACCTGATAACACACAGAGCTGGTCAGAACAGCGCCGGCGTGACCTTTCACCTTTGAGAGAAGGATGGGAATAACAGGAAAACCACATGATACTCAATTGTTTGTAAGCAGAATCTGAAAGATACAAACTGTCTGCTAATGAAACCATCTGCTGCGATCCTCCTAATGGCTTTTATATTAGTGGAAAATTTGCCATCATTCGTTTATGTAGAAAACACAAATTGTTTCTTGTTTTTAGCAGGAATCTAACAAAATTTAGGAAGGTTTATGCTTATAACATGATAAATGAGTCGCCAGTGGGGTAAGAAAAATAAACGGGATTCTAGATAACACAATTGTAGTTATCCAACACAACTTTAGGTATACGAAGTTAACTTTTAATGCTTTATGGATGTTAAGATAGTGTTACTGTAAAACAAGATTATAATACTGATAATATACTATATATATTTTTATTTTTTATTTTCTTTTTTCTTTTTTTTTTCTTTTTTTATTTTATTATTATTATTTTTTTTTGTAAAAAATCATAAACATAAGTATTTGAAACATTAAACATGTTTTTCTTTTCAATGTTGACACACATTTATGGCATGTCCCAAATGACAAAATTTAATTAACAGTTATTTGTTTAGAAACTGTAAAAATTTTAAGTAAAAATTTATTTTTCATTGCCATTTCAAGTGAACGAATATTGGTAATACAGTACTTCTTCAATCAAAACACCCTTTTCTGGCTGGTAAGGAATATTTATGGCCGGTGATGATGAGTAAAACAACATATTTCTTTATCTATCCTTTAAATAAGTGATAAAAGATTTAAACTAAAGTAACTATGGCCAGTAACTGTTCTCAGGTTACTAAAAAGGTCATCAACCTCTAAAAGAAGAGACATTTACTTTACTTGAACACGTTAACACATATTTTAACAAATGGCGGCACTTAACATTATTAAGACACATTTTAAGATTAGACAGACTGATTATGCTGTTATCTGTGTGGGTGAACAAACCACAAAGCGCTATTCCTCTTGAGGGGAGTTTATTGGGTTTTCCTCTCTTGCTCTCTCTGCCTTTTCTCAGTCAACAAAGAGAGTCAGTTCATAAAGTAAGCTCTATCTCCCAGCACCATCTGTCATCTGAATATTCCTCACCTTTTCCTGTCCTCCCTCTGCTCATTTCTTACTCTCGCACTCAGACAGCACATGCCAACATCGGCACAGAGCGATGCAGGCGCTCCTCAGCTGGTTTTCATTTCTCTACAGCCAGGTCAGGGTTTAACAGTCTATCACACACACATCAGAGTCTGATACCTGAGCGCAGTCCCCCTGGAGCTTCACTATACAGCCCTCAGCATGCTCAAATACCCTCACATGTCAACAGCACCTTGAGAGAAGAAGTGTGAGGATCATGAACCAAACACCTTGTGCTCCAGGAGCTCCTCTTGAGGCAGCAGGAGACGGATATGAATGCATTCCTGTCTGAATTAACTGATTTTCACTTTAAGTCAATCACAGCTTCCTTTAGGGGCCTTCTGTGCTTCTGAAAGGGTCACGAGGGGGACCATATTGAGGGTGTAGTGTTGCCTATTGAATCCCAAATTAGGATTTGGTGCATAAATGGCTCTAATCCCAGGTAAATCTCACAGGATTGGTTTTGTCTTCTGAGGAAGAGGTGAAAAGATTGACCTGAATCGCTCAAGCCAGACTAATACCAGCATAACTAATACTAATGCGCCATAAACAAACCCTTCAGACTGCAGATCTTCTCTGAGTGGCTGTGCATTCCTATATTGCTGGTACAAGCCATCATGACCTTTAAAGCTGCTCTGGATGTTAGACATTTCAATTGGTCTTATTCGGACCTGTGTTTAAGACTAGCCACAATGTATGTACTGTATATGATATGCAAGAAGTAGATTGCGATATTAGAGGACACACGGTGAAATTACTCGTGTATGCCTTTTAGTAAACTGCTGGCTGCTTGCAATTGCTAATCTGTGACATTAAAGGTTGAATTGAAAACCGTTCTTTAATAAAATGACTTTGGGTTTAGTTACTTTTCCTGTTGAAGTCGATGGCCAAACTAAATTTCACACAAGATCATTACCTAATGTATTTTTCTACTAAATTTAAACCTTAAACAATAGCAAAATAAAATAATATAAAATATTTAAGTTATGTAATATTGTGTATTACACAAATATTATACAAACACAATATAATACTAGATATTAAAATTGCATTTAAATAATGTATTGGGAAAAATATAAGTTAAATAATTATATTAAATTAAATTATATTATAATTTAAATTAAAATATTAAATTATAAAATTAGAATGCTTATATATATATATATATATATATATATATATATAAAATGTAAGTAAAATCTTTCTAATAATTTTTTAAAATTAATTTCTCATAAAAATTGCAATTTGTGGAATTAAATTATTAAATTATTATAGCTAATATTAACTATGAAAAACTATTTATAAAATAAACATGTAAAAAACAAAAAAAACAACAACAAAAAAACAATTATGAACTGTGATTTTTTTTACTTTGTTAATAGACAAAAGAATATATTATATGCTCTGAAATTGCTTAAATAATTATCAGTATATAGCGAAAGGGTATATCAATAGACTAAACTATTAAACATTGCATTCTCAACTCTCAAAAATTATGCTGTAAATTTAGACATGAATACCATAAGCGCACCCGCTAGATACTGAGGAACTATAACCTCCGACTATGCATATAACCGTCTACTCACTCCCACAGAGGTTGATTTGTGCTCGTATTGAATTCTATACAAGTATTTGAAATGATTAAACGCCTAAAAAAGAATGTTTCCTTTTGTAGCGATACATATTTTTTCTCCGCTCATTCCCAGGGGTCTGCCATCCAGGTTTACGCCATCATAAACTACACATTTTTTTACACTCTCTGGGACTTTCGGTGAATGGCGCTGTTCATATTTTTATGATCTACACAAGTTTCATTTCCAACAATTGATTATGCCTGCTAGTCACAGTCCGGTGGTTTTGGGCTCACTTTTTACTCATTAACGTTGCCAAGAGCTCCACCGCCAAGCGGCGCCCGGTTTGGCGCATACCAAGCTTCTCACCTTCCTCTCATTCTCCGCCACACATTTGGTCCCTTTCTCCTCACCTCGCCGTTCCAGTCCGCTTTACTACTCTTGTTAACTGCTGGAGCGCGTTCAGAAAGCTGCCCCAAACTTAATGAGATGTGACTAGCTATACGGTGTGGCTTGAAAATGAAACGTGCTGCTGCCGGCCTAAGCAATCTCAAACCAGAGCATGAATCGCTATAAATATGTCACATTCAAGAGTGCTGGAGAAATCTGACAGTAAGCAGCTCAAAGGGTCGTTCAAACCAAAAACCCTACGGCGTATTGAAATAAGCAAACTTTCCCTTTTTTGAAAATGCAGAGCTTTTCCTGGCAGGATTTTGTAAGCCCCCCCCCAATGACGGAGCCCAATGGCATCCATATGTGGCGCTGCACTTGCTCAGATTGGAGGGAAAATGGATTGGCATGCGGCACGCTCTGGAAGGCTCTGAGTAAACATGACCCCATGGTGACCCCCACTGCTCATAGCCCCTGCAGGTCTCAAACAGGTCCATTAAGCCTGTTCAGATACCCTGGGGCTGACCTGCTCCATTGCAAACTCAATCACCAACAGCCCAATCACGACACACCAGCTCACGCAGCATTCAGGGAACTGCAAAGCACCTAAAAGCCATCACAATCAGATCATAACGAGAGAGGAAGACTGAAATGAAGAAAAAAATAACACACTGCAGAAGCATCCCCAAAAACAGTTTTTGCTGCCTCATACATATTGCTGACAATCGCCATTTGTTTTCCTTGAACGCAGTTCCTTCACACTCTGCTTAAGGATCCTGGCAGTCACACTCAGTTAGCAAAAACACACGGCCTTGGGAAAATCTTCCATTTCTTGTACGCTTTCGGTTTGCACTGTCATTTACAAAGAAAACTGATATGCGCACATATATAAACACACCGAGCCACTATTGTGCAGCTCGCCTCGTACCAAGAAACACAGTGTCATTGCCCCCAAAGAAATTGTGTTAAGTACAGCTTTAATGACAAATGATTAATTAGAAGCACGTCGGCCGAAAGAAAACACTCGTTTGTTATCCATTGACAGGTCTATGATCCGAATCCGAAGCCTTTGATTCTGGATTCAAAGGAAAACAAGACAAATGCATAAATCAACACTGTCGTCAAAGCCAAAAGGTTAAGAACGTGTGAATATAAGCTGGTTTTATCAGCCTCCTTTCCAACATTTACAACTTCAGTGCATGGTCATATAAAACTGGCACCAAGCTACTTTCTTTCTAAGCGCCGTAGCTCTGCGTGCAACATTGCGGTTATTCATTTCTAAACAGCATTAGGGTCTCAATGGCAGCCGCTGAAGTGTAATTACTTCATGCTGCAATTATCTATTCAGGCCTCAGATTCTTCTCAAGAACATATTCAACCCATCTGTGTAAGAGCTCTTAGCTTATTCACTTACCTAGACAAAGTACTTGTCTCGGTTCGATCACATTTGCAGGGTGGCCAACAAACTTTGCAGTATCTCTGTTGTCAAAGAAAACAGGAAAAGCGATGTTAGCCCATATTGAAAAGATGACAAGTAACAAAAGACTCATGATAAACATCTTAAGTTAAATTAAAGATAAATTACAGCCGTGATTTGCAAACATGTTCTTGTTTTTCAAGGCACGCAATTACTGCGAGCATAATTACTACCATAAAGCTGATGTCTTTTAGTTTTCCTATGCTCATGCATTCAATTGCATTGTAGCAATTAGCTGTGATTACCTGAGAGAGGTTTTTAATTAACACGTGATGGCATGCCAAGCTAAAAATTACAAATTGAACAAACCACTCCGAGTTACTTTCCATTGTGTATGTTTATTTACATATTTTAGCCCACAGAATGTCGACTAGCCTCTTAGCCCAGCATTTAGCAATGCAAACAATAGCTAATGAACCGAGAAAGCTTTTGTCTGTTCACTCTTCAACTTTACAGACTTAGCAAAAGTGAATGAGTGACTCTGAATGGCTTTCTGTTTATTTACATATTTTATACCACATGTTGACTACACTTGTGTGAGAAAGTGTGCTTAATTGTGTGGAATGTGCACTTGCACGTGTAGTGTACTTCAAATATTCAAATCTTTAAAAACTGTACTCGCAGATATAATATTAATGAAATAAAAGGCTACTTTCCTTAAATAAAAAAAAACAAAACACTTAAAATACTGTTATTTAAAATGGCAAATTAAAAGTTTTTTTTGTGCTTAATTGTGTTGAATGTGTAGTTGTAGTGTACTTCAAATCTTAAAAGTACAACTTTACACAGTACTTGCAGATGTAACATTAATGAAAAAATGCTATGTTTAAGTACACTTAAAACACCAAATCAAAAAACAACCCACACTTTAAAAAGACACTTTTTAAAATGGCAAATTAAAAGTTTTTTGTTGAATGTTTAGTTGTAGTGTACTTCAAATCTGTGCAAAGTACATTTTTAAACCGTACTTGCAAATATAACATCAATGAAAAAAGGTTACGTTTAAGTACACTTATAAACACTAAGAAGTTAAAAAGTGCACTTTTTAATGCTAAATCAGAATTTTAAATCTTTGTTTCAAAGTCTAGTCATAATTTAAAGAATTGCTACTAATTGCATTAAAATATACTTGTCAGTATATGCGGCAGTACACTTTTTTATATGGGATACTGTAATTAAAATTACATACAGTAGATGTCCTACTTACTGTAAGCTTATGAATAAAAGCGCTTAAGCTTAATTAAACTCAATACATTTTAATTTAATTGTAAATAACATACACATTACATTTCATGCTTAAAGTATTAATTCCAACATAAGTACTCTTTTAAATTTTTTCTGAAGCATACTTTTTTTTTTTTTTACAAGGGTAGTCTTTTAGCCTAGCATTTAGCAAAGCAAACAATAGCTAATGAACCGGGAAATCTTTTGTCTCATCTCATTCAACCCATAATGACTTAGCAGAAGCCACAATCCCGTAATGGGAACTTCAGGGGAAGTGTTTACCTTTCCCATGGTTCAACACTAGCCGCGATTGCTTAACCATGCGGCGGTAAAAATCAACAGAGGGACATCTTCTATCCCTACATACCAGGTTTCACTAGCGTAGAAGTTATTCTGAGGCTGCCGCAAGATTGTTTGGAGGCTCGTCAAGAACTCCAAATTAAAAACCACAAACATTTCGGAGCACTTAACCCAAAAAAACTCTCCTCAATCAAGCTGAGGACTTGAGGGAATGGACACGTCGTTCTCACAGGTACTGAAAGAGCCCAAGGGACCTCAAAGGGGCCCCCAATCTTCAAAACATTGTTGAGTTCGATGATGTATTGTTTGGAGCTCCTCCCAAAAGGCATTTCATTCACCGTAAAAAGCTTCTTAAAAGAGTGCCGCTGTCCCACGGGTCGCCAAAAGTCCTGTCCCGAGGTTTGCTGCAATAACTTCATGACTGCATAATTACGCTAGCGTGTGATAAAGGAAAATGGCCCTATTTTAAGATCCATCTCGTCCAGGCAAGCCACCAGAGTCTTAGCAGTTACCCTTAAATAGTTCAATAATATATGCGAAACCATAAATAGATTGTGTCAGCTCTCATAAACACGCAAGAGAGTTATTTTAAATCACCACACCAGGCTTTAATATGAGTTCTGATGGTTTTCGGTAGAGACTAGGAGTCTTGGAACAAACAGTGTTGGAGTATCAGACACAACCCAAGCCAAGGGATCATTTCTTAGAGGCTTTAATCATCTGGCTCCTGCTTTGCGGGGGGGGGGGGGGGCTGACAATTAAAAGTTTAGTGGGATAATATAAATATGTGTTGCTCTCAGCCTTGTTTTCTTCCCATTTCGCACCAAATGAATGGCTTTATTTTGGCATAATAAATTATAAAAGCTTAAGCTTCATAATAGGTAATCCTATATGAATTTCTGTGATAGGCTCGGACAGATAATGACAGGATAAACAAATGTAGTCCAGATGGGAGATCTAATTCTGTTTATCCCTATTGTGTCACAGCTATTCAGTAAAAAGCTTGATTAACCAAATGTTATTTACTGCATTGTTTCACCAACACTTCAAGCTCAACTGTGACAGGCCTTAGATCTCGCATATTGTGTGTTATTTATGGTTGTCTCACACATAAAAACATGTAGCTTTAAATTACGATCACAGCCACAAGAGGCCAGCGCTAAAACCTGCAGGAGTTGCTCTTACATAACTACACAAAGTGCAACCAGGTACAAAACCTTATTTGAATGCATATTGAGAGGCCCAGCGTACTGGGAAATGCTTCCCCATCTTAAAAAAAATATTCTGTTCAGTACAAATTAAGCTCAGTCTTGTAGTATAATGTTTATCATCATAGAAATCTCTAATTTTCTTTAAAAAGCACAAACCATTAGGGTGAGGAATTTACAATGAAAGTTATTCTTTTTTTTTGTGCTGTGTTGAAAATTATTTTACCTGATTTGATGATCCTGGTCAAAAATAACCAGACTGTTTCTGTGTGAAAAAAAGCATTATTTGTGGATAGTTTAGACAACGTTCCCTTAAAAAACGAAAGAGGCCTATGATCAATAATAATTGAAAGAAGTTGAAGATGGAATCCAATTTGGGAATAATAAAGCATATAAGTCAAAAAAACTAATAAAACTATGAAAATTATTTTTAATAAATAAATTAAAAACTGGCAAAGTTCAGCATATATAGCCGGTAAGTTTTAATCCAGTGCAATAACATTAACTAGTATTTTTTGGGGAAAAGAAAACCCTCTCTAGAGCAAAATGGCTGGAAAACGGAACAGAACATGAGGATTGAAGCAGAAAAGTGAAGCATATAATAAAAAGAAACAAACACATTAATTAATTACCCTGTCAAAAATGTATATTATTTCGGCTGAAAGCTGTTTAGTTCATTTTTACAGGCATTTTAGGGATTTAGGGTTTATGGCACTGCATTTTCATGACAATAAAGTCATAAAATTGTATATAACTCAGAACACAACACGTCAGTAAGTGAATTTTGTCACACACATACATTGTTTAGGTTTTATCATGGCTCCACTATTCAGTTTATGTCTAAATATCACTAATTGATTTCTTTAGTACTGCAGGACTCCTGGAATGAGAGGTCGCATATGAGAGCTATTACCCAGCATGCTTTGCTATCTCCCCCATATGGAAGTAACACTAACATAACTCCGCCGAAGCCCAGCTGACTGTTTATTGTTACAGGCTTAGGCCTAATCAATGTTTTAGAAACTGGACCCAGGCTAAGCTCTGATGGACGGACAATGACAACCACCTGAAAGCTGAGAGAGTGAAGGGAAGGAGAGCCAGCAAATCAGACCGCAGAGTTTTGAGGGGGACGGATCCCTGTTATGGCATCCCACAGAGTACAAAGGCATTTTAAAGAGGGAGTTCTTTGACTCTCTGGCCTTTTATTCAACCTACAAGTCTGACGTTAGTTTTGGGACATTGATTTAGTCTGCCTCCATAGTTCTGTTTCACCATAATGGCCAAAGAATGACTCTAGTGTGTTGGCAGACTATTCTCAGACTCATGTGAATGGATCAGATTTAAAGATCTGGCAGATGTTCTGACTAAGTTCTTGTCGTCATTCTCGGCTCGACCCACTCAAATTGTTTTCTGTGGCCCGTGCATGAAACAACCAATAAAATACACAGCAGACGGATGGTAGTCCAGGAAAACGCTTACGCCATTAAACTGACTGGCAATCCGAGATGCCATGCTGACATGCAGGGAATAGCGTTGTCATGGAAAAATACTTTCGTCATGATGACAGATTTGAAATTGGGTTTTCCAGCTCCTGTATGTCTGTAAACAGCATTATGGCTGGGAACGCTTACAATTTCCCATCATAAAATGGAAAGAATCCATTAGTACGTTTCTATAGTATGCAATCCCCAGATATCAAGCCATCATGACAGGTTACAAGAGTAATGTACGTATGATTATGAAGTACTAGAAAATCATTACAGGCATCTAAAAAGCCATGCCTGGAAACTCTCGTGATGTAGACATGTCAGATAGCCAAGAGGAAAAATCTTCTAAATTCAAGATTCAAAGTACATTTGGATTGTGCCGACAAATTGATTGACAATGGTATGCCCACCTGTCCCCAAGACTCAGCAGGTGTTCATATCTCCATGACAACCGTACCATCAATTTACTTTAACTGTCAGTCTTTCACAAAAAATACAGAACCAGTGAATTCCTGGACTGCTGAATTCACAAACAAATAAGACTTGGAAAATTAAGAGGCAAAACAATTAGTTATCCATTAACTAAAATAAATAATTAAATTAATACTTAAAAAAATACAATAAAATATATAAGAAATGTATTAATCAATTAATTATTATTTATCAACATGAATTTACAATGATATATAGGATGATTTTTTTTTTACAGAATCAAGCTCCTACGATACATTTATGTTGGTATTTCATTTTAATTGCATAGAAAATAACTTATGCATTGCCATTACATATACTTACATATATATGCGTATACATACATACATATACTTTATATGTCATTCTTATAGGCTATATATATTACATTTGAACAATTTTCCTTTTATTTATTTTTTTCAATTAAAAGCAATGTATAATATTATTATATTATATATATTATTTTATATTATATGTAAAACAGAGTCTGATGATCTTGTTGGTATTTTGCTACTTTCTTCCAGCTGGAAACTTCATAACACAATTTAGGCACTTCAGTTTTGTGTAAATTACCTCGTGAGAAAGTAACTTAATATACTGCTTTGCAAATGATCAAGTTGAGTAGATCTGGACTGGTAAAAGTTCAGAGAGCCCATACGAGGTGAACCATGAACAAAACATCATGTGCCTTTGAGCAAAACACTTAACCTTAGGTTGTTCCAGGGGGACTGTCCCTGTAATAAGTTGCTGTGAATACAAGGCTTGGCTAATTAGTACTTTCATGACTTACAAAGCACTAGTATGCCAAGAAAATGAAATATAGTCTGCACTAGTATATCAAAAATGTAATGAAATAAAAGTAGAGTCATTAAAGGGGCTGGAAACAATGGGGACACACCACTGAATGGTCACAAATGGTTAAGCGATCACAGACCAGGTCATCAAATGTTCTTTCCAGCAGCACTTTTATGCGGGTCATCCGTCTAACTAATCCCAGACACATCAACACAGGACTTAAAAGAACCAAGATCCATTCGATACACACATACGCAAGCAGAAAGTAGTGGCCCCCACTGGAAAGCAAGACCTGGACGGTACTAATTTGTCATCTGGTCAATGCGTTAGGACTTTCTTCCACCAAATCGGGCCATTACTCCTTTAACAGCAGCAGAGAACGCAGAGGTAAGCTTAAGCAATCTGTCTTGAGTTGACACTCACTTTCAAACTTCACACTTTTAACAGGGGCAACTCAACACCTTTCAGCTCAATAAGCAGCACAAAGGAGCCAATTAGATCCCGGGCTTCAGTGACCAGGGATCCCGAGCTCAACTCAATACGCTGACTGCTCAACTGAGGGGATAAAGCTCTCTTTTTTTAACTCAAGCAGTTGGCAAGCGTTTTTCACATACTTGTCGCTTTTTCAAAAACAATGACGTAATCTAATTAAAGCAAGTCAGACTCGGCCACATCATAGCGTATCTTCTGATGAAGCATTTTTATAAAGTTGTTTATAGTATGTTGGCTCTAAATGGACAGGGTGATGAGATACTGGCCTCGTTCGTCTCTGAGATGCATCCTTGGGATGGATTCCAGAGAACAAAATTCACCCTGCTCTGTCAGCCAGGAGATCACGGGGCTGTAGCAGTGGATCCAAGGCAACCAAACAACTCTTAAAGATTATTGACTCGACTGATGTAAGTTACACAGAAAGAGGAATATCAAGTAGAGTTTCTATATTTAGTATATTAGTTGTCAGTTTGCAATTAGTGTGGGTTGGGAATGAAAAGCTGGTTCTTATTTTCAGTTCTGTACGTGATTCAAAAATGCAACCAAATATTTCCTCATTAAAAAAACAGTGTAGTCTGATTGGCAAACAAATTACTCTAATTCCTTTCAAGTGATTCAAACACATACAGCACAAACAGTGTGGTCTGATGCCACAGTAGGTTCTTTTTAGAGATTCTGAATCAGATTAATCTTTTGAGCTGCTTATAACACAAAACCATTCAATTGATTCTTTTTAAGTGAATCAAAGTGTCTCACACAGCATCGGTTTAATTTGATTCTCAAAAAAATTCGAATGAGTCTTCCCGTTTTTTAGGAGTGAAATTAAACAAGTACACTATTGCCAGCACTAAACTAAGTCTTGTTTACACTAGTGCATTTTTGTTTTAAGACGCATAACATTTGCTACAGTTACGCTAGTTTCCGCCCTCGGAAACTGAAACTTTTGAAAATGCTGCCGACCGTGTTTTAGTTTGAAAACTGCAGGTTTGCATTACAGTGTAAATGGATCAAAACGGAGACTTTTGAAAACGATGGAGTGGCTGCCCACATTCTCCCTAAGTATCCTTGGTGACCGTGTAAAGAATAACATCATGCTCATTAGTGTACCCAATAATATGTATACTGTAGGTAGATGCCTCAATTGACCACTCCAAGCATGTAGATGCAACATAAATAATAGAGAGATATCTATACACATCTATGGTTGTACTTGCATGAGGGGTCATGTGACATGCGTTTTTGGTTGTGTAGTGCAGACATGGAATGTTTCTGAAACGCAGTGAAAATGCCTGTGTAGACGAGGATTATTTTTATTCTGGATTAAATCTGTTGAGGTGGTTCTCTTAAGTGGATCAAAACTATAAGTTTATTCCTTTTAAGCCACGCAGACTGTTCGCACTAGTATTTTTCATTTTAAAACAGCATTCTAGAATAAAAATGATCCTCGTTTACACTGGCATTTTCACTGTGTCTCAGAAACAGTCTCAGTCACTACACAATTGAAAACGCATGTCACGTGATCATTCTTTCAGGTGCCACCAAAGATATGTATTATTAAGATAGGGTATGCATCTAAATGCTTGGAGCAGTGAATCTATGAGGAACCACCTTTACATATCTATAGGTACAGTACAACAATGAGCATAATGTTATTGTTTACACTGTCATCAAGGATACACAGAGAGAATGTGGGCAGTCACGCCATGGTTTGTAAATGTCTTTTTTTGCTCTATTTACACTGAAATGCAACCTCTGAGTTTTCTAACTAAAACAACGTCTGCAGCATTTTCAAAAATCTGTTTTCGTGGATCGAAAAAATGCCAGAGTAGTGTAAACGACTTACGCGTTTTGAAATGAAATGCGAAAATGTAAGCGAAACCTGAATCTGGATCAAATCCACTGAAGGGGTTCTTGTAATGATTAAAAAAAAAACAGCATACAAGTTGATTCATTTTAAATGAATCAAACTGACAATCAGTGCTATATGATTCTCAAAAGAATCACTCAATTGTCAAAACTGTTAAATATAGATTCAAAAACAACACACAACATAATTTTTTTTTTAAAGTGAATCACATATACAGCATCATCGGTTTAGTCCGATTTCCAAGTCAATGGCTCTGCCAGTAAATTAGTTTTGAATCAAAAAAACACAGTGTGACCAGTGTAGACTAATTCTGGTTCAAACCACTAAGAAACATCGATTCATAAGATGAATCAACCAAAACGGTTTCATTTTTACAATCTCTACACCTAAACTAACCTCAGTACTATCCACTTAATGACACATATGGAAAAAAAAGAAGTAGAACAAGCATAATTCTGTTGGTGAGTTTGCATGTTTAACTTAGACAACTGAATTTGTCCTTTAACAAGCTACAGTGCAGAGAACCTAGCCTGCTCTATAGACTGTCCTTAGCTTGTCCTTAACTCATATGACATTCTAACACAATAAAAGCTAAATGAGGCCGTTGGGGCAGGAGTCCACATGACATGACAGCAAGAAGGCACAGCTCTCAGTGTTCATCGTAACGACTCCATCCTCTGGAAAAAAAACAGGCACCACGTCACAAAGAATAACATCACTACCTTAATAGCACTCAAAATGACTGATCTAAAACTCAGTAAGTGTTTTATCAGCCCGTCTCGATGAAAGCAGGTTTAAGAGAAGAGGAGAAAGAGAGCATCTAGGGGGTGGGGTTGAATCCCGGTGCAGAACGACAGGCCGAATTACAGCCTGTCACAAGGAAAACACGACTGTCTGAAATATGACAGGTATTAATGAATGCTAATGAGAGGGAGAAGGCACAAGGAGAGTTAAAGAAGAGATGAGGCATGTAAGCTTTCGATGCCGTTTAAATGAGGGACTCACATACCTCCAGACCAGGTTCCCCAGGGAATTACCAGAAAAGAGATCTAAATATGGAGCCCGGGACTTAGAGAGAGGTTAGAGTTCACAGGGTCAGTCTAAACGCTGACCTCACTCTCTGCTAACGTCTTCATCAGATGTCCGGTTACATTAGATCTTTTGCAAGAGCAGCTAGAGGACGTACGGTCTACAAACACACTAATAACAGCAGAAACAGCTTTATAAGAACATGGTTCATCCGGACAGATGGACAGAGGGAACTTTTAGACTCCATTTAAGATGATTTAGTAACCTTCTTTCATCTCAGCACTCTTAAAAATGATCATGTTACTGGTAAACTTATTTATACATTTTTGAATCCTAAAAATCAATTCTAGGAATTAACAGAATTGTTAAAAAGAATTTAATTCAAATTTTGACCAGAACCCAAAATGATTTTTTTAATACACTTTATACTAATCACTAAATAATAGAGAGATAGATAGTGTAATAAATTAATTCTAAGTAATTTAATTAAATCTAAAATGTAATATATATGTAACTGTAATTCAATATAATTTATATAAATTATAAGAATTAAATATACTTTTTTTTTTTTACTTTTAGCAAGTTTGTTTTCAATAAATAAGTAACAAATAAATGATTTCATTCATAAATGATTGAATGCTAGAATGTAGAACCAGTACTTATAATATTTTCACTTTAAAAAGACTTTTATTTAGTAATTTTTATTTATTTAAAGTAACTTGTGTATTCTAATACTGTGATTTCTCAGTTATCAGCCATTACATGAAAACATATCAGCTTCTCTGTATCAGCAGAGTTTTAATGTTTGGCGCATTAATATGTTAAAAAGCTGTGTGTAAAGCTAAATTCGAACTCATGACCTCTCACACTTAAGGCAAGAAATATTTTCTCAGAGTCACATCAACTCACGCTCAGGTTGAACTGAGACCCCTAAGACTGAAATCATAGACCGTCCCCTGCTGAGGTGTCATACAGACACCCTATACAGTGTCGCAGCCCTAATGATTTTATATAGCCGGGTGCTGATGTGAGAGTAATGATTTATTAATAGAGTGGGATTTAAGAATAGCTGTCTGATTACTCTAGCAGAGGTGCAGTTTATCTGTGCTGAGATTCTCTCAACTATTCCCGGGTGACGCGTGGAGACGGGCCGTAAATGGGGGTCTCCTTTCAAGCTTGTGCGGATTCTTTCCCTGTTCGTGTGCCTCGACCCTTGGCCTTTGTCTTGCTGATGCGCACATCACAGAACATCACTACAGCGGCACTCGAGGTCACGACCCAGAGAGGAACACAGGAAGAAGACGAGAATCAGCCTGAGCACTGACATACACACCTGTACTGAGAAGTTCATCTGTCTTTTTCACGCGACCTTACTTTCTGCTTTTCCATTCACTTTCAAGAATTTCTATATTCAGAGAGGAACAAAGAGACCACTAGTGAACGAAAATATTTGTTTTGTGTTTAATTTAATAATAATAAAATCCTATTAAAATTATTTAAAAATACCTTTAAATGTTTTTGCAAATGTTCTATTATTTTTATTGTGATGTATGCTTTTATTTTCAAATGAATAAATCTGTAATTATTTTCTTTTATTTGAATGTAAAATTAAAAAGATAAACTATTTATTCAACTTATATATAATTATTATTTTTAAATATACATACATATATATATATATATATATATATATATATATATATATAAATTATTTATTGACGTAGCATATTTAATTGTATACTATACCTTTTTTTTTTACAGTTATTTTAATGGAATTTATTTATTTACTTACAAAATTTAATTGAAAAAAATATATTTTTTGCTTAAAATAAAACAAAAAGTGTTTCATTTCAATGTTAATTATTTATTGCCATAAAATAAAATTCAAAAAAGCATTTTTGTTTGGCCTAAAATTAAAAAATAAAAAGTTTTATCTCAATTAAAATGATTTATTTTCTTAAACTAAAAAAAAAGAAAAAAAAAGTGAACCTCCCATTTTTGGTACAACTTCACAGATCTTCCTGGGTCTTCACCTGTCTTGTGATTTCACTTTCTCCCTCTCTCTTTTTCCTCAGTACTGCCTCAAAGCGAGAGCCCTTTATTACAGGAATCAAGCGCTGCATTAGAGTAGTCTGTAATTAAACATGTCCAGTGGCGGTCATTACCAAATACCAGCTCTAATTGCCCCTTATCTGGGGTTATTACTGCCTAGTAGGAGAAAATGACTCCATATCATGTGGAGAGAGGCTGATGTGGCACTGGTGTGTGTGTATATGTGTGTGTGAAGAGGTGGGTAATTGTGTAAAATTTATGTTGAGATGGAATGAGAGTCGGGGGAGGTGAGAACGGACGGTGATACAGAGGGAAATAAATGCATTCATTGCATCATAAAATGTATTTATTAAAGTTAATACACTAATTGATATATATATATACACTAATAATAATTAAAAAATATATTATTAAATGTATAAATTATAAAAATGTATTTATATTTATTTAGCATATTATATAAAATATTATATTTGAATAATAATTTTTTTGTCCTGTCCATTTTATTTCTTTTTTTTTACTACTAATGACTAACAATTCAAAGTATAAAATATATCTAGTAAGCTACTACTGATGTTAAAATTTTAAAATGTATTTGTAATAATAACAACAACAACAATAATTTTTTTTTTGTATATTTTATAATAATAATTTATATTGCTGTTATTTATTTTAATAATACCAATTTATAGACAATCAAATTTATTTATTTATTTTTCCCAAATCTGATATTTTTTTGTCTTTTTGCTCTCCTATTTAGGACAGGCTAGACTTGACAAAGGAAGTGGGCCAGTGAGAGTAATGGATCAGGGACATAAGCTGTCCCAGGATGGACTCAAACCTGGGTTCCAGTGCTTAATTGATAGCTGCAAAGTGTGTTTTGCCCCATTTTCAGAGGGACTGAGAGAGAAAAACACAAATGAAATCGCGATATGCCTGGGAAGCACCATTTTACCTGACCTCCTCAGGGAAACCCATCTGGATTGGTCTTTATTGTCACTGTGGGCTCTAACAGCACTGCAGGTTTTGAGGCGTTGGCAGCCTGTTTCTGGTCTGCTGAGACACTCTTCTCTGCCTGCAGCATGAGGCAATGTTTTATCCATACATGAGTGCTCACTCTCTCTATCTCAGCGATTTCTAGTCCTCTGCTGCAGCTCTCAGCACATATCCCCAACCTCGGAGAATGTGTGTGTACCAAGGATCAGGGGTGTCACTACTGGATCGATGTCTCACTGTGTCTGACAAGACTGTGTCGATTCTGCACACTCTGTGAACAAAGACCAAACAGTACACAAACACACACACATAACTCAAAATTCTTGAAATCCATCACAAGGTCATTGCATTCAGTCAGGGTCCTGAGGGACATGTGTTGAGCGCACCGTTCTGCTCTAACAGCACTGCCTAAATCTGAAGACCAGCACTGAGGATATTGTACAGTACACAACCAAACTCTTAACATGTCAACGGTCTACACATAGGCAGTTTTAATAATTTGCCACTTAAAAAGCAGAATTGAATTCAATTTGAAATTAGTGTGAACAATAAAAACATTAATAAGTAACTTTAAATGCTAAAAGAAATAAATGAAACTAAGTGTAAAATATAGGTGTTGTGATTAATTATAAATATTACTGTGTATCACTAATACTTCTAAATATATTTTAATAGTTAAAAGATGTATTACATTATTTGTGTAATGTTATATATTTTATTTAAACTTAAATAGAATTGAATTAAACAAATGTTTAGCTTACTTTATGCTTTATGGTATATAGGTAAATATTCCACATTTATATATATATATATATATATATAATTTTTGTTTGTTTGTTTGTTTTATTGTTACATAAATAAAAGAAAATAAGATACCTTTTAATTTATTAACTTTAAAAAAACTATTAAAAAAACCGAAGAATGTAAAACAAAATATAAAAAGATTCTTATATTATTAAATGTCTAACTATAAATATTATTTTAGCATTATTGTAATATATCTGTAATATATTATTGTATATATTTTATGTTTAAGACTTTATATATATAAAGTATAATATATAATATATAATGTTATAACATTATTATAATTATAAAATTGTTTATTTAGTCTACATCACGTTTTATAGAATATAGCTACTAAATTTAAATACAAATATTTATCTACAAATGGATAATTCATGATTCAATTTTATTACAATGCAAATGTATAAATCTCAGTTGTTCATTTATTTTTAAGTTGCACTCTTAATCCTCTTTACTAATTGCAATTAATAGCTTACAATAATTTATTTATTTATTTTTGCATTGCTTTCTCACGGTTAGTAATTTGCTAAAGGAACAAAATGTAAAATTATTTGATAACCCAAACAGAAATTATAATCAGAAAACAGCAACACATGATATCTGACCACAGATCATATCTGTCATAAACAGCTCGGATAATGGATTTCCATTGCAGTAGAGCGATTAAATAACAGTCTATGCAGCACATATCTTGTCTATGCACGACTACGATTAAAAAAAGAGCAGAGTACACGGATACCATATACAGTTGCATCTTTGAACATAAGTGAGTGTGTGTGTGTGCGTGCGTGGGTGTGTGTTAATGATTAAACTGTGTTGGCTTTCTGTTCATCTCTGATTGATAACTGGTATCCCTGTCTCCCCACGGGCCCATTAAGAACCTCTTGTCTGTGTTCCTGTCACAGCTCGTGCTTCGAAAGAGCGCATCACACTTCCTCCCCGGCAGTGTCGGGATGGGATTAAACGATCGCCTGTCCCCGATGAGTGCAAATGAAACCGGATCAGCTCTCCGGTGTGGTAAAAATCGCTGCACCTCAGCAGAATACTTGGCATTTCTTAAATCAGTATCAGCTTTCGGTTTCAACATCACTTTTGGCTTCCAGACATAATGTCAATCTGTGATCCATAAATCCTTTTCGCTGAAGCTTTTATAAAAATATTTATGCGACGCAACTGTATGTGATGCGCACCAGGAAAGGAAGAGGAGATGACGAGATGTTCCTTAGCCTCTTGCAAGATTTCAAGGTGTCTTACAACTAATTGTAAAAACCAAAGATTTCTTAAATACAAAAAGATCCTGGGAATAAAGACACAAGTCGGTGTGAAGAATTCATACGTCTAATGTTTCTAAATGGTACCAAGATTAAATTAATACGCCTCTAAATGTCAATTTCACACTAGATTTTTTGGCGAAGAAATGGTTCGGTATGTCGTTTGAGTTCAGTTTATTTGGCTGATGTGAAAACCAGAAAACAGTGTTTGAAAGATGGCTCTACTAAACATAATAACACATGAATTGACCATTTGTGAAGAGTCTAGTGAATGCTGCTCATAAAAAACAGATCCACAAAAGCTGCTGAGCCAGAACAGAATCTCATCTTTGAACCATTAAAAATATCTAACATTTGATGCCATAGACGGCTGACAGAAGTTCAGTCTTCTATCTAAACTCTGTGGAGTTTCTATGGAAAAGGGTCAGTCATAGTCTCTAATGAAATTATAGCATGTAAAAATGGATCTCTTGATAGTGCCAAAGACAGAAACCTCACTATAGTTACTACAAAACAGAAAAACATTTCACCCGATTATCACTGCATGGCCAACTCTACCTCGACAAAAAACTATAAACTGATTGTAAACTGATCGCCTTGGTATTCCAAACATCGCTCTGTTTGTTTCAGCCTCCTGAGCAGTGCAACATAGCAACATTGGCACATCCAATGGCATCCCCTATCTGTTTGATCGTCCAGTGACAAATGGGGGAAGTTTTCAGTAAAACAGTTTGGAACGGTAACTGTTTGTGCTGCAGTGGTGAGAAATTACATAAATGTTTTGGAACCAATAAAGCGAACACTAAAAGAAATACTTTGGTAAAATTACACCAAAAGGAGCGCGATAAACGAGTGCAAACACAACTTGTTATTTCGACTCCATGTGTCTCCATTTAGACACGAACACGCGCTCGCATAAACAGCTGCATCGGTAACGACGATGAATAGCATCTCTCAGCGCTGTCTAGGGGCATTGATCATGGACATTAAGCACGGTGGTCTGTGGTCTGGGAGAAAGCTATTTACATGCTTAAATCTGTGACTAATCCATTCTAATTTGGCTCTCTATCTCCTGATAACCTCCAATACTGGGGTGCTTTGTAGAAACAAATCGCCTTTAACACTGCACGCCAAATTCCATCTTCCAGAAAATGCATCTTATAATTCAATACTGTCTTTGGTAAAGGGCTAGTTCACCCAATCAATCAATCAATCACGTTTGTGTATATAGCGCTTTTAACAATACATATTGCGTCAAAGCACTGAACAATATCAGATTGGAGAATAGAGTGTGAGTAATGTATCATGACAAGATTAAACACAGAGACGCTATTTCTATTTGACATGAAAAATTATGATATTTTAAGAAATTGCACACTGGTCCAATGCTGTTTAGACACAAATGTTCTTCAAAACATCATCCCAGAAAGGTAGTAAGAAAAAAATAAAAATAAAAGCCCATGCATGCATCATGGAACTCTTGTTAGACTGACACTCTATAAACTGATTTTTTTTTCTCTGCACACTTAGCAAAGCTTTATAAAAATACCGTGGTACGGCTGATTTCACATGGACTATTTTAGCAATGTCCTTACTACCTTTCTGGGCATTGCATTGCTGTCTATGCACTCTCAGAAAGCTCTTGTATATCATCAAAAATATCTTATTTTTTTGTTCTGAAGATGAACAAAGGAGGTCTAACACTGGTCTAACATCCTAACTGCGATGCCGCAACAAACGATAAAAGGTATCTTGTCCATGTCATCTGAGTTTCTGTCCTAACTAGCCGTGACGGCAACACACAAAATTTCTAATTTAGAAACTGTTTCTATTTCTGCGACGTTGCAGCTGGAACAACAGCTTACAAACTATATGACAGTGGATAATCTCAGGCGATTATGTGCTTTATTCAAAGATAAACATGTCCAATATGAGTTTAAATATTATATTTCGTGACTTTATAGTAGGGCTGTATCAGAGCATTCAAATATTTGTTTGGAGGGATGGCATTCGATTCTTCATTTTGAGATTCGAATTTTCGAGAGAGAGAAACATTTTTTTTTAAATTAACACGTGACATCAATCCCTGCGAAACGCTTCTCATTCGCGCTTTAATGACTAGCCCTTGCGGCAACACCAGCATTGGGATTTACTTTATCTTAGAGAGAAGACAAAAATGCCAAAGACCTCAGTTGTGTGGAAGCACTTTAAATTGACTGAAGACAAAACAAAGGCAGTGTGGACTCAGTCCATATTACACAAAAATGCGCCTTTGCACTCCCTTGCGTCCGCAGCAGTTGGATGAATGGTTCTCGACATAAAAATGCAACGGACAGACACACACAGAGAGATTCCTGCCTTTATTAGCGTTAAGAATATATTCAGGCCCCTCCCACCGAAGCTTTGAATATTCGATGTTGATCACTACCGAATACTCAAAGCTCAAAGAATGGTATTCGGACCAGCCCTACTTTATAGCTATACTGAAAGCAACAATAGACCGACAGATCTTAAAATAAATGAAAGCAAAGGTGACCGTTAAAACTCATTACGAACCACAGAGTGTATTCCATAACAGAAATGTTATCAGTCACATTTAATAACATTAAAAATCTTTATGCGTTGCATGTCGTTAGGACACAGTGTAACCCTTTAAACTGTCTGCTGACAGCTATCTTCCAAAATGCATCTTTATAAAAAGTTGAGTTTGCCCATAAATAAAACGTCTAGGTTACTATTGTAACCCACGTTCCCTGAAGGAGGGAACGGAGACGTTACATATGGGAACTCGCCAGA
>JAUCMU010000080.1:5107787-5138736 GCA_032275025.1 Enteromius treurensis | reverse complement strand
AAGCTCAAAGGCAAATCGGTCTCTCTGGCGAGTTCCCATATGTAACGTCGAAGTGATTCGACTGAAAGGGTAACTTTTGTCATCATTTACTCACCCTGGTTAGCATCAACCTCTCTTAACTTAACTTCTCTTTCTTCTCTATTTCAGTGTTTCCTTGTCCATATAATAAAAGTCAATGGGGTCCAATGTAGTTTAGACCCAAGTGTTCTTCAAAACAATCTTTTTTGTGTTCCACAAA
This sequence comes from Enteromius treurensis, assembly GCA_032275025.1. Taxonomy (NCBI): domain Eukaryota; kingdom Metazoa; phylum Chordata; class Actinopteri; order Cypriniformes; family Cyprinidae; genus Enteromius; species Enteromius treurensis. The sequence goes on along the minus strand of JAUCMU010000080.1, from coordinate 5,138,498 downwards.
AAAGGTTTGTAACATGAGATTGAGTAAACGATGAATTCAACATTTTTGAATGAACTATCCCTTTAAGCAAAAAAGACGGAAAATAAAATAATTGCTTCTTTCCAGCAACACATGAGATAGTGGTTAAATGTCTGGATTTGAAAGATAAATTACTCAATTAAGTAACGTTAACAGCTGGTTGGTCCTCAAGTTCCACATCAATGGTATCGATCAGAGCCAGTGGAAGAAAATAAAAGTGAAGTGAATTCCAATGCATCGTTGAGCGCTCTCATCTTCCTCATCAAATACGGATGGCCTGTGTTGTTTCTCATAAATGTCATCTCACCCATTCCAGCCATTAATCTCCATGAGGCCTCACTCAGTGACTTGATTTAGTGGGGTTTGCTGGCTTATGCCCCTCCGGACCAGGGTTGGCAGGGTTTAAGGTAGTGTGTTTGCGCCCATTTTTATTTGACTGGACTGCAGCGGCAGCAGCAGGGGTACGAGTGGGAAAACAGGAAAGGGTTTTATGATCTGATCCATAGCTGCCACTGGAATCAAAGACACACAGACAGAGGAAACATAGGCACATGGACACAAAGAGCAGACGCGCAATGCTAGCTGAGAAAGCCCAATCAAGCAAATCGAGTCTCAGAGAGAGCGCGTTCTCGCATGGGAGCACACCAGTGTGATATAAATGGCAACCTACTGGGCCATTTGTGCTCCTACATTTGATATCTAATAAACAAGAACAAATGAGACTGTCCTTCACACTCGAGGAACGAAATCTGACATCAGCGCACAAACAGCCCATTGACAACTGGGCTCCAATGCGGCATAGAGGAACGCTTGGAACTGTGTGAAAAGGTTGATCCGCGGCAGAGATCATATTGGTTACGTCCTAATGGGTTCTTGTTGTATTTTCCATATCTTGAAGCTGGCAAACTATGCAAGAATTACTATTGCATAGTTCATTCCTTGGGGTTGTGTTTTGAGTGACAAGGCTGACAACCAATGGCGTCGCTTGTTTCACTGTGATTGGTTGAAAGCGGGATGAGTGTGAACCTTGGCCACAAGTCATTTCCATTGCGGCGGAGTTTAAGTTTAACTGGTTTACAGGTCTTTATTTTGAGCACACAGCTGAAGTAACAAAGGCAACAGCACTAGCCAGTGGGTTTGTGATGCCATGAAAAAAAGGCCTAAAATGCATGCTTAGACCCACTAAAACCCTAAAAAGGGTTCTCTAGATATGACCCCCTCACCTCTGCATTCAAGTTATACGCACAGATCTATTCATAATGATAATTCAATCGACAGCAAGACGAAGCTGTAGTTCTAGCACATCAATAAAGCTCTTAAAATCGCCATCACTTTTAAAGAAGGCAAATACAATGGGCAAATCATTCAGCAGCGCTGTGTCCATAGCAACAGCAGAACCATCTAGCCTTCTAAACGAAACATTGACCCCGTATTTTCATTTTCTGTCACCAGAGGCACTGAATGCTGGAAAATACAGTAAGAAGGCGAATCTCACAAAAACCTGGCAAAAACGTGTCCGGGTCATATTTTAGCCTAGATGGAGAAGAAAGAAGAAAAATATGTGTATTTTCAAGGCTTTTAAGATTGTTACGGAATTATCTTTACAACAATTAAGCACACCAATTTGTCAAAAAAAACAACAACTCAAGAACCAAAAGTCTAGGGTCAGTAAGATTTTGAAATGCTTTTGACAGTATTATAAAGAATTATGCTCAACAAGCCTGTTTATTTGATCGAATATTGAAAAATATTTTCATATATTTTAAAATGTATTCCTGTGATGGACATTATTGTGTGACATTATTTTAGACTTTAGTGTCACACAATCCTTCAGAATTCATTCTAATATGCTAATTTACTGCTCAAGAAACATTTCTTTTATCAATGTTGTAAACAGTGTTACTTAACATCTTAGTGAAAACCTGATGAATATAAAAACAAAAGAACAGGAATGCACCTTTTTTGGTAACATTATAAATATCTTAACTTTCATTTCTGCTGAAAAAAGCATTAATTTCTTTTTAAAACACTGCACTAGCTCCAAACTTTTGAAAAGTATAAAAATATATAATATAATAAACAATTTAAATATTAAAAAAATATATTTATGCAATGAATTTAAACATATATACAAATCTTAATGAAGTATTTTCATTCCTACCGATACTACATTGTTATTTTTATAAATACAAATCTAATCCTTTAAAGAAATGCCCAAAAACCAAAGGCTATAAATTATACAGGATGTGGTGGCCTAATTTTCAAAGAAATTAATGAAAAATAGGCTTGAAATTGTAAAATTCAAAATGAAAAATGTAATTTCTCTTTGCAATTTTGCACTGAAATGCATCCCGGACATGTTTTCGTGAGATTCACCCAGCACCGCTGGGGTCTGAAACAAGAGAGCAGAGCAGCTCAGTGGATGTAATCTCTGTGCTGACTTATCAGAAACACATTTGTGCCTGCAATCGCATATATATGGGGCAAGAGGCCAAAAAACCCCTCTCAGCCAGTTCGAAGCGAGCCTCTCCAGGTCCCCTTTCAACCCGGGACCCCCATCTCATTCTCATTCGATTTTTCTTCACCTGTCCTTCTCCCCGTCTCTCCGTAGCCTCACAGAAAAATAATAAGGCTTCCTCCCGAGTCCCTGAGGGCTGTGCTTGCGAGAGGGGTCAGAGCAGACCCCGCTCGTGCAAAATCCAGCCTCTCTCTCCTTAGCGGGCTGTCAAGAATTTAAAAAATGGAGACAGGCTGAGAGAGGCTGAGGCAATTACTCATTTACAGTCTGTATAGACGTTACTGAAAGCTGCCTTCCCTCGGCTGCAAAAGCAGCAAATGTGTTTCCAATTAAAACTCTTGTGTTTACATATTCCGCATTTTCTATTGTGTAATTGCGAGATTTATTGCAGGCCTGTTGTATTTCCTCTGGGGCGGAAAATATGGTCGTGAGGCGTGAATATGTCACATGATTGGTGCCAAGCACAGAACTCTCTTAAAATTCGATCAGCGAGGCCGCGGAAGCAGGACGGCGCGGTCCGAGTTCGGCCATATGGGATTACTAGGCATAAGATAAAAAATTAGCGGTTTTGGACTGCGCGAGAACAAGTGGGTTAACGCTGAACGTGATCCAGTTATGGACGTCCGTTGAGGTCCACTGCACAAGCACCCCAACACGCTGTACATATGGCCATACGTAACTTACTGAACAACAACACGCCACATGGAAGGCATGCGATCTGGCCTTTGAAACCAACACCAACTCTAAATCTATTTAATGACACAAGAGATATGAATAATTGCAATAATTTCCTTGCGGTTTCCGTCCGCCTCCGTCCCCAGATCCCTCATGATGCATGCTGTTGTCCAAAACGAAGGCACGCTCATGGCTTAGATGTTTCGGAGCGGAACTTGGCAAGCGCCGTTTGGATCCACGCACTTAAAGGCTTGTCGTCATGGTGATTTGTCTTAATGCCCATGCGACCCAGACCCCTGCATCTGTTTTCCCTTTCTCTTCCCTCTCTCATAATCGGCTTAATTATTTACCGTTAATCATTCATCATTCAGAACTGGCTCACTGAAGCAACATATTTAGCAACCTGAAGAATTTAGGGGGTCTTTAACCTCGTACTTGTCCCTACAGAATCAGGGCCGGCTCACTTTACAAGCGCTAAATGAATAGTAACAAGCCATTGTGATCCAAAAATGAACTTGTTAAGATTCAATAAACATTAATAGACTGCATTTACACTGCCCTCCAAATAGAAAAAGAGGCAACTTGCTAAATAACAGCTCTTGGATGATTTTAAACTAACAGTGCCCTCTTCTGGGCATTAGGAGCATCACAATTGGACCACCACTCGAGATCAGCCATTTTGTAGTTTTAACATGTGGCCACAACCACTAAAACTCACACTGACGTTAAGCAGACTTTCCAAGAAGTGGATTATTCTGACCCCTGTACGACCACCACCGCCGTGTCCCATACAGACACTCGCAGCGAACGGTGAAGACGCCAGTTGTAATGTGAGGCATGTGTGTGTGAGAGTCGGGTCTGAGGGTCTAGCAATGCTCGGCACGACTGCGGTGCAGTGGGAAAAGGATCTGTGTGTGTTACGGTATGTGGAGCTGCGAGTCAGCCAGAGTTCCACAGACACACACACACACACACACACACAAACAAATGAACAAACACACACACACACACATCTGCTGTTCCCATGAGAGAAAGATATGCCAAAACTCCACCACAGCTCTCAGTAAGAGGTGACGGATCAAGTAGGAGGATAGGAAGAGGTTTGCCTCTGTCTGCAGGCCTTTCTGTAGCAACAGCTCACAAAACTGCTAAAATAAGACTGATTAATGGAGAAGTGTGTCACTGTGCCATATAGAACCACAAAAGCATTATGATGGCCCACTGTATCAACTGTACCTTGGACAGAACAGATCGGCTTAAAGGAATTAAGTAATGGGGCCATTCATTTGAAAAAAAAATTCTAAAGACACATTTAGCTGCAATTTTAACTTAAGGGACTCATTGTAAAGGTGCATCACTTCAGTAAACTGTACGGACAAAAAAGTTCAATTTAAAAAGTCACTTTCAAGCTAAGCAATTGATAAGCTAAGATATTTCTATTAGAAATAGATTTCTATTAAATTAGATTTCATCTACCTTTTCAAACACCTTAAACCTCAAAGAGAGATCAAAATTAAAATTTTGATCTCTCAATATAGACTACATGCATGACAATAACAACATTTATCGACAAACACAGCATACTATAAAAAATCTCAAACATCAGGTTTTAGTTTGATGAACTGGGTTTCAACCTGAAAGACCTCCAGTGAAAATACAACCATCCCACCTTTTCTGTATTTACATACATTGGATTGAACTGAAGAAATTCCTCCTAAACAGGCAGAGAATAGTTATGTAATGCTCTGTGGTGCTGTAAATAACATTTACTCTGTACAGATGCTTTTATCCGAAGCGACTTGCAAGTAACCTAAGAATGATATGATGTCATATATCCTCAGGCGCATGGCATCCTGAACCTTTTTCAACATTTTAATATTAATAAATACAATAGTTGTTCTGGCTCCCAAAGTGTTACTCTAACAAAAAAGCTCAAGTTTCCTTTGAGCTGCGAACTGTGTAGCTCACAGAAAATGCGTTCCAGGTGTTCGTGTCGATATAGTTTTTCTCCAGTCTTGTTGTGCGCTGTTTGACATGAGTGATCATACAGCTGTGAGATGTTTGAATCGTCTCTTTCAAAGATCAGCTAAGCTGAATTTCTTCAAGTGCTCTTTGACATATTACCGTTGATTCTGTTCTGTTTCTTTGCATATCAAGCCACCCGGAAACTTTCCCATCCACTGCATTTTTAATTCATTTTTCAGTCAGGGGGACACAAACCAGGAGACAAACAACTGTCAAAATCGGTCATACTGTGTATATCATAATGGAAAAATTAAAGAAGAAAAAATGCTTTTACAGGTCACTCAAGATCAAGGCTCGCTCTCTCTCTCTCTCTCTCTTTTAATAGACATAATATGAAGTGAATTTGTTGCAGATGAGAACTGAAAGAGGGTTAAGAAGGGTTAATAAAAATGAATCAGCTTTACAAGCTAAAATAATTCATTTGGAACAACTGATCTCTTGAACCCTCAAAAAGTCCTTGGCTTTGCTTTTATAAATAAGTCTTAGATTGAAGTGGAATTCATGCTTTTTTTTTTCTTCTACAACACTAATTTGCAGAGTGTGCCAAGGACATTGACTGAAGCGTGATTCTCAAACAGATACAAAATATGACATGCTCATACAAAATATCCTAGCAGATGTTAATATAAAGCACAAGCAACACCCATCATTTCAAAAGAAAAGCAGGGCCAACAAAGCAAATCCCATACAAACAACGCCAAAGCAAGCAGTGCTTGGTGGATTTTCAGTTTGTTTGTTTTTTCAGCGTGGTAACTTACCACATCAGATAAGGTAGGCTATGCTTTTATCCAGATGAATAAGCTTCTTAACCTGAAACAATAAAAAAAAAAACGAGTGTATCATATCTCTGCACATCTGTTGCTTTTGTGCAGACTTGAATAATATCTGAGGTGTCTGATTTACTTTGATCCTTATACTTTACCCTGGCTTTAAAATTAATCCTCTAGCTTTCAGGATTTCATACTGTGTGTTTGTAAACACTGTATTTATTATATTAGTTAACACTCAAACGGAAATGTCGCCACGTAAATTCCCTCTGGCTGTCTTCCGGCATATATAGTCAAATGATGGTGTTTATTATAACGACAATTAAACCGTTTGGTGTCGTTGTTCAATATATTTAACACGGGGACTAGTGAACAGCGCGAGACGGTTCATCCGATTATACAACGCACATGAATGAGGTCAGCGCTGAGGCTGTTTTTGATTGGCTGTAAGTTTTCAGGTTTCAATTTATACGTTGTTTTTTTTTTTTTAATACATTAAAACAAAGTAAAATATGTAAATCTGCTGCTAAAAACCTTTTACGTCGTCTTCCTTTTGAGTTATATAAAGTTTCTGGCCATTTTAAAATGTTCAGTGAGCATGATGGTGTGCGTGTGATTGTGTTTTGTAAATAAGTTACATTATGTTTAGTTAGCCGTCTATAATATTTTGATTTTTCTGCATGCTTGGGTTTTGGTTGACTGTTTCTGAGGGTTTGTACTGAAAGTTATAACAACTTATGTAAATAATTGGAGAAGAGATTAATATATGATGGTAAGGCAGCAGCACATCAAACTTAATTGTCCTTCTCTCTCATTTCCTTCCAATGCTGGAAGAGCCAAATAGCTAAATAAACAAAGCATTTGCTGATGGATCCGTATAAATTTGCATCAAAAACATGTTTAGATCTATGACACACAAAAGTTGCATTATGTAAAGGCCAAAGGTCGCAATGTACAATGTACAATGTATAAACAATCATTTTACAAGTACTACAATCTACCGTGTTGCCCAAAGCAGCATTAATGTAGTCAGTCACAATGACAAACTTAATTTCATTTCATTCATTTAAAACATTGAAGAACTGACAGATGTAAAGCATTCACTCATCTGACTTAGGTTTGATTGAAAGCTCTTCTCCCTGGACGTCTGGAGGCCATCTTTCCAGGCTCCAATCCAAGAAGCAACATCTGGCACTATTCATCTCTTGCTGCGATTGCTTTGGTTCTGACACATGTCCACATGCTGACAGGAACACAGTCTACGGTTTTCGTTTGTGTGACGGGCCTCTGGTCCCGGTCCCGCTGACACTCGCAGCTTTTGTTGTCTAAACGGATGTCTTACCCGGGCTTTGATCATGGCACTGAAACATTCCAGCATGTTTACTGCTGAGAACAATGCTGTTTAAATATTCATGTCTGGTCTGTTTCACTCTCCCTGTGGGCAATTCTGTGAGATAGATAGATAGATAGATAGATAGATAGATAGATAGATAGATAGATAGATGCCCTGCAGTTTATCTGCATCTATGCATTGCAATTACATTGCTTAAAGCACACGGAGTGGTTTAAAACATGTTGTGCATGTGAGTAAGCTGAAAACATCTGTTGCATAAGTCATCATTACTCAACCCTAATTGAATTTGTCAGTAACTTACTTATAATTGATGACAGAACAGTTAGAAATGCGTGAGGCTGCAATGCCAGCTCAAGATTACAACTTTTAAATAAGCAGAAAAACGCAGGACCACAGCAATAATGTTCCTATGCACACAAATCCATATAACAATGACATTTTATGGCATCATCACAAAAAGGAACCAGGAAATTAGCTTCCTCGGATTTGTTTGCAACAAGGGAAAAAGCATTACAGATCAGATTTTTATCTGACAGAGACACAAAACAGAGACAAATTTATGTGGTCAAATGTAAAGACAATCTGGATCTGGATATTATACGGATATGAAAGTTATTATCCGGATATTAGTGGCTGCATGTCAATGGGTCTTTTCCCAAAATAAAGCACATGAGAATCATTTGGATTTTCAATTTAAACTTGAAGAGGAGTTCTTGTCCTTGAAACAGTTTATAAATGGATTTATTTGTGTTTATCTCCATCTACTGGCTGAAGTATGTCAGTACAAGCAGTCAACCAAAATACAGCAACAAAATAGGTTTATTTGAAATAGATTTATTTAAAAAACAAAAACATTCAATAAACACAGCTGTTTCAGATAAATCACAAAAAGATGCAACAGTCAGATTTTATGAAGTAAATTCTTTATGAAAATACATACACATTCCATCTACAAATACATAACAGTGTTCAAATGAAAGATTGCATCTACTGTATTATATCAACTACTAGGATGATTAAATGCATATTTTAAATCAGAACCTACTGACATACGTGCAGCTCAGATGAGAGATTTTTGCACAATGTTTTTAAAATATGCATAATTTGTCATAAGCATAAAGCAATTGGGTTACAGACTGTACTCAGTACAACAGAAAACAAGAACGTTACATTAAATCTTTTTCTAACCATGTTTTTTTCCCAAATGACATTGAATTTCAATAAGGCTGACGTTGCTGTGGCAACTACATTAAGATTTTTCAGCTGTGACAGTGTGTGTTGCATTGCAATAGAACGGTGCTAATTTTTTTCCTTCAATCAACCATTTCATGACATCGCCCTAAGTGGGAGTTCATCAGTTTAATAAAATCTCTAATAAAATAAGCATATTTTTCTGCCAACCCGTCTAAAAATCATTCAGGCTCAAAGGCAGCTTTATCTTGCTTTATTTTGTGAATGTTAGTATTTAACAGGAAGTGTAACAGTTGGCAGAATTTAAAATACAATGCCAAAATATTAATTGCTACACTGTAAAAGTGTAAAGAAACTAGTATTTCAGCTTTTCTACTTCAAAGTGTTATGTTTAATTCACTTATTTTTGTCATTATTTTAAAAAATGAATTGCATTTTCTAAGCGATTTTTTTTTCTAAACCAATAATATTCCATCCAAAGAAAATAATGGTATTTGTTCCCAGAATAATAATATCTGAATCATTCCAAACAGTGATCGTTCAATAAGCTTCATACACATGAAAATATAATAATGAATGGTCTTGATGTTGGTCCAGTGTATTTTGTGCCTATAAGCAGGTTCCCACACCTGCTTGAGATCTAGCAGCACATTACGTACATTTAATATGAGCTATTTAAAGTTAATATGTGGTTAATAAAAAAATATTTTGATATATTATAATTTACTTAAAGTAAAAAATTGTTTTTTTTTTTAATTCCTTGAAATCTTAATGACTACAGGGTAATATCCCACATCTTTCTGGACTATTAGGATCATAAAGAGGCAATAACACCAGTAACCTTTTTTCTAAAAAATGTGGCAAATAAAAAAATAATAAAGCCCTCATATTAATGCAAATGAATTTTGTCATGCAGTTAAAAATGGACACAGTAGTAAGGCCGTGTATGTGTAATAAAGGCATATAACGTTTCTGAGCAGTCAATACGGGTCCAGTTTAATTCGCCTATGCAGGCAACAGGTGAACACCATTCCACAAATCTGAAAAACACACACAGAGATGACTTAAAATGCAGCAAAGCAACATGGAAATGATAAAGATGAGTGTTTATATTGCATTTGACAAGACAAGACGGCCGTCAGCCGCATTTTCATGTCTAGTGGACATCTGTCTAGTCAAATACAGAAAATATCATGTGATGCTTGAGATACTGGCAGGCATCAGGCAGCAGAACATTCCATAAAAAGAGCTCCAACAATGTCAGTCTTGAGGTTTAGCATTTATCATTTTCAACTGGTGCAAGATTTCAAAGGAATAGTTCATGCAAAAATAAATTTGCTGAGAATTACCCTCAGGCCATCTTCCAGATGTAGATGAGTTTGTATCAAAACTTGATCAAACATTTTGAGAAATTTTGCATTACTTGCTCATCAATAGATCCTCTGCAGTGAATGAGTCCAAGCAGCTGATAAAAACATCAATCCTCAAATTTATTTGTTTATTACAAACATGCATCTTTTTACTTCACACAACGGCGCCTATTTACTGCATAAGATCCATTGTTGAGTCTCCAAAATGGCTCAGAAACAAACTCATATACATTTTGGATGGCCCGAGGATGTGCAACTTTTGAGTGAGCTATTCCTTTAAAAACAGATATTTTAAAAGCCTCGTGGCAACTGTTGAAACTCTCTTCATAAAAGGCTCACAGGAAGAGGGAAGCGGTGTACAGTTACTATGGAAACCGAGGTGTAAGGCAGCCGGTAGCAGTGTTGTTGTAATTGGGTCAATTAGCATGTGTGGGAGTGTGTGTGTAAGTGCACGTGTTTATATGAAGGCTGTGACATGTAGGCACATTCAGACCAGTGGTAACTCTCACGATGAAGAGAGCAGACACATTCATTTACACATTTCCGTATTTCAAAATAGCGTTTCACTTTTAAATGTTGCCACGATGGTAGAATAATTCATAGCCACAATCTTCAAAGGAGAGTTCTTGTGGTACATGTTTTGTTGTAAAATTGTGTTGCAAAAACACCCGGAGATATTCCTGTAATTACGGGAAAACAACTCAAAAATGTATATAATCTTACCAAAACTCTGTCTACAAATTACAAAAACATAATATAAAAATAAAGTGTTTGAACATCTAGCCAAGATTTTCCTTCTCTCTCTCTCTCTCTGAAAAAAGCTGAAGACAAATCGGAAGCCAGGTCCTAGGAGGGCTCTTGGTGGGCGATCATTTCTACAAAAATGACGGAGCCTCATTCTACCCTCAAACACAGAAATAAACCAGAGCTACAAGTGCAGCTCAAGTATTTGACATTCTGTAAAATATCTTTAAAAGAAGGAATATCAGAGCAGCTATATTCAATACAAAGAAAATGAATATTAATATATCATTGGTGCTTGGGGTTAATAAATAAATAAGAACATTTACAAGAACCAGTGATATCCGGTAATCAAACTTGGTGCAAATATGTCTTGAAATGCCCACTTTGAGTGTTTATTAACACAAATTTGCACAAGAGATTTAAAAGTACACAATAAAAGTATATACTAAGTAATTAGTATAGTTGAAACGTTTGTGGTTGGTACATAAAGGAAGTCACTTATGCTCACTGATTTATTTAGTCAAAAATAGAGTAAAACAGTAATTTTCTGAAATACTATGCTAATTTAAAATAGGTTATCTCCCAGTTTCACAGTCAAGGCTTAAGCTAGTCCCAGACTAAATTGCCGTCTCAGATAAAAATATCTCGTTCTGACATATCTTAAAACATGTCAGTGTCATTGTTCTGTGTTAAGATGCACACCTGTAATATTTTCTCATTAAGCATTTTTGTAAAAGTTGCTTAAATATCTTAATTTGACTAATGCCTAGTCCTGGCTTAAGCTAAGCCCTGTTTGTGAAACCGGGCCTATATGTTTTAAAATGTTATTTCTGTGATGCCGAAACTTAAACTTTAAATTTGCCATTAAAAAAAGTTTAGTTTTAGTATAAATTTATCATAACATTATCTTTACACACGTAGCAAATGTAGAATATACTAAAAAAAAAAAAAAAATTATCATTTTTGGAGTTAAGACTTAAAAGTCCACGTTCTTGTTCATTTTCCTTGCATGGAAAAGAGTATCGTAAAAAACCTACAGGATACATTCCCTTGTGTCCATTTTTCATTTTCAGTTTTAAAAAGCTTGTTCTTTTCCCAAAACTCTCCTCTATGTCACAAAGCACTGAGAGAGAAGCAGTATTGCTGCTGTCTGCCAGCACTTCTAATGCGACTCCAGAGAAAAATAAAGCCGGATGAAAGTGGGATTAACTGCATGGGAGAAAGGCTCCACAGACAACAGACCGAGAGATGGGACTTCAATACAATCAGCAGACCTACACAAAAAGCTAAGGACAAACAGTCTTTTTTTCTGAGCAGATATGTTGACACCTTTGAAAGTTCTCCTTGCCAGCAGTCTGGGTCCGGAGGGAGGGATACAATAGACAGGAAAAGAGAAGCCTGAAATAGATCGGACACACTGGGAGTTCCACAGCAGGTTGCAAGTAAAAGGTTATATCAGGTAAACGGTCAACACAGTCTATTTATTCTCAAAAATACAGTTTTTTTCCTCACTTATTTGCCTTATGCTGTTATGAAATTTTTTGGTCTCAAAATATAAATGTTATATAACATTATAAAATAGTATTTGGTGACATTAGTTGTGAGTTTCTGTTGTTTTTTTTGCCATGCAGAATGCTGGTTTCATGCCAAACATATACACATAAGTCATACAGAAAGCATGAGGTGGACATGAAGTGACAGGAACAAGGCACATGGACATGCGCGCACACACACACACACAAACACAAACGGCCGACCTTCTCATCGCATAGCGCTTCAGGAGTCAAACATTGGCACTAGCCAATCAAACATCAGAAAAGTCTTCTTCCTCTTCTTTATAAAGCAGATAAATAAAGCAGGCAGTCAGCACTGCTCCTACCAGCTACACCACACACACACACACACACACCAACAACAGATAAGAAAGACACAACCAAAAAGACAAAGACAGAGAGACAGACAAACAAGACAAAACAGAGACACATGCTGTAATTTAAGACAAACATTACAAATCCCTGAAATACAGTGTTTACTTCAGACAATCTGAGAAAAAGATGTTCAGGGAAAGATAAAGTGTTGATGTATGTTATCACTGTTTTTTAAAGCAGGGAAACAGAAAATCAGTTCATTTGCACAGTTCATAAAAAATATAAAAAATGTAACGAGTGTTCTTCTCTAAAGTGAAATATATTAAATGCTGCTTTATTGCTACGTATTTAACTCTGCAACAAAATTTTTTTTTTCTAGCTTTTTATTAGTTGGATTTTTTTAACAACCAACCCTAATAACCATAATTAAGATGTTTTTATACAAAAAAATATTCTAATTGCAGTATTCACTTATACATTTTAAGACACTGATTTATAATATCTGATATTAAGCTAAAGGGAGAACCAAAAATTTTCTAGTCGCCATTGATTCTATAGTATTTTTTTTTATATATACTGTAGGACCAGCAGCTATTTAGTTACCCACAATCTTTAAAACATCTTGTGTTGAGCAGAAGAAAGAAATTTCATACTAGTTTGGAACAACTTAAGGGTGAGTAAATGATGACAGAATTTGATTCTATCTATCGCTTTAAATGATGAGTGGCTTGGTAGTTTGTCAAGCTAGTTTTAAAGAAGCGTCTTTAAAGATACACTGCTGCGATGACACAGAAAAGATCAAATCAAACAATTTGTTACGGTATGTTATGAACGTGAACCGCTGCTCTGGACCCCTGCAGAGCAGCACTGTATTTACAGCCATAATGACGCTAATAATGAAAGATCACTGAAGAGGATCAATTTAATTATGAGCTTCCTCTAGAGAGCCGCTTCAAGCTACACTGTGGCTTTTTACAGTAAAATCGTTACATTAAATTCAACACAGGATTTATTTTTAGCCACCTAATCACTCCAGAGCTTCACATTTCCTGGATGAAATAATCACATGACCAGCAGCTGAGACCTTGATGCTAGGACTGCTGCTTATCATAAAGTTCTGACATACTTACGGTTATAGATTTAGGCATTTAAAACCTGAAAAAAGGTTGATAGTTTGACCTCAGGAAACGTATTTAACAATTCTGATCTAATAAGACTAACCTTCAGTATACTACATAGTATGAGGTATATAGATTGCATCCAACATACAGTACACTACAATATGCATACACACTGCAGGTTTTTAGAAGAATAAAAGGTTAGGTTGTAAAATGCTAAAGATATGACTTTTAAATAAGTTTTTTGATATCATATTGCAGATATTACATATTGCAAATATATATAATTAACAGTTGTGAAACAGAAATGTGGAATTCCAATGGTTTGTTAAAAGCAAAAAGTGGGACTTTTTTCCCTTGCTATTCTGAGAAAAAACCCTGCACTGGCAAATATAAATTCAGAACTGTGAGATATATGCTCACAATTTTGAGAAAAAACCCCCCAAAACATTATGAGTTTATAAACGGCAATATAAATTATACTATAAATCCACTTTATATTATATAAAATTAAAAAATTATATTAAAATATATTACAATTTAAAATATAAATCCACAATTCATTAAAGAGAACTAAGGTTCAAATTGATATAAACAAGCTTGTTTCTGCAATAAATAAATAAAAAGCTAATGGAAAAATGAAAATTTGTTTCAATACCACCACTACCTATTAAAAAGAGAAGTGGGATAAACTTCACAAAAGTATAATCTATGGTCATTAGACATCGCCCCGAGCTCGGAGAATCAATATGAGGTTGGAGCTGGAGTCACATTTCAGTGGTGTTTATATACAGAGTTTATTCAAAGGAAACAGATCAATGGCCCTCTGCACCCCTGCAGTGAATGCAGCACTCTCACTGTGAGATCTGCACTTAAAGCTAAGAGCTCTTTATCTCCCTTTCTTTCATTTTCTCAAACCTGCATGTGGTCTCCACCTATTTTTACCCAGCGGGCAGTGCTCTGTGTGACTACCGTGCACATTACCGGTCGAGGGCAAAAACAGAGTCCATTAAACGATTGCCCACAGGTCATTGCATCAGCTATTTTAGTGAAGGCTTTCATGTTATTGAACCACATCAGAAGATCTCAATGATCCATTGTTCCTACTGTTTCTCTGAGACATGCTTCACAGTAATTGGACATGCACATCAAAAATATAGTATGCAGGTTATATACCGCACATGTTGAGCTGAGCTATCTATAAATATATAGAAATAAATTAAATAAATATATAAAGTTAGCATGTTAAAAACATCATCATGGTGAGTAAATCATTTTTGTGTGAACTTTAATTGCGAAGTACACCTGAAAGGGGCGGGACTTACCTGTAGACAGGCCACGCCTATTCCCACAGCACCAATAATGAGCAAGTGATCTGCCAGGAACTGTTCCAGTTTAGTGATACAGCCGCCCTATGAGAGACCACAGCACTGTTTAATGTATCATGCTCTTCTCAGTGTCAACCCGCATATGTGGATGTGTTAATGGATTTATTTTGCAGACTGATGAAGAGTTACTGTTTTTTTTTATTGAGTTATTTAACTCAATAAAAATGGATACTGCCACAACATATCACGTATAGATTAAAACTGATGGCCCACTAGAGACCAGTAAAACTAGTGTCGTATTGTATTATGTATCACACCAGAGCTTGGTTCCCAAAGAATATTTACAGAGAGCTTGGCAGCCTTAAACTGTAGTGTTACCTCACACTTTACAAGCTCATATACATTACCACTCACACCTGCTTTGCTCACAGCTGTGCTTTCTTAGGCTAAATGACTCCCAAGGGGCGTATCACACACTTTGTGATGATATGGTTCACTGGCGTATTGTGGTTCCCACAGACAATGAGGGAGAAACTAAGCATGTGTTTTGTAAAGCAAGTTAAGTACAGATGAATAAACACATGTTGTGTGAGAGCTGATTTGAGGTTAACTGTGTCTGACACACCTCCACCTTGTAGATGTTCGAGGGGTGGTCTCTCTTTCCACACTGAGGGGTGATGGTCTTACAGCAACTGTCAGGGACCAACCGCTTCTCTGCTTTTGAGGACATGATGTACACGCTGTGTTTCCAATCAGAGGAGTTGTTACTCCCACAGCACTTGAACTAGAAGGTAAAAGGGAGGGAATTATGGTTGGAATCAATTAGGATCAGCGTGCAAAAAGGGTCTGCTATTTTAAAGGTATGGAGAAACTGTGTTCACAGCAAGTAATATAATTAATAATAATAATAATAATAATAAATTTTTTTTTTTTTTTTTAAATCATTACATAAAAATAAATATAGAATTTTATTTTAGTATAAAACAAAAATAAACATTTAATAATAAACATAAATGAATACATAAAATAAATTAAAATCATTACATAAACATAAATATAGAATTTTATTTTAGTGTAAAACAAAAATAAACATTTAATAATAAACATAAATGAATACATAAAATAAATTAAACAATAATAAATATAAGCATACAATGAAATAAAATAATAAAAAAATAAGCAAGAAATAAAATTAAAGCAAAATAAAACGATTTTTTAAATAAATAATTAAAATGAATGAATAAATAAATAAAACTAAATAAAGCTACTGAATTTACCACTTCTTTTGTTTTAAAAAATATATGTTCCGTTACCATCACACAAAAACTGCAATACAATATAAAAATCATTCGCCCTACCCACATAATCTTGTTTTTGTCTGTAATCTAATTATATATAAAATGTTCAATAAAATCATTCTGCTATTTGTTTTCAAAGCAAAAAGCATAAGTGAAAAGAGCTAGAAACATGCTGGGATTTGGCGTTTCTCACATCCTGCTGTAGTCTGTCCACAGATTGAGTGATGCTCTCTTTTCCAGGCTGGTCGTAGTTCTCTGTCATCGTCTTGCTCAAGTGCTGCTTCAGCTCTTCACTCAGCTGTGAGAGACCGAGAGAAGAGAAAGACAGAGAGAAATGAACAAAAAGATAGAGAGTGTGCAGTATGCAGTGTCATCTGTCAAATGTCTCATCTCACCAGTCGGGTACAGTCCTACAACTACATCCATCATAAAAGCAATTTGGAGGTTGGATTAGAGCTTTGTTTTGAAGCAATAGTGTCTAAAAGTGTGTTTAAGTTTACTCACAGCCTGGTAATAAACGTAGGCCAGAACACCAGCCACCAGTTCAATTAGGAAGATTAGAAGCAGACAGGAGAAGTACTGCAGGAACACAGGAACCAATGAACAATTAATACACAAAACAAATCAAACATCCTCTTCAGAAAACAGGACATCCAGTCATTGCCACTTTAGTTATGCTAAACAAACTGTACAATACTGATGTCATAATTATTTATGGGAAATACACAATATATATATTTTTTTTAGGAAGTCATGAACGTCATGGGGATGTCTTATTAAAATAACACTGAATTAATGAAAGAAATATAAAAATCAACTGAATAAATAAATAAATAAATAAACAAATGTAATGTCATTTAACATTGATTTAGCCCAACTTATTCAACTGGATTCATTAAACAAAACATTAAAATGTCACCAACAAACAATAAAAAAGTACCATGGATCGTTTGTTCAGAAAATGTTCGATTATTTAGTTTAATTTGGCTTTGTCTTTATCAAGAGCATTTTGAATGGCTTCACTCTAAAAGAAACAATATCTTACAAATGGGTTGTTTATTCACACATCAACAATCAACGTTCAAAAGGGAGCCATATTTTCCCTGTCATGGGGATGAAGCAAATAAAACTGGTTTCTAAGAAATTTCCTGCGCAGAGCTGGAGATGTCTGACAGATGAAAATAAAAGACACAGTGACATTTTCCTCAGAGGAAAATAAAGCAATACATGACTAAACTATGACTATTGTTGGGGGAGAGAGAGTGGGTGATAACAACCCCAAATCTGCCTTTGAAAATGTTTATTTCTTGTGGTATAATTGAAAACAAAGCAAGCAAAAGAAAAATGTTCTCAATGCTATATATAACTCAGACTCACCATGTCTTTTCTTATTTCTATTTGATATGCAATGAGAGTACTAAAGATGAACTGAAAAGTCAGTGTCCATTACTAATCTATGCTGGCCCAATAGTGCACAATGCAACGCATTCTCCACACAACACAACGAAATTAGCACAACACAATAGAAACAAGGTGCAACACAACAAAAAAAGCACAACACAATAGCAGCAACACAAACAAAATTAGCACAACACAAAGGAAACAACGCATGATTAGCCATGGCTGGCTCCCCATCTTCCTAATCAGTCTAATCAGGTTTCGTCCAATCATATTCCCAAGCTTTCCCCTTAAATAAGCCCACTATTCATTCCTTCCTTATCTCATTACCTCATCCCTCCTCCACCCCTTCTCCACCTTTTGCGCGTTCCTTCTCCAGGGGGGCTAGCGGAGTTCGAGCCAGACTCCGAGCTCAGCCCTCGCTAGTTCCAACCTCTCGACTCGCCCCCCTGGACAGCACGCCAAACACGCTATAGATATCATAAAGGACGCATACACTCGTGAATTTAATTGTGTTGAACAGAATTTGTTGTGTTTTGCACTACTGGGCCATCAAACTAATTAGAAGAATTAAATATAAGCAATGAACAAAAATATGCATTTATGCACAAAGACTGCCGACCGTATCTGGAGAAAAACTGTTTGTCAAAGTGGATGTGTAAGAAAAAAAGAATAAATTAGGGCAAACAAACACAAATACACTGTACACACACACACAAACACACACTCATACATATGACAAGTCTCTTCTAGAGGTCAAAAGAAAGGACAGAAAGGACAGGAAGTCCAGTGTAATTTATGTAAACACCAACACAAGCACTGTAGCTAATTAAATAAACCGATTCAGGGTTATTCAAACAAAACAGCGTACCGAACAGCTGTTAACCTCACGCCAGCTGTCACGTGTGGACGTTTCTCTATGCATTTATAAGTTTTTTTCCCATAATGCAATGCACTCAGATCAGACCAGCAAAGGCAGTATCCTCATTACTAATTCCTAGCGAGGTGGCGCTCCTCTGTAGATTCATACATCTGAGCGAGAGTGGGCTATAAATAGCACTGCTGCAGTGGCAGTCACAACCTTGCTCGTCTCGTTCTCTCTTTCGAACAAACAAGAGGTACTATCTTTTTTTTTTTAAATGGCGAGAAAGCAGATGGCTGTCAGCTCATTTGTCTTGGTTGCCACGGAGCCAGTTCTGCTATATCTATGGACACTCAGTGCCGCCCAACTCAACTTACAGGTTACAATACCCGAGATGAGCATAAAGAGGCCGGAATCTAGAGCAATTATATCTAATGAGTGAAGCACAATGGATAAATTGGTACAACATAAAATCCTCTCATTCATCTCTATTTTCTTACCGTGGACAGACAGCTCCTCTGCTCTCGTATGACGGCACAGCAGCCCAAGAACCCAGTGACCATCACCAGCCCACCTGCCAGGATCAGGATGTAGGCGGACACGGCGAATGTACTGGAGGCCAGCAGGCTCAGGTACTCTCCTTTATCAACCAGCGTCCAGATCCCAACACCCATCACTACCCCGCCTCCCATCTGGAAGAGAAAAATGCATCTTGAGATATCAGAACACTTGCTCTAATACATATATTTCAAGTTTAAAGGGGTAAAACAAAAAGTAATCAAACTGAAAATGTCTTTTTTAGTCCAAAAATACCATTTATCATGAGAGTAAGCCACAAAAATGGCTTGTCCTGAACATCTAGAACGCTATGACCAATATGAACACACATGACTTACTAAAAAACGGGGAAGAACACACACATAAATGATCTGTTTCTACGTGTCAGGAAGAGGGAAAAAACTTTATAGATACACATTTTAAAATGACTAGGTTTGAGTGTTTCTTAATAATGTGGATTTTTGTGATGGTTTTTTCATATTCCCGCCACCCATTCACTACAGAGGATGCATTAGTGAGCACTTAACGCTAAATACACAAATAGGAATACATAATAAACATGGATTTACATGCTAAGTGGCCTAAGTGTAAGTAAATTGTCCATAAATTTAAATTAGACTTTGACAATTAAAAATAAAAAATGTACACATTTTTAAATAAATGTTTTTTTTTTTTCACAATGTGTGAAGTGAAACTGAGCTAAATAGATGAAATTAAGTGATTGTTAAGCAAATCTTTAAAGGTATTCAAATGAAAGACAAAAATAAAGACAGTAGACTGTAGTTTTGAATAGATGGCTAGGGACAAACAATGATGGGTAGAAAAAAAACAAAAAAAACACAATGGTGTTAATTATAAATATCAAACTAAAACTCCCGTTTCGAATGATAAACAATTATTTTATTGTTTGACAGGCATGTCATTAGTTAACCAACTCTAATAATCATTCGTTTACTCTGGGATCTCAGCACAGGTTAATTATCCACCTGTGTGGTGCTATGCAAAGTCAACACTCCATTAATCTATATGCATACACACTCATTTATCTGTTTCTTAAGTCAGAAACGGAGGTAATTCCAAATAGTCTCCTCCTTACTTCCTTCCAGCTTTTCCATGACACTCTCCTCCAGTGCCAGACGCAAACAACTACTATCCCTAAATCCCATTGTTTCTTTCATACTTCCTGACGTGATTGCATACCACACACAGTCAGGACTCTGAGTTCGAGGAGGACTTTTCTTTACAGAATGAATGACTAGTGTATATGCTTCATATCTTTCAGAGGTTAAACTTTAAAGGAATCGCTCACCCAAAAATGAAAAGGAGTCATTACTAACTCAACCATTATATTGAATATAAAAAAGTGAAAACAGAGTGAGATCCAGATTGAAATACGCATGTGACACTTTTATGGTGCTTTTGTGTCCTTTTTAAACTTTGAAGCATTGCAACTGCATTAAAAAACACAACCAGTGCGTATTCAGAACTTGTCTGTTTGTGTTCCATAAAAAAAGTCAGTCATACAAATCTGGAATGACATGAGGGTGAGGAAATTATGACAGAATTTTATTGTGGGTGGACTATCCCTTTAAGTCAGTGGATATTTGAACAGGGCTGTGCATTCTGGTTTAAGGTGTGGTTCTGAATCATTTCCTGGACTTCTCTTTTTTGGTCAAGGATTTATGGAAACTGCAAAGATTCATTTAGTTAAACAATACTATGCTCAGATAGCAGGTTTGCCTTTCTCCACTCAGAAACAGATTCAACTCTAGATGGCACTGTACTTGTTGATCCAATGCACAGATAGAGGAAGTAAGAGGGGGAGGAGAACAAGAGCGAGAAGATGATGGGGACAAGACTCAGATTTAAGTTATGAACGTCATTCACATAAACACTTTTCTTTCATTGCCTTGTCATTTGTCTCTCACTGCATCTGATATTTCATTAGAATGCTACCCACAACATAATATGGAAATAACACATCACTTTATGCATGATTTAGTGAAGCAACAGCATAAAATCAAAATTATAATTTTAACTGTTTGCTTTAAAATACAATCCACAATCTGTAATATTACTTCTTTTTACAAAGAAATACAAATCAATCACCTGTTGTCCTCTCACCTCAAAATCCAATAAAATATTCTTTTGAGACTGCTGTTTGTTAACTTAGAATACATTAAAATGTATTTGTTTTTGACAAACACACTGCACACTGGTGATAATTGAGGGACTGAAGTAATGTGGATTAGTTGTGATGTTTTAATCAGCTGTTTGAACTCTTATACTGACTTATATATGTTTAATTTCGGGGAGTACTATTCCTTCAAGTAGCAAAGGTGATCTAAGACTCACCCAAAACAGGAAGTTGAAAACGAAGAGGAGGTACTTGAGACACACCGTAATCCAGTCATCCTGTTCATCCTTGTACAAGCTGCCCATCTCTCCTGTTGGTGAAAAGAGACACACAAAAAAGAAATGGAACAGAAAAGAGGTTCTCATGAAGCAGTGGTTGCTCATTCTTTGTGAATTAACGAGGCAAAATGGGAAAAGGACAAAGAAGAAGAGGTGGGCAGGAGCGTAAACAGGCTTTTGGAAAGATGGCAGTCCAACACTGTTCTTTTATGATGACATGTTAATTAACAGCTGTGGCCCATGGGTTTCTGCCACAGACAGACGACATGTTCACGTCTCAGGGCCTAGTGTGGAGGCGGTGCGTGTCAAAACAGCAGCCATGTATGGCCGATAAAATGAGGGTGTTTGGTTAGAAATGGTTGAAAGCACAACAAAACTACCCACACTGCTGGTTTGAACTATCTTGACGATACCGACTGCAGTACCAGATTAGAAAGGTGACTGACACGTTCGGTTCCAAAACACAAAATTAGACTACAGACTTCGGTGTACAAAAAAATCCCTGCTATAATGGTTTTTATAGTCTGGATTTTCACAGTAAGATTTATCGATTTCTTTTGGATACTGAGGCATAAAGAAGTTGTTCAGAATGACTGCGGGGACGTATTGATTTGCTGATCACGTGTTGTAAATGTATGGAGAAAGGCCTCGCTGCATGTCAGCGGTAATCACTTAGAGTGCTGTATCTACCTGTATTGAGCAGTAAATACAGCTTATTTATGATGGTGATGGACTCCAAAAGCAGAATTATTCAGGATTTAGTACAAAATAATGTTTTATTCATTGCATTTGCATGTATTATTCACCTCACTGTGAAGGTCTGCCTGATAAAGACAAACTACCCTCTCGTCCACTCTGTTGACAGACCGCTGGTTTTGGCTAGGATTTGAAACACATGCAGTTTCTGTGTTGTTACGGGTTACCACAAGTATTCAAAGAAGTGTTTCAGGAATTTCTTATTTACTCCATATGCTGATTTACTTCAAAAGAAAGTTGGATTATCAAAACTTTTCATAAAATATTAAACTTTAAACCAAACCAACAGATATATCATTTTATTTAAAGAACATACAATAAAATATACTGTTAACATTACTACCAAAGGCTACCAAACTATTTTAGGCTGGTTTAGATGTGTTTTTGTTTGTTTTGTAAAGTAGAAAAGTTCTGTAAAGTAGAAAAGTTCTGTAAAGTAGGTTATTAAGTTATATTACGCGTACATAAAGTAACAAATTTTAATGTAGCAGTTCTTTTAGTAAACAAAATTGCAACATTTCTGCTGATAGCATCAGGTTTATAAGGTTCCGGTTGAATGAACCTGAAAAGCGTTCTTTGGTCTATTAATACAGCGTTTCACTTTCGCTCCGTTTCCTCTCTAGTGTTTAGGGGAGTTTTTGTTGTGGTTTCCTCCCCAACGAGTGACACGTTGACTCAAAAAATATAATTTTTCAAGCCACGGATGCTTTTCATTTCTGAGCGATGTGACTCAATAGGATGAGAAATTACTCTTCTGCGCATTTAAATTATTTCAGTTTTCGCGTAATTCTATCCTCCTCCTTTTCTTTTAACACTCCACATACAATGAACGCAATGGTGGTTGTCCTGAAAAAAAAAAGAAGACGTGGTGATTCAATGCAGCCGATTCCTTTCTTTCCTCCCTCGGACTTTGGCCTTATGTTTACCGCAAAACGCATCAATGTGTCCCAGTTGCGTTGATCCTGCGACACTTTCCGCGCTCAAGAACGTCTACAAAATAAAACTGCGTTGTGTGATGCACACTTTTGTATCGGTCTAGAACCACCTGCTCTCATGTCGCGTTTGGGACAAGCACCAATGTATCTTTTCGTCGCATAAGGAGAAAACATAGAGTGTTTAAACTTACCTTAACAGTAGATAAAGGTCTCTTTCCCCGGGCAGCGTGGCTTGTTGCTCCGCAGGCGCGTGTCCAGTCGGCGGGGGTATCGGAGGGTCAGCGCAGGATGTGAGGAGGAAATGCAACTACAGCCCGCCCCTTCATCTCATGAGATTAAATACAGCGAGCTGTTCATCCCCAAAGGCTGCTCGTGGACTAATAACTGTTATTAGTGCTTTTAAGTAAGTTGCTTTGTCCCATTCTTTCAGAAAATCAATTGTTTTTCTCTCCTGGGGTTGAATTTGAACTGGACTCTCGTGATCTGCAAACGTACAGTGCTGTTAAATATTGTAATTTATGACATTTTAACAGAATGCAACTGTAAAAACCTGTTCATCTTTAAACTATTTAAATATTTAGGCCTGGATTTAAAGGGACAGTTCATCTAAAAATAAAAAAATAAAAACTCTCCTCATGTTGTTCCAAACATTCCACACACAAATAAGAAATGTTTAAGAATGTTGGTAACCAAGGAGTTGGCTGTAACCACTGACTATCATATTACTACATTTGACCATTATTACCATATAACTGTTTGCTGTTTGATTATAAATATGTTCTTTTCTGCTCAACAGCATAAAAATATATTATATTATTATATAAATACATATCGTTTCTTTCATGTAATTTACTTGCAAATTGAATCATTTCAATCATTTAGATTACACAGTAATAACAAAAACTATGTGATGCATATTTGTCATTCGTATATAAATAAAACAAGTAAGAAACATATTTGTGAAATTTATTATGGATTTGCATCTATTTGATTTCATTTAATATGCCTTATTAATATTTTAAAAATACATTTATTTAAATTGCTTAATCAGCTTGAATATGTTCATTGTTAAACAAATTTTTAACATAATATGGCATGGAAAATGTGGCTGCATGTGGAACAAGCAAATAAATTGTTTGAATTATTTGTAATTAATAAAACTATAATTATCTTATAATATGAAGAAAGCATATATTATATTTATATATATATATATCTTATATTTATTATTCTATGTTATTCACATTTATTATATTTTAACTATATTGCATGGAGAAAGTGTGTATTTTATATATTACATTTATTATTATATTTTATTGAAGTTATTATATTTAAGCATATGAGTCAAACTCATATTATAATTCATCAGGAAACAATTGTTGCAAACACATTTCTTATTTCTATGATCATTTATGTTCAACTAGAGTTTTTTTTAGTGTTGCATGTGTGTTTTTCATGTTTTTAACATTATTTCTGAGCCATGTAAGCTTTGAGAAAGTATAGATTTGTCATAAAGATTCTCTTAATTATTTTAAGCACCTGCATCTGTCAATGTCCCCCAGCTGTGATGAGACCGAGGACAAGACAGGGACAAAGTAAATTAGGCTTCCCAGTGGACGTCAACAATTCACATTCACAAAATCTTTCACATTATGAAAATAATCCTAACAGTTCCTCGATGCATTTAGAAATGTGATCCCAAACGATAGCCTCTGTGTGCCTTTCTCTTTCAAACCTCAATCCCAGTAACCTAATAAAGTCAAAACCCCATTAGGAGAACACACGCCGCCATACGCAGCGAATATAAGCTGCAGTCACCTGTCTGTGACACAGTTTTCCAGCTGAAACAGCATTAGAGAGGAAAATGTCATTCATCACATCTGAATTAATGGAAAGAGTCTACCGAGAGAGCGTAGAAACCACTTAAAATGAGAAATGTCATTGCTAATCTGTATTCTGGCTCTGCTAGGGCTCCTAATGGAAATGAACACAAACTAAAGCGCATTGAATTTAAGATTAGAGTTCTGCATCTTCTATCTGTTTTTACTGATAAAGACACGTCTGTTGATCGACAATAGACTGCAAAGTTTTCATTCTGGGAGTCAAATCAGATGGAAATCCAGGTACAAGCGGTGACATGAGGGACAACAAACATACAAATCAAGAAAGGATGACATTAACAATGCAGCAGATGACAGAGAACTTTGAAAATGAGCTCAGCATATTGAACTGATGTTCATCCTTTTGAATTTGTCTCATTGTGATTCCCACCTGGTTCTGTCTGCCGCTCCCATTATTTTATTGTTGTGTCCTCATGGCGTCCTCAGTTCTAAGCTATTAAATGGCACCTTCATGGCGGACGGCAGGAGTTTGTGTGTATATGTGTGAACGGACACATGAAATCGCCCTCGGGAGAGTGAAAAGGACAAAAGAAGCCTACTGACTCACAGAACAGAAATGTACACGAAAGTCTCAGGAAAGGCTTTCATTTAGCAGACCGACAACAAGACCAAGGACAATCCTACTGTTTCAGAAACGTTTCAACACACAGATATGCGACAAAAAACTAACTGTTAGTCATTTTTTTAAAGGAATAGTTCACCCAAAAATAAATAAAATAGCTGAAAACGCACACACCCTCAGGCCATTCAAAATGATTCCTCATCAGAACAGATTTGGAGAAATAGCATTACATCACCTGCTCATGAATGAATCTTTTGCACTCCAAACAGCTGTGCTGTTAAAGCATCATCAGAATAATCCACAAGTAATCCACATAACTCCAGTCCATCAATTAGCATCTTGTGAAGCAAAAAGCTGCATGTTTGTAATAAACCAATCCATTGTTAATATTAAGACATATTAAGTTTAGAGATGAGATGTTTCTATTAGCATCATTCTGACGACACTCATTCACTGCATGCAAAAGATCCATTGGTGAGAACGTCATGTAATGTCACAATTCTTCAAATCTGTTCAGACGAAGAAACAAACTCTTTTATATCTTAGATGGCCCGTGGGTACATTTTCAACAAGTATTCAACTGTTGCTTTAAAAGCGAGATAACACAACTGAAAGAAAAAATATGTGCGATTCAAGGATGCTTACTTAACACCAACAATCTCAATGCCAGAAAAAGAGCGACAGGCTTCTGGAAATTCAGAAAATAATTAGTGTTTTGCCGAGCGCTGCCCACATTTTCTCCTGGATATGTTTTAAGCGTGCATGTGTGTGTGTGTGTGTGATTGACAGTGTATGGTGTTGTGGTGCTGTGTGCGAGTGTGTGGTATTACTCAGCGTGCGTGGGCATCCATCCTTCAGTGTTATACATGAGCAGCCCATGTGTTGGAAGTCCTCTCAGCAGGATACAATAGAGCGTACCTTTATTTCGGTCTAGTAGATCACACCACGAGCTCCATTACTGTGAGTGCTGTGAAACCAGCACTGATTGAGTTTGTTTATTTTGTTGACATTTTCGGTGTTAAGAAAACATGATTTTCATTGCTAATTCCACGTTTTTGGATATTTGGAGAGGATATTGATCTTTAAACTAATGTAAAATGTATGTGTGTGACGGGAAGAGAAAGCGTATATGTTCTGGCCAGGACTGCCTCCCACATTAGCTTCAGGGATTACACAAGCAGATGAATGGGTGGCATGTAAAAACAACGAGGGGGCCGCCGTTCGACTCCAAATCTAGAATCCCACACCTCTCTGTGTATACAGACACTGTGGGCTTAGATTGGCATAGACAGCAGCTGCTGGTAAACTTTCTTCTGCGCTAACCATAAATAAATGCAAAGAACAAAGATTTTGTAAAACAGTATATATTTTTATGGGGGTGGCCTTGAGCTGCAGTCTAAAAACAAATTAGATGCATTATCATAAATCAGTGGATGTCTAATTATATATGCATAATGAAAAATATTCCAGCAATAATCTCTATTTATCCCAACTGAAGTGTGAAGGCAAAAACACAATAATGAAAATATAATATTATATAAATTAAAAGTGTTATTGTTATTTTAGTATCATAAAGATACTGTTATACTTTAGAGAGAAAGGAATAGTTTTAATTTTATGTTTTAATCTTTTGTCGGTTTTAGTTATTTTTATGTAAACGTTTGCCATTTTTATTATTGTTTTTTTTTTTTTTTTTTTTAAATATGTCCATATATTTATTTAGAATTTTTATTTCAGTTTTAGTTATTTTAGTACATTAAATTCAACTAAATGAAAAGGAGAAATGTTGCTTTGACTAATGTTTTTGTAATAGTAGCTTACGCATACTTTATTATAAGTAATAAAGTTGCACTTAATAAACGTGTCTTTGACACCTAGCTGAAATAAAATGTTCTTAATATATTTTGTTTTCTTTTTTTCAATGTTTATTTTGTGTCAAATAATGATATAACTTCATATAATAAGCCTATATACTGTATAGGTGTCTAAAGACTAAAAGCATATGCAGCATTTTTCGTGGAGAACATTCCAATAAAAATGGTGAAATAAAATGTAAAAAATGTGTTCATCAGTTCTCAAGATTAGCATTGTAAAATCTTAAAAATTAATTGAATTTAGTTATTTTTTGGTATTTGGGGTCTCTGGGATACCCAGTATGCAGTAAGTAATGCAATATCCATTTTATAAACATTTTATTCAATTTAATTATCATTTTAGGAGGACTGAAATTTTGTTGGAAGGAAATTTAGGAAAGGGAAATCCTACAATCTGGAAACTCCCAACCTGATATATCACTATTGAAAATAGTTTTAGAAATATTTAAAGGTCCTAATAAGATGTGTATGGAGTCATGGGGTTCGCATCCCAGGGAATGAACTAATAAGATTTGATTAAAAGCGTCTGTAAATGGAAAAAGTACATGTTTGTCTGAAAAGGTTCAGCCTTGAAATGGACTAAAATGTAGTCGGCCTTGTGTCCTTTATTTTGAGAACGTGGAGGTGCGATACTTGTGTGGGAGGCACTAATTCAGCTACTGATATCGCTCCAGTTCTGCACTCGCTGCGCTCGAGTTCAGTCAGCAGTCTTTTAACTCCAACTTTCAGCGTGATCCAGATGCACTTGGCTGACCGCAACGCCACGAAGTGGACAGCTGTTCTCCGATGACATGTTAAGAGCTGAAAAAATAACG
Organism: Enteromius treurensis; assembly: GCA_032275025.1. Taxonomy (NCBI): domain Eukaryota; kingdom Metazoa; phylum Chordata; class Actinopteri; order Cypriniformes; family Cyprinidae; genus Enteromius; species Enteromius treurensis. Next base: position 5,110,148 of record JAUCMU010000080.1, on the reverse strand, counting down.
GATTACCATGTTAACCCGAAATAAAAGATGCATTCTAGTCTGTCAGGCTCCGTGTAACGCGGCGATGCGCAGCGGCAGGTGATGTGGATGCTGACGCGTCGGGGCTCAACTGGTCTCCAAGTGGCGCTTAGAACCTGTGGAAGAACTTTTGCACGAATGGCTTTCAATAGTTGTCGAAATCATGGAGTTGAGGGACTATCAAAGAAGTATTTATGACAATTTCAGTATTAGTTTCCATTTAGGCATTTATTGTTAATTAAACATTGCTGCGCGACTCAACAAATGGGTCGTTTTAAAGCGCTAATCTAGTATTGCTTATTGCAGTACGTTTTAAAACTTTTCTAGTACGTTTAGAGACAACTCTTGTTCTTATCGAGTTAATCCGGATCCCGTTGGCTCGTATGGGACTGAGGCACTCATCGCGGTGCCTGCTCCTGCGGAGAAAGATGGCGGAGGCAGAGAGCTCGGAGGTAAGTCAAAGATTCCTTAAATCGTCTATAATACAGCATTGCTCCTCCAGACATTCATATATGCACTTCTAAATCGCTTCAGATTTATTGTAGACGTTTCCTATGCGTTTAAGTGCACGTTTGCGTAAAATGACGCGCTGGTTTGGAGGTCATACAAATCAGTGTCCGGTGATGTGTATGACTATGCAGGCTAAAAACCACAGCGATCCGAACTAAGCAGAACACGTCCGATTTCCCAGGACAACGTCTTGAAAGCGATCGCACAGACCACACAGAACACTAAATATAGAGGTTTATATTAATATTTATGTTGCGCGTATTGGTTGCGTAAAGATTAAGCAGGCAGACGATGCAAGATGTTATCCAAAATCTCAAACGCAACAGACTAGTGTACAATTCGTACCTAAACCATGCAGTAAGACTATAAAGTTGGTCGTGTGCTTGTTGAACTGATCAGTCATTGCTCTTTTATGTAGTCTACTGGGTCATCGCGAGACGGCTGAGCGCTGTCCTTGGTGCTGCAGTATTTCCCCCCTCCCCAGCTCATTAGCATATTCACCTTTGCATACCTGATTTTAATGTTGACGTTGTTAATAGGTCACTAAATAACACAAGCCCTGAATAGCAAAGTGAAGAAAATTACAAGGTGAAAAACATCAAAGTGCCTTCTGTCCATATGCTTTTTAAATTGTTTTTTCCACACTATTTTTACAAAACTATTTTATTCTTCATTTGATTTGAATTAATTAATGTATTTATTCACTCAGTCTTTTTAACACAGGAAAAAAAGCCTTGAAAAAAATCAAACTTAAAAAAAACATCTGCGGAAAGGTGCCTCAGTGCCTTACATCAATCTGTTTTTCACACATATTTTTTGTACAAAACTGTCTACTTTAAAGTGCAAAACTCTTTCAGTAAACGGTTCCTAAAAGATCCATTTCATTTTGGTCTAAAGAACATTTCAATAATCTAAAGAACCCTTTTCCACTATAAAGAACCTTTTTTGTGCAATGGGAAGGTTAAAGGTTCTAAATGGAACTGTAGATGGCTAAATGCCAATAAAGAAACTTTATTTTAAATAGTGCATCACATAAAAAATCCAAATCCAAAAATGACTACATTACTGTTGATCTAATGACATAGAATAAAATTAAATATCAGTATGCCCCACAGCTCAAACAGATCATATTGCTGACAGCACCCGGGTCATGGGGTTGAGGAATGAATGAACTGATTTAAGTTTACTTATTATAATAGCCTATTATCTTGACCAGCAGCGCCAGCAGCAGCAGCAGCGTATTTCCAATGCACCCTCGTCCCAGTCCTTGCAACCATCTCCGCTACCGAAGCCAGTGACATCCGTTCATCATGTTCCTCAACCCCCACACACGCCACACGTCTCCTCGCTTTCTGCCTGTCCCGGCAGAGGCAAGATGGCCAAGCTACTTAACCCGGAGGAGATGACATCCCGGGACTACTATTTTGACTCCTATGCCCACTTTGGGATTCATGAGGTAACCGAAGTCCAATTCTACCATCAAGTACGCAAGTTTAAGATGAATCTGTGCTTTTATATTGTTCTCTCTATATATATATATATCAAGAAGTTGTTTCTGCTTTAGAACTTTTATCACTAAAAGCCAATCATAAGAACTTGAATATGTCACTGAAACCAGCTTCTAACTGAGAGAGGACACTTTTGATACCAGCCCATTTATAGCATAAGGGTCAAATTGGATCTGTCTGAAGTTAAAAGAACAGTTCTTGATAACAGAAAGAGTTAGATAGCGAGATGGAGAAAGGGAGAAAGAAACGGAGAGAGAATTGGAGTGGAGGGAGGGGGTGGTTGGAAAGATGTGTATCAGTTAATCCCAGCAGGCTAAATGGAGAC
>JAUCMU010000080.1:5089416-5104060 GCA_032275025.1 Enteromius treurensis | reverse complement strand
TCTCAAGGCCAAGGTTATGTGACTAATTAGAATGTGAAGCATGTGTCCATGCTGAAAATTATCATTTATAATAGGAATGAGGGGCTAGTCATTGGGCTGCTGATGAATGTCTACCACTGAATGACAATTTGGTCCAGAGGACAAGTGGCTTGTTACACGTTTTAATGGATTCATTGTGTTAGTGCCAGGGCATTGTTTCACCCTAGGGCTATTTTTTTGGTGCATTAAACAGAAAGGAAAAGAAAGAATGATGTGAAGTCATTGGAATAACAGGAATATAATCATGCAAATGCCAAGAACACGGTTTTGTAGATTAAAATGTTTTTTTTGGGGTGTGGTGTGGCAAGATATAATTAATCAAAAAACATTTAAAAGATTAGATATTAATAATAACGTCCTATGTAATTTAGATAATTATTAGATTATATCATATTGCTTTATGACCTCATTGTTTCTAATGATAATATATAATTTTTTTTAAAGCTATAGTTAAAAAATTAATTATTCAATTTAGATACTATATATATATATGTTTGAATTACTTTCCATGTAACTTAGATATTATATTATATTACTTTGTGACCTCATTAATTCTAATGATAATATATTAAACATAATTTTTTTTAGATTATTCAGTTTAGATACTATATATATATATATATAAATAAATAAATATATAAATATATATATATAAATCCATTATGTGTTGATTTATGTCCTCAAAATACAATTTTTATCATTTATAATTTCTGAAATATTTTATTATAATATTTAAACTTTTTTATTTAAACTTTCCATAAAATATTATACAATCGATATTATATTATATTATATTGTGTTTTGTGTCCTTTTATGTATTACCTATCTATTTTATTTATGACTAATCATTTATGACTTAAATTCTAATAAATTGTAATTTAAAAAAAAAAATACAAAAATGAATTGGACAAACTTCAAATACCCATTCATCTTTTTCTGATGTGATATCTATAGATTCTCTTTCCCATCATTTTTCAGAAACCTGGTGGTTTCATGTTTCCAGACAGAGCGACATTGTACGTGGTTGCCATTGAGGACCGGCAATACAAAGATTTCAAAATCCATTGTGAGTACACACACACACACTTACTGAAAAGAATCAATAGGTACTGTATCAAATGATCATTTAATACTGTATCGCATCTCGTTCTGCAATGTAGTTTATAGTTCTTTTAAAGAAGAAAAGAAAAACACAAAATTCCTGTTGGGTTCCATTACTCCCCCGCAGCAAAAGGTTTGCTTTTCTCCCTCCTTCTTGTTTTGGATGGAAGTGTGAGATTGGCCTCGGCCTAGCGCTCGTGTGAGGGGATGCAATCAAATGCTGCCAGACACAGAGGAGGCAGGAGTCTATTTTAGGGCTGACCAGACACACAGCCAGACAGATTTTCTACTTTTCAGAGTTTTAAAAAGTCTTAAAATTACATTTTCTCCATGCTTGCAGGGTGGGAGAACGTCTACGGTTTTGACATGATGTGCATTCGAAACGTCGCAATGATGGAGCCCCTGGTGGACATAGTAGATCCTAAACAAGTCGTGACTAACTCCTGCCTCATTAAGGTACCAGTATGTGTGTCTGAATTGATACATAGTACTGATTGACTGCAGATAGGCTACGTTGCAACACATGTAGCGTGGGTGTTACATAACAGAATTCTCAGTAAAGAGAACCTGATGACAGTGTGTTAACGTGTGTTCATCTCAACACATACACCAATCACTCATTTAAATTAGCCAACACAAATGAGTCCTTGTGGGATATTTTGCTAATAATATCGTCATAGGTCATTTGAAGGAACAAATTTTGTTGTGTCTCATGCTGTAGGAAGTTAAAATTAGATATCTTTAGAATCTCAATTATTTCTCCTAAACAGCAATGAGATTATATTCACAATACAATAGAAATGATTATTATAATAATTTTTAAATGACAAATTATGTCTTTATTTAAATTTATTACAAAATCTTGAAAATTTTTCATTATCAAATTTTTTATAGATTTTAAAATATTTGACAAAATTTCATTATTTGTTTAGGTCAAGAAATCACACTTTTAAAATTACCTGATATTGCAAATAGCAATTTCTACCCAATAAAAAAATATTTTAAAACATGACATGACATGACCATTTTTCCCAGCATTATTTAAAAAAAATATTAATAATTTCCAGGAGTTTTTCCGGCCTAGAAATCACAGTTTCAAATTTGTCTTATAAAGTACATTAAAATAAGAAATACATCTTCATTTAGCCATTTTATATGTAAGTTACGTATATATATATATATATATATATATATACACATATATATATATATATATATAAAAATTGACATGACTAGAAAAATTAAAATTTTATTTCAAAATTGTCCATGACCTTTTGAGATTTTAATTTTCTCTATAATATAATGTAATTTTAAATTATTATTTTAATTATTATTTAAATGACAATATTAATTTAAAATAATTTTAATATTTTTTAACAGTCGAGTCGTTGTTTTAATCATTAAAAAAATAGGTTTAGGTTTATTCTAAACATACATACATCAACAATTGTCTCATTTTGTCTCGGAAGAACATCTGAAATTAAGTTAATATGTTCATGTCTCATTTAAGAATGTTTGAGCAATAAATAAATAAAACTATGAGCAATAAATCCTTATTTTGCATAAGCAAGTTTGTGATCTGTTTGACAGTGAAGACATATTGAATGTCCAAAATGTCAAAAGAAAAAGAGACAATGTAGGGGACAGAGAAAAGCTGGTTAGCCGCCAGCAAATGAACAAGAAAGAAAGAAGAAGAGAAAGAGAAGGCCATGCTTTTAGCCCAGCTATGAATCACCTGAGGGACCAAACTCTTTGAAGAGGAGAATGATTTAAGCCTCTTTGTGAGGTGTTGAACTGAGGTTGAACTGAACGAATGAAAGGGTCAATGCTGCTACTGATCTGTTGTTCACACAAAGAGTAATAGGATCTTTGTTCAGCAAGGCCGACTCATACAGGCACCAATATGGCCAAATTCACACAATAAAGTCTTTGAAACTGAATCTGTTGAGATGTGTGGGTTAAGGCTATATGACAAAAACTGCATTACAGTAGATCACAGCTGAGGAATCTCATAGCTGATCATCAAAGGAGTGTTCGTGCAAGTATCATAATCTCTACATAGACAGTGTGAGACGTGACATGTCTCTTTCAGGAGGTGGATATCTACACGGTGAAGCCGGAGGACCTGACGTTCACCTCGGCCTTCTGCCTGCAGATTCAGAGGAATGACTATGTTCATGCTCTCGTCACGTACTTCAACATTGAGTTCACCAAGTGTCACAAGAAGACGGGCTTCTCTACAGGTTCACTTATTCTGTACCTTATTATCTCTTGCTAATTGATTTGGTACTAACCGAGTCGTACATGCCCTTCAAGCCCCCGACGCTCCCAGCACTCACTGGAAGCAGACAGTGTTTTATCTGGAAGATTATTTGACGGTGAGGAGAGGAGAGGAGATCCTGGGCAGCATCACTGTGAAGCCCAACGAGAATAACGAGGTGAGGATGTGAACGGAGGAGGTGAGAGATCTAACATTAAAACAGTGGTTTCTCAACCTGTTTGAAATATTTGACCCAAGGCCACCCAAATACAATATTTGAAGGTCCCAGACAGTTCCAGAAGATATTTCTGGTGCTTTGGTTTAATTACAAAGCTGTTTATATTCAATTGTTTTAATTTACAGGAACATATATTATATATTATAAGTATTATAAATATATGATATTTAATACAACTTTTTCAAAGACTTTTTAAGGTTTTAATAATTAACTAATTATTTGACTAATAAAAGTTTCAGGTCTAGAAGTTATACTTTTAAGATTCTCTCATATAAGGAATTAAAATAATAATTTTAGCTGCTTATTTTATATCATTTTAAGCCATCTTGCAAATTGTAATTTCAACCTACTAAAATAATTTAGAACTTGACATATCTGGACATATCTATATATATATATATATATTCTCTTTAGATATATCAAGGTTTAAATTATATATATATATATTACATCTTCTTAGAGTATAACAAATTATATATAAATAATATATATATATATATATATTATTATATATTTTATATATATATATATATATATATATATATAAACACTTAGCTTTAATCATTGCTTGTCTTGTATTGTATTGTGTTTAAGCCAGAAAATAGCAATTTCTTCTAAATAAAATATTTGAATAATTTTACATTATTAGAAAAAATATATATTCTTACTCCAATCAAATATACCAAAAAATATATCTTCATTTTAGCAGTTTCAGCTCATTTTAGCTTTTTTAGTCATCTTATGCCCCCCTTGGAAGTGTGCTGAGGCCCTCTAGTGGGCTCTGGGCCTCTGGTTGTAAACCACTGGTTTAGAAAAAAAGAAACAAAATGACTAAAAAGTACAGAAGAAGCAACTAAATATGATTTCTTCCAGCGTGACTTGGACTTCACCTTTGAGCTGGATTTTAAAGGACAGCTCTGCGACGCAGCCATCTCCCACGACTACAAGATGCGGTAAAACGCGAGCGGCATCCTGAGTCGGGCCACCGTTTCCCAGGGAGATTCGGCGGAGATCCGGATCGTGCCTCTCCTCTGCCTCTGTCTGGATCAGAGAGGCTGCCGTTGGTGATGTCATCAGTGCCAGTCCAGCACTAAAAGCAATAGTGTCATCACGTGTCACCTTCTTAAATGCACATAGATGATAGACTGTGAAAACATTACTCTGAATGTAACCGTTAATGAGTCCGAGAATGTCAAAGCTTGTGTTTATTTAACCTTATAAGATTAAGGAAAATGTTACCGAACAGTATTTGCCAACGTCAAATCGTACAACAGTGCCTCATCGAACAAAGGCTTCAGTTTGGATGCATACATGAGAAAAGAGCATGAATGGCATTTTTTGATGTTTTGCTTATATTTGAGTGCTTTTTATTGCGTTATATTTATTGGGTTAGTGTCGAGTTGTTTAATATAGTGACCACTGGCATGATTTCTGCCTTTGCTTTTATTTTCATTCTTTTCTAAAGAACCTCTACGAGCAGCTACACTATTTTAAATCCTTCTTATCAAAAGCAGGAGCTACAAGATTTGTTCTTTTATTGTAACATAATGTGACAGGTGTAACTTAAGAATATTTTTTGGTTTCGTGTTTTTGGTCAGTTGTCAGGTCATTGTCACATACAGCCTTTGTGTAAAACGATCCCTGAGCAGTTCAGATGAAGACAACGAACGAGGCACAACATGTTTGACACTGAATCCAGCCGATGGTTTTCCCTCAACAATATATTTGAAGATTTTAGTGCTTTGTGTTGTTGTCATCAACTGAACTGTCTCTGTGAACGGTAGCTGAAACACTTCTTGTTCAAGCAATGAGGTTTTACTGGCCAGTCTGAAATCCAGGTTTCACGACGCTAGCAAGACTTCAGCTGGGTTGAATGAGGCTATTGCAAAGCTAAATAAATGGAAAGTAACAAACAAGCACATTTCCTCCTGAATGACTCACTTCCTCTATGGAATAAGTGCATTTGATTGACACATGGTAATGTTAACAAAAAGAATATGTACAAAGAGGTTATAAACTGTCCTGAGAATCTATAATAAACTTCATCAGTTGGATACATACATTAGATGAGCACAGATATACAATGCTCTTTGTCAAATAGACATGAAAAACCTTTTTACACTTTACACTATTAATTTTTCATATACAAATATAAGGTAATCTGTCCTCTTTCAGCCTACATTTAATTATTTATATTGAGTATAAAAGGGTTGGAAGACTGAATGTGAAGCTCAAAATGATTTCACCCGTGTGTGTGTGTGTGTGTGTGTGTGTGGTCACTTGCAGCAGGCCTTTTTCTTCAATGGTTGAGCCCCCAGTCTGACTGTGTTCACCCATACTCTGTCCTCCTGCTCCCTGAGGACCCTTAAAGCATTAATTAAAAAAAAAAAACTTATGTAAAAATAAACAAGTTATATTTACATATTAGTGTTCATTGAAATACTTAATAAAAGAATTATTAAAAATAAAAAGGAAATATTAAAGTTGCATTAATGTATGAATTACACACATATATAATTTTATAACTGTCCCTTTTTTGTGGGTTGCAGCCCTGACTGAGGTGTCACAAACATCACAGCTAAACAAAATATGAGAATGTTTGTTAACATGCTGCATGCAGGTGTTTTTGAGCTCTTACCTGGCCAGGTGTATCATGGCCTCCAGCACATTAGCTCCAGTATAAGCACTGCACTCGTAGAACATCAGGTTTGCTTCCTATCAAATACAGCAAGCTACTATTCATCTCTGCTCACTGTGTTTAATAAGGTGATGTAGAGTCAAAACTAAATGTATTTGGTAATATTAATATTTTAAAAGCATATACTGTGAGTTTGAGAGCACACCTCTGCTAGCATATCAGCTTCTTTTGTCTGCACTTCTCTCTCATTCTCCTTATCCGATTTGTTGCCGAGGAGCATGACGGGTATAGGGTCGCCTACAGCCTGTATTATGCTTTCCAGCCAGGGGCGGACTGATCTGAAACTATCCTCCATTGTGATGTCATAGATGACCACCACGCCATCTGCCTTACGGAAAAACTGCTTGGTAATGCTGCGATACCTGCAGGGCACAGTGACATTGCTGTTAGTAATGCTGGATGTTTATCATCAGTGACAAGCGAGCTTATGTTTTGGTTATGCAATAGATAACTCTAGATGATAAGGCTTTTAGAGCCTGTTAGAGAGAACAGTACAGACCGAGGAACTAAAATAAAGAACATGAACTGAAGATGTAAATGTCCTATACAAGATGATAATAATTATGTAAATGCAAAACTTGATCCTTTTTGTACTATATAGGTATGAGGGTCTTACCTTTCTTGTCCTGCAGTGTCCCATAACTGAAGAGCCACATAACTGTCCCCCAAATTTAGTGTACGCACACTATAGTCAATGCCTGCACACCACAACACAATAAAGAAATATATACGGGTTGGTTGGTTTTATGTATACAAAATTAGACATTTTTATATATGCACACACAAAAAAATAAAAAGGCATAAACATACTGTTATAAAACATGCTTCCTTGTGAAGGCAAAAAAATATAAACTGCAGTAAAGCATAATGGCCACGAGGAGGTACTGTTGTCTAATATTTCTGTGTGGAACATACAAGTGTACTGATTGAAAGTAACTTAATGGATGAAATATTCCAGTTTAAATCATTTGCAAATTACATTGGGTTTGATTGTACCTCATACATGAAATAATGCTTTTTAAATGTCCAGATTATTTATGAATCCACTACAGTTCAGGGGTAAAAAGCTATAAACTTTGCAGAAAGTGAATTGATGATGTTTGACATAATCTGCTGTGCAATGTGTGCCAGGGTTTAAAAGCAGGGAGTGTGACTTCTCAAGCCTTTTCATGTGATGCTGCCTGCTTTAAGAAATCCATCTGATATAACATAGTGCACTTAATTAACATACCTACGCATACAATGCACTGCAAATCCTTTAAGAAGCAATACTATGCACACGAACAGCGCACAGACTTTAGATGTCAAAGGTTAAACTCTGGTAAATCAGTTAAAAAGGACCAAATTTCTAATTCCTGAAAATCCCTATTGCAAAAATTCATTTGTTAAATAACAAGTTAAAATGTAAATTGCACATGGACTGGGAGAACAACGTACCCACAGTGGCTGCGGTGGCAGAATGAAACTGTCCATCACAGAAACGTCGCAGGAGAGCGGTTTTGCCAACGCTGGAATTTCCCACCAGAATGACCTTAAAGAGGCGCTGAGGAGATACAGTGGACCTTTCTGCAGGACCCTGCAACCAAAACACCCAGAGTGAGCTCCTAACACTACAGTTTTGTTGAGAAGTGCTCATATGTGACCCTCGACCACAAAACCAGTTATTTATTTTCCTTTTATTCCCAAAAATAATTAGGTTATTAAGTAAAGATCAGGTTCCATGAAGATGTTTAGAAAATTCCCTACTGTAAATGTATAAAAAAGTCATTTTTGTTTAGTATTATGCATTGCTAAGAACTTCATTTGGACAACTTTAAAGGTGATTTTCTTAGTATTTAGATTTTTTTTAACCTTCAAATTCAAGATCTCAAATATTGTCATAGCCTTACATAAAAACCATATAATAAGGGAAGGTTTATTTGTTCAACTGCTGTATACTGTAAGTCCTTTTTGAAAAATTGACCCTTTTGACTGGTTATGTGGTACATGGTCACATGTTCGACACTGTCCTGCAGAGTTTAGCTTCGACCCTATTTAAACACAACTGAACCAGCTTCTGACTTACTAGGCAATAAACTTCTAGGCAAGTGTGTTGGAGCTAAACTCTGCAGGGCATTGTCCCCTTCAGGAACATGCCTGGGCATCCCTGGTCAATATTAATGGTCTCTATTCATTTTAAACACTCTCTGGTAACTGAATACCTTTTTGTTACTGATTCTTTAACGTTCCTGTGTGTTAACTACTTCTGTATGGTAATGAACATCTTTGAGGGTTTACTTGCCTGCTGGAGGGTCTCTTTTCCGACTGGCTGACCCCGTGCAGCAGATGAGGGCATGCTTCCTCTGATCCATTTCTTCTTAGATGGTTTCTTCACTCTAACTGGTGGTGGAGGGTCAGCAGAGGCCAGGGATGCATTGGACGGGTACAGGGAGCTTGTTTCTAGATTGACCTGACCTTCTTCTTGGCCCCGCTCTTCTTCACTTAGCTGATGGAGGAAAAGGTGAGGGTCTCCTTGCAGCAGGTGTGGGAGGTGGTCCTCCTCGATGGATATGACTCTGCGTAGAGGCCATCCATCCGGTGGCGCATCCTCCACATCCACTCCATCATTTACACCTTCTGAGTCCCCAGTTACTGTTTCTGTTCCCCTATCCCACTTTGGCTTCCCATCATCCCCTGTATTGAAGGGTGAACAGAGACCATTTGCTTGAGAGGAGGACTTCCTGTGAGAACGCTGAGTCACTTCCTCTTTATCAACTTCTCTGAAATAACAGAGAGAGAAAGGTGAGAGAATAAATGTTTTCATGTCAAGACATTTTATGAAAGGATTTAATATAAGGATTTCTCACTTCCTGACAGATGGTTTTCTCTCAGTGTGTTTCATTGAGGATGTGCTCAGTCTTTGCTTGCGGGAGGATTTTTTCAATGAATTACTGCGTTTCTGTTGTGAAATACAAGAATATAAAAATATGCTTTAATTGAAATCAAATAAATGTTAACTAAAATACAATTAAATAAAACTTTTTTTCCTATTTTTATGTACTTAGAATTACTAAAACGAAAATAAAAACTGCACATAAAAAATTAATAAAAAATATTTTATATACCTTTTTGTAATTGTTGTATAACTGTGCTTATATTTTTACATAATTTATAAACATAAAAGTTATTTAAAATTGCTAAACCTACCAGAAAGTTAATGTCTCTCTCATCCCGTAGATGTTTATTCATTTCTCTGAAAAACAGTGTTTGATTTAAGAGTTTTGTTGTTTGTCTTTATCTACAGCATATTTGAGCATATACTAAGCTCACCTGAGCAGATCCAACTGTTTCATCAAGCTCTGTTTTTCTCTCTGCAAGCCTTCTGTGATTCTGTACATCTCCCTGTGTGAGGTAAGAGTATTTGTGTTTAAGAGAAACTCTAGGCACTGGTGGGATCTGAGTGTGTGCGTAAGAAATGCTCAGACTAACATCTCTCTTTCCTGCTGCAGTCGAGAGGCCTGCTCCTGCAGAATGCCCAGCTGCTCCTGAGCTAACACCAGCTCCTGGCAGGTGTGCTCGAGTTCACGAGACAGCTCCTCATTGGTCATTTTGAGCTTAACGTTCTCCAGTCGACTCACCTGGTGTTCGCTATGTAGGTCACGACATTGTCGCTCTAACTGAAAAAATAAAGACGCAAAGAGAGTGAGTTGAAAGGTGTGAATGAGAAGGATGCGAGTTGCACAAAAGTTTACGATTTTGTAAGATTATGGCTGTTTAATCGTGGCACTAACCCTCCTCTGTTTTTGGAAAAGCTGATCCAATTCCTGTTCTTTAGAGCGGAGCCGCTGCTGGAGGTCTTGACTGCGTGACTGCAGAGTTTTAGAGTCCTGGATGAAAGAATTAACATACTAGTTATTATCAGTTTAGACAGCCTTGATCTTAACATTGCACCATTTTCTCCAAGAAGAGAACAAGTGATAACAAAAGCAGAAACTGAGACATAAACTAGAGTTTGAAGTAGACTAGGCAATATCAGCTGTTCAAAAGCTTGAAGTTAGTATGATTTTTAAATGTTTTTGAAGAATGTATTTTATGCTCACCAATGCTGCACTTATTGGATACAGTAAATACAGTCATTTGAACGCTTAAAATAACAGTTTTCTATCAAAAAATATTTTTAAATGACAAAGCTGAGTGCCACATGGTCTTATTATTATTAATTATTTTTATTACCAAATTTGAAAATATGTTGAAACACTTTTTGAAAACCTGTAATGGATTTTTTTTCAAGATTATTCAAAGTTCAAAAGAGCTGAATTTATTTAAAAATATTTTTTGTAACATTTTAATATTAACATTAAATCTCTTTTAATCAATTTAATTTGCGCTTGCTTAATACATTTTTTTTAACATTGAACTGAAAAGTATTTATAAGCACATTAAAAGAATGTATTTACCTTCACAGTTACTCTATCTTTTTCATTAATAATCTGTTGCTCCATTTCTTCATATAATCTGCCAATTTCAGAGTCATGTGTGACTACTTTCCTGTAATAAGAAAATAGCATGCAATGTTAAAACATACATTTAGCCTCATACAATCAAAAGCAAAGTTATGACACAAACAAGCCTTTCATACAATATTACCCCCCGTAAATTCAGTATTTACATCCAAAAAAAACTGGTTTAGACATTCACATCCAGTTAGGTAATAATTTAAGGATCATAAGATTTCACAACTACACAATAGAGCCCCATATTCTTGCGACACATAAGACTTGAACACAAATTGGCAATTCTTTGCTTATCTTTAACCAATAATTATTGCAAATCACATCATTCTGAACAAGTTTTAATCTCCCCAGTAAAGTGTGTAAACACCTATTAACTCTTAATATAAATGGTCACTGGATATGGAGGAACAGCATTCTGTAGAGAATTACATTAAGCCCCTAAGAAGGGATTATTCACAAATAACATTGTGGAAATTAAGAATGTAAAGCAGATTACTGGTTCCTTAACAAGGGTGATTTTAGATGGTACGCTCTCTATTAAGTCTCATTTTATGTTGTATAACATGTCACCTCCTGAGGGCGCTCTCTAACTCTTTCCTCTCTTGTCTTGCCTCTTTGATTTGACATGTGACACGAGACAGAAACTCTTCAAAGTTGGACAAGAGGTGAGGCTCATCTTTCCTGAGCTGAGCCCACAGGCTGCGAACCTCACTCGGGCTAAAATAAATAAAGAGAAAACTGTTTTTTAAAAAAAGTTTTAAGGTAAAGCATTTTTTGCATCACAATATGCAGAGCAAAGTGTAAAACATCAGTACTGACTCTTCAAACACATTGCTAGCACCCAAGCTCTCCATCAACATGCTGAAGTGTGTCTCTTCATCATCCTCATTCTCTGACAGCTGTTCATCCCCTGAACTCTGACCAGGAGCATCTGGATCTTTCTGAGAGGGTGAAGTCATTAGTTCATCTGTCAGAGAGACTCTCCGTCCTTGAAGAAAATTACCTGGAGAACCATTACAGAAACACTTTGTAAAAGTTTCATTTGCTGCGTGATTAATGTTGCACCAAATATCAAATCATTTTTAAAGAACATCTTTTGTCTGGAAGGAGATGATAAGCTTACTAAATCCAGAAGAAAACTCTCCTGGTGTCAGGTATCCATTTTTGTCGAGATCTAGAGAGTCAAAGACGTTCTCCAGTTCCTCAGTAGTGAGTGGCAATTCATTGTGTAGCTTCTAAGATAGAGTAGAAATAGAAAAATAACCATTTTCTGTTCTATTACTTACTGTAAGTAAATAATAATAAAAACCAGGGTAAAGAAAATCAACATATGCCCCCACAAAAAATATACAAAATTGAGAGAGCTGTATAGTTATATCAATGCACAGGCAGATTTGTATAAAATAAAAAAATAAAACAAAATAAATAAATATAAATATAAATATAAAAGTGCTGAAAAATATCCACTTTCAGGACCCCTACTTTACCCTCATATCTGTACGAGTGATGAAACCCTTTCCTTCGCTGTCACAGATCTGGAAAAAGTCCTCTGTTTTGTCCAGCATAGCAGTGTGTCCCCATCCTGTCTCTTTAGTCCCACTATTCCTTGGTTGTGGTTGCTTTTCTTCCTGGTCTGAGCCACTGCTGATGTCTCGTGTAGATCTAACATGTCCAGTCTCTGACATGATTCCTGGAAACCTTTCCTTGACCGTCAGGATGCAGTGCAGGAGAGAGACGTGATGACACAAACGGGTTGGACTTCATAGCCAGGTCCAGTAGGAACTCTCCTGATTTACTGAGGAGATGTAATTCATTGTTGTCTTGTTTTGTAGTAAACTCTGCAGTGGGTCACAGCTGGAAGTGCAAGAAAAAGTGCAACACGTCAATGTTTTGCATCTTTAGGAATGACTTTGAGAAGTGAAATGCAGATTACTAGGTGTTCTAGGTGTGTGTGTGTGTGTGTGTGTGCATGCAGAAGAGATTTACAAGTCTTTAGTTTAAACATCAGCTTTGAGTGAGAACTAGAAAAGCTATTCAATGTTTAATTGAACACTATTAAACACTTATTACAAAATCTGATTAATAAAAAAAATATGTATGGGAATGTAAGATTATATAAGAAAAACACTGTAATTTTGATATACCTGTAATGTTTGTTAAATTATATTAATCAAGTTGTTTTAGAAAGTGATTATAACTTAGTCAGTGCACATCTACAAAACCTGCTGATGTCATGAATGTGCAAACCTGTCACTTTTTTGCTCTGATGTCCCACCACCACAATGTCAGTGAGGAAAAGGAAGAGGTTTTTGTGGTGAAATTTCCTGTTTGATCTGATGAACTTGCTGGTTTGGACAAGGGGCTCAAGTATTTAATATTTAAGCGTGCACCAATTAAAATAAATATTTAACGTGGATGAAAGACAGACAAGGTTGATGCATATCTTGCTCCTCAGTGTTTAGCAATAAAAGTTGAATGCCAGTGCTATGTGGAATTTGAGACATTAAATTAAACACATGATAAAATACCGAGTTAATGAAGCCTTAAACATTTGTTTACATGCAAACGAACGAAGTTCTAATAGAGAGCAAGAAAACTGCTCTTACCTGACAGATAAACGTATTTACTCCTCCCGGTTTATGCCTTCACTAAAATTAATGTTAACATGTTTAACGTTAATTAAATCCAATCAATGAGTGAAGTTCGTGGAGAGCCACGCTTTTAAATGCTCGTGTCATGGAGCGCGCGAGAGGAGGAGGAACTTGTTGAGCTCGCGGTCAGAGAAAGACGTTTCTAAAGTGAAACAGAGGCACTGTTTACTATCAGCATGGTTACAAAACAGTATTTATTGTGTCTAGATAAAACTTTACATAGGCTGCTGAAAATATATTTTATGCATTTACAATTAAGTGCATTACAATTAACATTAACGTCAAGAGAAACAGTTGTTGATACTAAACTACATATTAGACTACATATTTTTTTTAATGAAACATGTTTTCACCGTGCTGCGTTTTAGTAATTTTTCTGTGTAAACATCAGACATGATGGGCATGTTTGCCTAAACTGTGTCATTACTTTTTGTGAACTCTTAAATAATTTTCCGACAGGGTCTATTTTTATTCTTTTTTAAAAACTAATTCATTATTGTTTTGCAGGAATTGTTTCCGTTTTAGCAGCAGCAGCATATACTTATACATGCTAAATTTATATATATAAAAATAGTTAACTGTCCTAAAAGTCGTTGATTAGGGAGGAGCGCCCTCATGCGGTGACACAAGAACAAAGAGCCTTGTCTGGGCGTTTTTTCAGTAAATGTTTTATTGCCATCTGCTGGACAAATAAAGAATTGCAACATGTTTATTGTTATTTTATTAGTCTCCAAGATATATCAGTTGAACGCAAAAGTATGTCATTTAATTGTATTTAAGTTATGTACTAAACAATTCTCATAATAGTTAACAAAATACTTTGTACTATGATGTAATCATTTTATTGTTACCTTGGATAAAATAAAAAAGTAGTAAAATCTACTTACAGTAATGTTATTTATAATTTTCCAGCAACGAACATTTTAAAATAATATATACAACAATAAAACTAAAATCCTAAATATTTACATATTCAAATAGGTTCAGTGAAACTAGTTGTAGTATGTTTTTGTAAGTGTTTGAAGTGATTAGAATTACAAAATCATTGATCAGAGCTCGTATCTGCTGTGTTCAGGTTCAGATTTGATGCTGAATATAAGCTGCAGTGTTTCTGTATCAATCTGCTTTAAGTTTAGTCTGATTTATCTCCACACTGACTTCTGA
>JAUCMU010000080.1:5022550-5048856 GCA_032275025.1 Enteromius treurensis | reverse complement strand
CTCACCTTTTGTGACGATCTCTTGTAAATAAACACCCTGTGAACTTTTACATACCTGACTCTGTCCCTTCCGTTACACATCTTTGATGCTTTTGTTTACAGATAAAAATGTATCCAGAATAGCTTTACAGTAAATCAAGAAAATAAACATTGCCATAAAAACTGTGTTCCACAATTGAAGCGCTGTAATGCATGGAATTATAGTATCATCAGTTATCTTATTAGGGTTATTTATTTGTGTTTAATAAAGCACTGTTTTTTGCATAAATAAAACAATTATGATTTATGTGTTCAGAAAAACACTAACAGTTGCATTCTGCCAAAAGGTGAAGAACAAGAGTACACCAACTAATTGAAAATATAAAAAATGATGCATCCTGGTACATGTTCAATTTGAGTTAATTAAATAAAAGAATAAATGTAAAAAATATATATATAATTCAATTTTCAGTTTATTTTACATAAAAAAATAATGCCTTAAAAATGAAGGAAAAAAAGAAAAGAGTCAAAGAGAAATAAACAGCATAAAATGAAGGGCACAGGCGCTTCCCTTAATGAATGCTTGACCAACCTTTAATTTGAATTATGAGTGAGCAGGTGCTTCATTAACCAAATGGAAACTCAAGGAGAGAGATACAGATGACAGCACTATAACTCAGCACATCTGAAGACCTCCATTGTGCCAGGGATGATAAATAAAATGAAGAGCAATTCCTAAGTACTGATTAATCTACTTGACAGCAATTATGATTATTGAGAAGCTGTTAATTAAAGCGCACTGGTTCGTCTCTCCTCCTACATTTGTGGTAAAAACAAACAGGACTCAGATCTTTTTATCGGAGAAACTGCAAAATCAGTGGACGTTCAATGAAACTATTGAAACAAAGTTTAGCCCAATATATATATATATATATATATATATATAGATAGATAGATAGATAGATAGATAGAGAGATAGAATTATTGCATAAAATTCAACCACAATTTTGCATAATTTTGCTGATTTTTGCTTGGAAGTCTCTTGTTATGCTATTATTACTAAATATTTGATTTAATCTTATTGTAAGCTTGTTTTCTTTGATCTAGCTCAAGGTCTGCTTTTTTTCACTGATTTAAATAAATAATAAAGTAGACAACAATTTTGAAACCAATATTTGGTGATAATATTTACATGCCATTTTTAAGGGGCAGTTCATACTTTAATTTGGTTTTTCATCACAAAACAAGAATTCATCCAACCAAAAAACATATGCCTTTATGAATAGGTCATTTATTTCATAAACATCCTAAAATGGAAAACTATCAATAGCTCAGTATAAAAAGTGACTGAAAATTCAATGTGTGTGTGTTTGTTTGAGAATGGCATGGTCTTCCAAGCTCACTGGCAAAGTGACACGACTGGCTTTTGGTCGCTGGGACTGGTGTGTGTGTATGAATGTAAATGGTCATCCATCTTTATATGGTGGCATATGGTACAGATGTCATGGCGTTCGCAGCCAATATAGGGATGTGCCAAGGAAGTGCAGTGTCATGGCAGTACCCAAAGTCTCTCTCTCGCTGGGTCTATGAATACCAGCTGTGTCCAATCAGAGTAAAAGGCAAAGGTCAGTTGAATCCCCCACAGCTTCACCTGCCGCTCACTTCCTGGCCGACATTCACCAAACCACATTCTACATTACTGGCACAGTCTCCTCTCCGCAGATATTCACTTTCCACAAAAAAAAAAAAAAGCCCTGAAGATGTTGGGCAGAAAGTCAATGACAGAGACATCTGACTCTGATGAGGATCGCATGCACGCTAAATCATCTCACTACACACTTCCATCTGAGAATCATTTCTATTATGTGGCTTGTCATGAGCTAAACACTCTTATGTGACAGTTATATATTTAATATGTCTTCTAGGACATATTAAATCACGCCTTTTGAGCTGTACCACAAATCTGCTGGGCTCCCAGTGAGCCCTGCCAATAAGTAGTGACATTTGAAAGCTTTTGCCAAAAATAGCTTCGAAAAAGGGTTCTGCGGGTTTGCATGCAACATGCTTCTACACTCTTGACTTACAAATGCACATGCACAAGGCATGCACACATACAATAAACTGATAAAACAGTGATAAAGGTCTTTCCATGCAATACCAATCCGTAGAGGAGTTGATTAGGGTTTTGTTTAAACAGTTTTTGACCTTTCTTGATAAAAAAACACATTTACTGGTGTTCATACAACCTTACTGGAAGTCAGTTAATAATGCATAATCAGTGCAAGAGGTGTGCATGTTCACAATGAGAGATGGGGAAGAAACAGAGAGAACAAAGCAAATTATAGTGAGAAATGATGGACACAAAAGAGTGTCAAACACTGTCAACATGAAAGGATATTAACCACGTGGACAGGTTGAGACATAAAACTAGTAGTAAATACATAAATAAATAAAGAACAATGTTGGTCATTTAAATAAAGCTAAAAAATAAATATCTACAATTAAAATAAAAAGCCTACTATACATACCATACATTCTATGTCTAAAACACACACACACACACACACACATATATATATATATATATATATGTGTGTGTATATATATATATATTAACTAACTGTTAACTTTAATAATAATAATAATAATAATAAAACACTAAAACAACACTGTTTTATTTGAAACAATCATGCTTAATCTTGACCCATCATTCAAATCACCCCTATAAAATTAAATCCTACACACTAGGTCCAAATTCATTCATGTTAAATAATAATTGATGGTATGAAAATAGAAAAAATGGCATGAATGAAAATAAAGTGATATCCTTGATATGTTTCATTCTAAACGTTCTCCTTTATATTACATATAAATTAATTCTGCTATGCAATAATTCAATAAAGAAGGAGTTAAAACTACATTTTAAACACAATATTGCTAGTTATTTCGACTATTTCAACCCTAGTGATGAAAAAATTTTCAGACCATAACAGAAGCTAAACAGCAGTTTTGCTCCTGAAAAATTATGAATGAATCATTAATTGAATGAGTCAGTGATTAATTCATTAAGTTCCTTTATTCTTTCCGGACAAAGCAGTGTTTTATTTACTTATTTTATTCTATTTTTTGTATAAAAGATTTTATTCACTATTAATTGTGACTTTTCCTACCTGGTCTCCTGCATAAATGTACCTTGGTGAAATTTTTAGCAAGACAAAATGCGTACCAACAATCAGCGCAGTTTCAGCAAGCAATAGAGTTTTTTTTTCAGGAAAACCCGGAAGTGAGAGACAGTTTAGTTCAGCTGGCGGTGCATCTGTAAACAGTTGCTCTTTTTTCTAATTAAAACCAAGGATACACAAGGATTTGTCTCTCTTTTACCTGCCATTACAATATAATAATACATTCAGGCAAAGCGTAATATTTTATAGAAACACAGTGTAAGTTGCAATCAATCAGCAATTTAATCCAGGTTAAGTAATCATCCAAACAGCAGGTGGCACTGTCTTAAAAAGTGACAGGTCTGGAGGTGCAGCATCTGAGTGTGCACGGCTGAGAGTGCAGTTGGGTCTTCGTGTCTGCAGCTTCATGTTACTCCAATTACTTGAGGAATATAATGTTATGACTTCAAAACAATATTAATATGCTGGGAGATTTGAAGACTGATGCTTTTGAACATTAGCATCACACATATCCAGATTATATGGGTAAATATTTGTAAGTTAAATATTTTTATGAGACCAGGTTGGACTTTTCCCTCAATAAATTCCTATTTTGCTGCTGTAGTAGTTAATTTCAGGTATTGGGTGGGATTAGGGTTTTTAAAAAAAAGTCATGTAGAATAAGCTATTAACATGTGCTTAATTGCTACTAACAAGTGGCTAATATTCTAGTATTCATGCAAATAAGCAACTAGTTAAAAGACATTAAACTAAAATGTTACCAAAAAACATGTGCAATTCATTTCTGAGTGCACCAGTGGGACTCCATTAACAGTGAATGTGTTGAGTGCACCTAAAACCTAACATCCCTCATCTCTGACAAGGTTTATCAGCGGCCGGAAAACATGGAGGGCTGCAATCGGGCCAAGGCTAACCCTCTCTCTTCCCCCTGTGTGCCGCGATGTTATCTCAGGCCCTATTCCGCCGCTGCTGTCTGGGTAATGGCCTGACTCTGTAGCCCTCTTAGCCAAACACTAATCCAGTCTGGAGATCTCTCATTGTCGGCTGACTGCCGGTGTCTCTCTGCGTGTCAGGTATCATATTGTGTGAGTATCTCCGCTGTCTGTTTATCATCCTCTTTACTGCCCCGGATAACCCACTGCAGACTATTCCTATTGGCCTGTGAGAGGGGAATTACTCCACAGTGGAATAAGGTTAGAGCAGGTATTACACAGGATGTCAACATTACATTTCATAACTTGATACTGGTACATGAATGCTGCTTCTGTTGCAAAACAGTTTAAAGATATGTCTGAAACCAATGCAGTCAACCTATAAACAAGGTTATATATGTATATTTGTTTATATATATATATATATTTCTTTTTTTTTTTCTTTTAAGGAAAATGGAGTTGCATCTATCAGCCAACAATGAAAGATATGTCTGAGAGAAAGAAGAAAACATCAAACCAAATAAACAAAAAATGAATTCTGCACATTCTTCTCTTCTCCAAAACTCTTTGAGCTGCAAGTTCAAGAGATCTGAAGTTATCACTAGTTTTGATGTGGTTTCTGATAAATGTTCTGGGAGACTTTTTTCTATTTCTTAAATAAGTCATCTTTACAAGTCCCTTCTGACCAGTGTTAATTCTGAAATTAATATTTAGTTTTAATCAAGTCCTTGGATTAAAATGGCATTTGGTTCTAGTCATATTTTAATCAAGTTAATTGTTTTAGTCTGCTTAATATAATAAGATGTTAGTCGGCTAAAATGTATCAGGTTTAGATAAATTGCAATGTACTAAGCATTTTTCTAAAATTTCCAAACTCATTATATAAGAGATATCAAGTTATGAACAAATCGTTCCTCCATAACATTTCCATATTTTTTTTATTTATTGACAAAAAGGTCATAATAGTTAAATATTTATAACTAATCTTTATTTAGTCATTGTTTCATTTTCATCAGTGAAAACAAAATGTTAGAAAATTTTGAATAAAGTAACACTGACTAAAAATTTCTGACTGAAGTTTTACAGGCAGATGGATGGATGGACAGAAAGAATGATAGAATGAATAAATGATAGACGGACAGACTGGCATTTAGATAGATAACACATAAATTACAAAATTATACAAAACTAGTAAAAATGCCTTAAATCAGAGCTAGAAAGAGAATAAGGAACAGAAAGAAAAACAGATGGGCAAAGCACGAGTCATGAGAGGAAGAATAAATGTAAAAGCATCATTTGCACCTCGCTAACTTTTCCTCTCCCCACTTTCGCCTCCATAAGCTCTTGATTAGATCACACACTCTGTGGCCTTCCTTTCTCCACAGGAGGGAGAAAAATTACAGGGTTTCCCTGTAGTGAGGTTCAGATTACTCCTGCCTATAACCTTCACAACACAATGAGATCAGCTGGACCAAGAGCTGTAGAACCTGAAGACTCCAGCTCTAGCTGCTTACAGAAACTCACTGCAGTTTCCAAAAGAAACGAACACTTGAGGCAGTAAAATTCAACACCTTCTATTTCTTTTCACACAAATTTAAAGATTAATAAAGCATCATTTTATTAAATCTCAATAATTGTATGACTTATATGACAATATTAATATGCTGGGAGATTTGAAAACTGATGCTTTTGAACATTAGCATCACACAGAAGCTCCAGCTGCTTAAAGAAGTAGATGATTTCACCACCAAAGGCTGGAGTCACGAGAGGTTGAGAGAAAGACTAAGCCGATCGTGGAATGAATATAGGAGAGGACCATCGATTACGAGCCGATCTGTTTGATGTGAAATGTGTGCTCTTGGTTTGATAGATCATGCATAACAGTTTTGGAGTAAACAAATAAATGAAAAATAACAACGTCTGAGAGTTTTTTTACTCTAAGTCATTCATTCCCTAAAGTATAAGGCGTCTGGACAAGGCTGTGGAGATCTATTGCTCAGCTCAAATCAAAACCACATTATGACTTTTTATTCCTCAATGCATATAAAGTGCAAAGTCTTTTTCGACCCGCTCCCTCTGCTTTCTGGAGGAATCTTAGTATCATTTCTCTTTCTTTATGCTTAGAATAAAATGTTTACTGAAAAAAATGCGTACTGTGAGTAAGGACTCATGGATCTCAATTTGCAGGAGCCATGGTTCCACAGACACTGCTAAATAAAATAAAATAGTTTCTAAAAAAAAAAAAAAAAAAAAAGATCTATAAACCTGGACTGGAATAACTGTAATATTTAGTAAGGTTGAGACCTTGAAGTGTACCTGAAGGAAAATAAATAAATAAAATAAACATTTATAAAAGTTATTTATAAAAAAAAAATAATAATAATAATAATAAAAATAATTTAAAAAACATGCAGTGGATTAAGAGTTTTATGAAATAAGACTTTGGTATAAGTAAAGTGCATACCCCAAAAAATAACTAAATAAAATAAATAAATAACATCTTCTTTAATTAAATGATAAAACTATTTTTTTTTCTTTGTAAAAATAAATAAATAAATAAATAATTGTAAACTAAATGTGTTCAATTATAGTAATACATTCTCAAAACAATAATAATCATGTTACCAATTAAACCATCCAGGCTAACTTGCATCCATGCTCAAGTAATGTACTTAGCTATACAGCTGGTTTCTGAACTCACCACTTTTTGTAAGTCTATATACAGAGACACAAATCAAAGTTCGGTCTAGGTCATGCTCCCTATAAAACTCATTTATATGTATGCTCATTTGCAAATATATGACATACTGACTGACAAACAAGAATGGCTCACAAAAAACCCTTCTGCCTCTAGCCAGTCGGCTAAAAACAAAACAGAGTGAAAAAAACTCCACCGCAAGGCATGACGGGAAGGCCCCATCTTCCATTTTTTAAATAAAGCAGCAAAAGCACACCCTCTGAGGGACAAACGAGCCAAAGCTGCAGAGACAGAGAGAAAGAGTGGAAGCAACAGTGACAATGTTTGATGAGCAACTGGAGTTCAAATGAGCTCCATTTTCAAATGTGTACTCGTTCTCTCTTTACTCCTTCTGTCCCTCCCACTGCTCGGCTTCTTTGAGAAGCAGCTCTTGGTAATTTGATAGTACGAAATGCTAATAGTATAAACGTCTAAAGGGCTTTGCAGTCTGTCTCTTACCCCAGCTGAAAACACCAGGATGGATTTCCATTATGGTCCAGACTCGTCTTGCCACCATCACAGTCAGTATCATGGTCATGAACATGCTTATCCTCCTGCGTTAATTAAGTGGATACTGACTGCAGTTTTCTAAAGAAAAAACAATATGTATAAGTTGACTAACAGGTCTTACAATCAGAAAAGGAATTTGAAACATGTGAAAGTGTTTTTCTCCATAGTCGTGTCTTATCCCTCCTACGGACAGTGAGTCAGAAAGATTTTAGAAATGCTGTATGAGATTGTGGAAAGCATCATATAACTGCACTTCAAATGCTGAAACATGAGTGTTAAAACCCTAGTGCAATGAAATGAAGTTAAGCTTTGGTTTAGGCATTTCAACTTGTATAGTACCAAAATAATAAAACAAACAGAAAAAAAGAAAAGAAAAAAAAAAAGTTTAAGAAACAGCAGTGTCCATCTGCAACCGACTGACTTTAAAGTTAGCAGAAATGTGTGGATACTTTGTATTCAGTAATAACACCATATTACCATCGAGTGCCAAATTGTACCAAACTGTGCCAAACTGCACTTTGGAAAGATGGACACGGGCCTGTGCTTCAAAACTGAATACATTTGCTCATTAAAAGAAAACTCTTTGTATAAATGTAGTAAACACTTTCATGCAACAATATGAATGATTGAAAATATTGTTCAGCAGTTGTATAGAGAGGTAAAAAAAAAATACTTTTTGTCCTAACAGGTACAAATGTAATTCTGATAACCATTTTAGAATTATTCCTAAATAAGACATTTACTGAGTAAAGCAAACATTTTTAAGATAAATAATAAAATAGCTAGCACTATAGAAATCTGTGATTTTGTTTTAAATGTTCTAAAAATAAGTGAATGTTTTTGCAAAATAACATACTTTCGAGAGGATCGCTAAATGAGTAATCACACACAGCTGGCAGCTCTTTTCCTAATCATCCTTCGTTCATTCACACCCAATCAAGTAATTTCCCCTTCACTATAAATTCTCCATGCTTTCATTCCCACGCTTCCCGCTTTTGTGCATCCTTCGGAATCGCACGACCAAAAACACAACCTCACCTGCCTTCTCCCGCGAGGACCAGATTCCTCAGCCTGCCTTGCAACAACTGCTAATGCTATAGCTCAACTGTTGCAACTTCCCAATCACAAACAGCAAGGTGGCGCGGAGCCAGTCGCCGCTGCCGGATGACGTCATACGCAAGGCGCGATGTCATACGCAAGCCGCTCACCCATGACATCAACCCACGTTTCCATGACACCAGCACTTTTCCCCATTGTCTCATGGATGGGGTTTTGGTTCCTTGCCGCTGTCGCCTCTTGCTTGCTTAGTTGGGGACACCTGATTTCGAGTGATCATCGTCGTCTTGACTACAGAGACCGTCTCTGCATTGATAAACAAAAGTTTAATTTCGTCATCTTACATTACCTTCACTCTATTTTGCCTACTATTCTCCTTCGTCCAGCATCCTCTCTCATTGCATTTTTTGGGCGCAAATTTGGCTGCTGTCCTTTCAAGCTTTTTTGGGGGGCAGACGGTGAACGAGCCGAACGCCGAACTCTTGCCCACACTAGGGTACTATCCATTAGGGTTCGAGTTCGCCGTTCTCCTGGCTCGCTCCCCAGACAGCATGCCAAATTTGCTTATTCATTACGAGGAAGGCGTGAACTCTTGAAATAGGAGTTTAACAGCAAAGCTGTTATCAGTTTATTAAACACAAGCTTATTTTTAATTCATTTATTTTTTACACAGAAGACGAAAAAAAAATAAAAAAATAAAAAGTAAAGATATAACTAATTAAAATGGTTATATTATAATGTATCAAGATGTCTATTTGCTGATGTTTTGATGTACCGTACTTTGGCTATTTTAATTAACTAACCTTTTATGTTGTTTTAATGTTGAAATTAAGTTGTTTTTTTTTAAAGTTATTTGTAATTATTTTTGAAAATACGACTTTCGGTAGAAAAATTTATTTTCATTTACAAATGTTAATTTAGATGCCAGAAAATAAAATAAATGTATAGATGAACTCAGAACACCGGCTCTGGACAACAGGTTCATATCACAAAATGCAGCTAAAGATATGCTGTTTACATTTGGTCAATATTACATTTTTATATATATTATTAAATTAAGTGTTTGATTTGTTTCTTTTGTGTTAACTCTCACTGAATGACAGTATTTTAATTAGGAACGTGAATTACACAGAATTTAAGGCTGATTCTTGTCCTTTTCTATCTAGAGTTTAAAGAGATCAGGTTAACTGAGGGCTGTGAAGGAAATTTGGAGGTTTTCTACAATGGATCCTGGGGTAATGTGTGTTATAACAAGATGGACAGAGACACAGCGAGTCTGATCTGTCAAGAGCTGAACTGTGGAAGATCTGGCAGTGAACCCAGATATTCAGAAGGACTGAAGTCTCATAACTGGCTGGATTTTTTAAAATGTCGACGACATGACTCCACTTTATGGCAGTGTCCATCTTCACCCTGGGGACAGACTGACTGTGATGATGAGGTGGCCAGAATAACCTGCTCAGGTAATATTTCTGTAAAGATAAAGGTTACATGTAATTACATGAAACACTGAATAAATAATTTAAAATTATTTTCATAATTTTAATCTCAGAGAAGGAGACTCAAGAGTCTCTGCGGAGTCGTTTGAGATGTTCAGCATCTCCTTACCAGAGAAAGTGTTCAAGTAAGTTTATTTGACAACAAATTGGTTTAAATATGTATTACTTTTTCCACATCTAAACCTGACTATGTAACGAGAAAGAGTCGAGGAGGCGTGCAAATCCAAATGCAACATCTTTAATGGAGAATAGATGAGTGAACAGGCAGAGTAAATCACCAGCAGACAACGTAGGCAAATCCAGTAGAATGGTCAGGAAGGCAAAGGGTCGGCAACAGGTTGTTCAAATACAATGAAATAGACGAAAAAACAAGGAAACTCAGGAACACGGAGAATCACGTTACACGTAAACAACAGACCGTGAATACACAAAGATTTCTGGAGTATATAAACACGTCAGAGTGGGCGGAGACAACAATAAAACACCATGACATCAAACCTGTGGGCGAAGAAATTATATCATAGAATGAGTCCGGGCATGAAAACAGAGACAAACACACACACAGATTTCGCAGAGCGCTGGAGTGCCATCCAGTTGCCTGAGCATTACAGACTAGCTGACATATCTTTTAAAATAATAGCACTGAGTACCATTAGTTGTACTGTGACAGCCCTTAATTCAGACTACACTAAGAATAATCTGGGTGTAGGCCCCATTGCTTTCTTCCAGTCATTTGTTTTACAAAACAAGACTATCACATTTAAAACACAGGAATACTAAAACAATAATCATACTAGTACTGACAGGCCAAATTGTTTGAAATTGGCTGAAATACTTAAATAAAATGAATTACAATATAAACAAGCTGTTATAAAAATATGAATCACCATTTGGAAGTTAATCTCTGATAAAAAACACTTTCATTTTAGGAAGAAGGCACAATGATAGATAGAATAGAAAGCACAGAGGAATTTAAATATAACATAAGATTTATATTGTGCTGAAACTGGTGCTATTTGATATGTGTGTCAGATCATGTTCCTCTCAGACTGAGTGGAGGTGAGGGCCGGTGCTCTGGGAGGCTGGAGGTGTATCATAACACTGTGTGGGGCTCAGTCTGTGATGATCAGTGGGACATCAGAGATGCTCAGGTGGTCTGCAGACAGCTGGGTTGTGGAGCAGCACTGAGGGCTGATGGGAATTCAGTCTTTGGTGCTGGTGAAGGTGTTGTGTGGATGAACAGAGTCGAGTGCAGAGGGAATGAGATTCACCTGTGGGACTGTCCTCTCTCCCTGAAAAACCACACTGACTGCTCCCACAAAGAGCACGCTGGACTCACCTGTGCAGGTCACAGCAAAACACAATCTAATAGTATTAATTTTAAATCATTTTAAAACAATTATGATTTAAATAATGTTTGTGCATTTTAAAAGATTTCCCAGATTTGTCAGTGTCCTCTACTCCTGCCACAAAAACAACAACATCAGCTTCTCCTCCAGTTTCTCCTCCAGTGCGCTCAACATCAGTCTCTCCTTCACAAACTCTTCCAGAAGAGTCTCTCTCCGTCCCCCCAGAGCTTGTGATTGTTCTGGGAGTTGTGCTCTTACTGCTCTCAGTGCCACTGCTTATACTGATTCAGCAGAACAGAGTGATGAGGAGAGGTAGGAGAGATCCAGAGACTGTCATATTGTGTCTTATTCAGTGTGTGATCAGTCATGTGTTGTGAACTGACAGCAGCTTTGTCTGTCTACACTCACAGCTCTCTCTAAGAGGAGACACAGGACGACGACTGAGGCTGTTTATGAGGAGATTCAACACAGACACAATCACTTCACTCAGAGGGGTCTGTTAACATTATCACCTTTATTATTGATATGAAAACATTTGATACTGTTGATGTGAATAGTTAAAATGTTGAAGTTATAGTTGAGTAAGTATTTGTTAATTTTGCTATGCTGACATGCTCAGTGATTCAACATGTCTTTTTTGACAGTTAGAGTTAAAGATATGTTAAACTTGTTAAGCTTCCTGCTTTTAACCACAGAATACAGCACTGAAAACCACATCGCTGTGTTTGTGGAAAAACGTGTTAGTGCAAGCTGCAGTCAGGGTGAGAGCACACAGGTGTTAGTCTGTGGGGGAGATTTCAGCATGCGTAGATATCAGAGTCAGCATTTCTGAACACTCTTGTCAAAGTTTGTCAAAAAAAACCTACTTAAAAAAAAAAAAACCTACTTAACTTAACACCACTTGCTCACCAATGGATCCTTTGCAGTGAATGCTGTCAAAATAAGTCAATCCCTTGTCCAAAATTCATTATGTTTGTTTATAACTGTTGTAATGAATATCTCTTAGATTGTGTGATTTATTGGTTTTCATTTACACAGACAAATTAGATCAACAGGCTTCAGAAGAATATGTCAACAGTGATAGACTGAGTTGTGAGAATTTTCCATACTAAATCATTCTGATCACTCTAAATTAATGATAATTCTAAAATAAATATAAAGCAGGACAAAGTAAGCAAATATAACTTTGTCCTAATTTAGAGAGAATGAAGTTGTCTGTTTTTTCACAGATTACATGAATGAGACCTACGATGATGCCACAACCATGAGAGAAGGCGAGTTTTACAACCTAGTTCTCATATAATTTTTGTTTTGGCATGACACATATTTGCCTAATATGCATCTCCTGCACATTTTTAGAAGATGCTCTTAAGAATTATGAGAATATCGTTTGTGAACAAAATGCTGGAGCTTTAAGGAGTGAGTCTCTTGATGTCAACCTTGATGTATTTTATGTTCTATCTAAAATATTTTTTTTCACTATCTTTCATGTTAGTTAAAGGATGCAACCAATGCATATGGACTAAATTATGAACATATTCCAAAATTAACATATATTTTAATATTCTTTTCTTTTTTGTAACAGCAGTGTATGGAGAAGAGGAGCCAGTTGAAGACGAAGAAAATGTGTGAACTGCTTACATTTACTGCTTCTGATGTATTTTCTTGTATTATTTGATATTGTTTTGGATTAATCTGTTTACACTGTTACTGAATGGTGGCAGTCGCTGTCCATGGTGCTGGTAGACAGTATACACTGTAGTTTTGCTTTTTTTCTTTTCTTTAAATGGTCACATATACATGACACATCAGATCAATATATTTAGCTTGATGTAATAGTATAAATTGATATGTCACACATACATTAAAATTGACTACCTTCGTTAAGTTTAATTAAATAACATCAATTGGTTGTCCTCTGAATTTAACTATTTTACATTAATGAATCAAAATGAATGCCTCTCATGTCTTTTATTTTATTTGTACAGTAAGGTATCATACAATAAATACCCACCCACGCGAATGACCCCTTTCTTGGGTGGTCATACTGTATATTGCATTTACTTTACTGCCATCTTCTGGATATAAAACGACGTTGCAGTGTTTATTGTCAAAGAACTTATTATTCCTGCAATTTTATTTTTAAATGATAATTTAAAAAAAAATTTTGTGTCCATGATTGAGCTTCCATTATATATATTTTTTATATATAATGATAGCACTTCCCCCGCAACTTTCACAACTTGCATCCCAAGTACTTGTATGGGAAAGAAAAACCCAATAGGGGAAACTCTCAATATACTTTGCCAACACAACAGTATTGCTGCAAGGTTTTGATCAAAATGATCGCTGTCCCTTTAAATCGTCAATCATATGGGTATTTGATTTGCCCGCACGTGCTCGGTGTGACGTAATACATTGTTTAATCTCAGTTTGCAGACTTTCTAACGAAGAGCAGCGGCAGACGTGTTTAATAGCATAAAGTTCATTTTCCCATTACGATTTCGATTTATAAAGCTTGTTGCAGGAAGATGTAAGCTATGACTCGTCTAAACACATTTGTTTGGATAATACTAAGTTACTCCGATATGAGAAAAAGTCATATATAGGTTTAATAGGTGTTTTTCTGCTAGCTATTATTCATTTTGTCAACAGTAATTCTGTTTAATAATTTCTGAACTCGTTTGTTGGACTTGTTTGTTTACTGTTACTGGAGTTCTGAATGCAATATTTATAATTTACTTTTTTTATCCCCTTTCAGCTAAAGTATTGTCTGACAAGTCCTCCAGATATTACGGATCTTACAGGTTAGACAACTGCTTACTTACCTATTTACCTACAGTACTTACCGCGTCAGAGTTGTAAATAGTTTAGTATTTTACCACCTATTTTAAATCAGAATCCAGAGACAACAGTAAAACTTTATAATTACATGTAAAATGTTTTCTAAATTAAAAAAATGGATGTCTGAGAAACTTGCACTGACTGATCTTTAAACATGTCAGTGTAATTGTTTTGTCTTAAGATGCACACCAGTAATGTTTGATTTTTAAGGTATTTTTCAAAAAAATAAATAAATGTCCAAATTGAACTATGGCCTAGTCTTGGTTTAAGGTTTAACTATGAAACCAGGCCATAAAGTAATTAAAATTAAGTTACTGTCATAGGTTTGATGCTCTGACAGCGTTTTGAAGCTGTTCAAACAGCCTAAACCAGCTGCCAGTCTCTCTAAAATGCATTTTATCTCCACTGATCGATAAATAATGTTCTCTCTTATTGATCAGTGTTAATCACACTATGAATGTTGTATTAACTTGTGTTATTATAAAAATACTGTAGTAATGGATACGTTTAAACCCCAAAACCTAAATCTAGTACCGTATTTTTCATAATGAGTATGAAATGTATCAGTATATGTAGGCCTATAATGCTTGAAAGTGTGTTAAGGGAACGGCGAGGACTACAGTAAGTGAGTTTAGAAGAGGTTGCATGATGCACATTTGCAGTTCATATTTTGATCACAAGGTGGAAACCTGTGACCAAGGAAATCTAGACTGTTATAATATTTGATGTCTCTATTTCTGTCTATCCACTATTTATTTAAAATACGACAAAATTGCTATCCAATTCTTAATTTACATTTAAGCGTTCTTCAATATGTAATAATTAAATTCCCAAATATCATAAAATTAGGGTTATGTTAGGTCATACTTTTCTGCTGTAGCCAATAGACCAGAAGATTAGAAAAAAAATACAATCACAGCTTTGCTCCACAATGTAGATTTTGTGTTCATATTAATCACTGGTCTATTCATCGTGGTTCAGCTGGATGGTGTTGTAGGGCGAAGTGTTACTCACAAGCAATTAAATCAAGAGTGCGCTCTGGCAATAAAGGATGCGTTTTCAAAGAACAGCTGTGACTGACACCAGCTTTATCTGCCGTCTGGTCACCGTGGGAACGCAGGTATACCTATTAAATTCTTACAGAGACTGCAGAAGCAGATGGGGGTTTCCATAGAGACCGCAGGAGGCCAAGTTCACAATAAGCAACCCCCAAACTATCTTTACACCCTGTGGCTCCAAAATTCTCTTTAAACTTCTCAGTCAGTAATGAAATGGAAGATGACAGACAGAGAGATGGATGGATAGATAGATAGATAGATGAATTGTTGGAACAGATTTGGAATAATTTAGCATTGCATTTATTGCCTCTGCAGTGAATGGATGCCCTCAGAATGAGTCCAAAGTGCTCATAAAAACATCACAATAATCCACAGCTCTCCAGTCCAGAAGTTAATATCTTGAGCAAAAAGCTGTGCATTTGTAAGAAATCCATCATTAATGAGTTTTAACATTACACTGTAACTTCTGACCAAAAGAACATGGCATATAGTAATGCTTCCCCCAATGAAAATACATCCCCTGTTGTTCTCTAAAATCAAAATCCATCAACATATTTGTTTAGAATGGTTGTAACTTGTACCGTAAATGGTGCTTTTACAATGCAGGGATGATATGGCTGCAACCCCTCCAGCTCGCACTCTCACGCTGGGCGTCTTATCGCTCTATTGGCACCAGGATGGATGGATGGGTTTAGCACACAGCACTGGCAGGCTTATCTCCACTGCTCACCAAATTGAGATGGGACCTGTGTCTAGCCGACGGTATCAAACAGCTCTAGCCCGACCATGAGGGCATCAATCTACCTCCCCCTTGATGATCCTTATACTCAAATTTCAAGCCTGTCACTGCTCAAGCCAACAGCAGAGCCTTCCCATCCCATAATGGACATCAGACTCTGACCACAGATGCTTTGCCTGCTGTTAAAAGCCCAATGGTTATGTGCCAGATGGTGAGCAGTCTCACTTTAGGCCATATTGCAGTTATTTGCTAAATACTGTTTCAAGGCCCAGATTCACCTGCGTATTTCCAGATGAGACTAAATACAATGATATGTAGTGGAAATAAATGAGTGTCATGCGTTAATGGCTGAGAAAGGAGGATATAGAACAATACTGATGTAATTTAGTGAAGTTTTGCGTCATTATGTGTATGTTTCAGCTTTAAGAAGGAGGATTGAACTGCAAAGTCGTAAGATAAATCAGAAATAAATGCTATTTTAATCTACTTCTGCTCCTGCAGCATTGATATTAGCCTGTTTAAATTCCAGTAAGCTTGCGTAACGGCGTGTTTTGGTGTACATGTCTCTGAGAGTCAACTCGGGTTATGTCTCACAGTGCAGTGATCTAACAGTGCATAGTTGGCGGCACCCACTGACTCTGAGAACACCAAGTCTCAGTCAATGACTCATGAGTGGGCGTCTGGACACTCATTCATAGAAATACCATTTTCTACAGACAGAACATAGTTATTGACTCCCTTTGGGCAATTTAGACAGAAAACAGGAGTGATTAATTATCAGCTGTTTTTCCCATTGGCTTTTTTCTGACTTCATGTCATGCATACAAAGTATATTCGTTACTACTTTAAAATTCGTTGGCACTAATATGCATTAATTCATGCTGATTTTATGCAAAGATAATAATTAGGTAATGCATAACTCATGAAGAACTAAACCATTTATTAATAATTACTGCATCAGCAACAAATGAACGTTCTGTATGAAGTACAGACTAAGTAATCAATAAATTGCTTTTAGGTAAATGTTTCATAAAGTATTAATTCCCTAATAACCTATCATTTCAACCAATAGTGTAAACTCTACAAAAACCACAATGGGTCGAAACATGCATTTCAGCTTCCAGCTATCTGCTTTAATTAATCATAAGGTAATGATTTGCAAAGGTATCATTATGTAACTACGTTACTTGTTCAGGCACATGACTAACTAACTAATACAAATTCCATGATCACAATGAGATATTATTTAACAATTACTTAATAGTGCTGTGCCTCAACAAGTAAAGTAGATTAACATAATTATACCTCTGCAAATCATTAGCTAATCAAAGCTGACAACTCGACCTTAAAAGGCATCCCTTTAACCCAATACGTTAATTAACATATGAATTTACTTTATTGGTTCATATACAGTAATATGCTATTAAGGGAATTAATACATTATGACACATTTAACTGATAACTATCTATCTAATAGTTCTGTTGTTCTATCGGTATGTTTATCTAGAATTCCTTCCCACTATTAACAAATGATTTAAAAAAGAATAAGGAAACATGGCTTTATAGTATTTGATGTGTGAAACAAATAGGCTATTAATATGCTTATGAGAGCAGGACAGTGTGTGCAAGACAGCAGGAGAAAGACATGGGCCCTTATTTATCATAATGGCTTACTCGTCATTGATCATTGTAATGAATGTCAACATTAAAATTCACTGTCACGTTTCTCTGTTCTTACTAGCGATTTACGATATAGCATTCTTAAATTAGACTCTGTGGCAGGAATAGGCAACCAAGCTTAAGTCCAAGACCATGTTGAATGACCAAATGCGACGTACGGTACTTGGATTAAAAAACAGGTTTAGTTCCACCAACGTGAAGTGATTGCCAGTCAAAGTCAAATGTCTAATTCCAAGGAATTAGAGCTGAAGCTCTTTAAGTGATAGGAATGCTGTCATAACACATGGAGTGGGTGCCGTCACTAATCCTCGAGTTTCATAGCATCAAGTAGACTGGATTGGACACATGATAAAATAAATAGGATGATGTGTGTCTTGAGAAATTTCCCTCTACCTTTACTAGAACATCATTAAAGCTGAAGTGTGTCATTTCTGTACCACCTGCGTCACCAAACACGATTGTGAATAATACAACTTTTATGGATTTTACAGATACCAATTTTGAATAATAATAAGACATTTAGGCTCATTGATTTTTGCTGAAAAATCAGCATATTCGTCATTCTACACAAACTAGTTAAAATCTAAACATGATGCTACTTCAAAATGTGTTTATGTTCAGACGAGTTATCCCAGTGTTACATGAAAACAGATTATAAAAGGATGTGTTAAACATTTTCAGAAAGTTAGATGATGATTCATTATATATTATTATAGATCATGCCCTCAGTTTTCATTGCATCCCTATGTGAACTGTTTTCCCCCTCCTTTCACATACACAAAGACACCAGTCTTGTTTATTCATGAGTTTTGTATGTGCGCGTGTGTGTGTCAAAGGATATCAGGCAAGAGAGCTCTAATGAAAGATGATTTGTGTGCTCTGATCCAAGGGGCAAAATGTCTATTTCTGGTTCCTCATATCAATACACTTCCACCGCCGGCACCTCTGTCAGTAGCTTGGAAAGTCGGCGCTGTGCTTTATGTGCGAGAGTGCTCTCACCAGTGTTTCAAGAATTACAGACAGTAATGGATTAGGTTGTTTACAAGAAACTGCATGATGCTCATTGTTAACAGTGAAAGAGATTGACTAGTCGCTCATTGGTGGTATATTGAAAACCAATCAAATGGCTTACTTGTACATTTTATTAATTAAAATCATTTTATTATTTACCTGTTTTCATAACTGAATAAAAAAAAAAAGTAATTGCGACTTTTTATCCCACAGTTCCGACTTATTTTCTCAGAATTGTAAGATATAAACTCTCAATTGTTATAAAGTTATAAAGTCAAAATTGTGAGATGTAAAGTCATGTACCAGTATTTTTTTTTTCAGTCATAATTGTAACTCGCAATTCTGACTTTATATCACACAGTGGCAACTTTATATCTCGCAAATCTGACTTTATATGTGGCGATTCTGAACAAAGCAGTATTACACTTGTTGTTTTTATGTTTAACCCCTTTTCGTCTTTGACCCACATACTAATTTATCTTCATTTTTAAATAGCCTAAAAATAAAGGTTTTAATCTTTTTTAATGTGTTGAAAGTGTTTTATGTCATGCATTTTCTTCATGCTTTTTGCCATAATGCATTTTTTGTGCATGCATTAATATGCACATCTTATTTAAATATATAGATTTAAGTTTATAGATAACTGAATTTAAAATTATCACTAGGAATTCAGTGCATTTTTCACATAATGTCAGTCCAGGAAAGCAGTCAGACAGAGCACGTTGTCTATATCTAATCAAGCAGAACGTGTAAAATATAAGCAACAGAAGTGTGATGCCCTTTAAATATTAAACCTTCAAATGACATGACAGCTCTTAGCTGATGATTACAGAAGGAGACATGCGGGTTTTATGAGTCAGATGCATATGGAAGCATTGTGTTCACATGTTCACCGAAGCTGTTATGAGTAGAGCATTGCTACCTATTCTCCTCTTATTATTCAATCCACAATTTTTTTTGTTGGTTTTCGGGTTGAAAATCATCTGCGCCTGGTAAAGCACCCTCGTAATGAAGAAACGAGCTCCCTGTCTGCTACGTCCCCTCAACATGACAACACTCAAATATCACAGAATAACCTCTGGCTCACACTGATCAGGATAGAGCTAATGCAAAATCAAAGACGGGCAGAGTGACAGATACAAGACAGGATTGGTTTTAGCAGAGCTTAAATGCTGTCTGCTAAAATCTTGAGCAAGGATTACTTGCCTCAAAAGTGAGCTTTAAATTTATATAGAAAGAGGCTACAGGTTAAAAAAGGATGCATGCAAAGTGGAGTAAACCCAGTGCACTTGAGATCAACAGAAATTCATAATAGAAGTGTGTTCGACTTCAGGTCTTTAGGAGTGATTAGTTAATTGCATCAGTTCGAACCGAAGCGGTTATTTCTTGTTCTAAAAATGTACAGTCTGACGAACAAATTGTTTAGACATGCATATCAGAAAGTTTTCTTCATTTTGACTTCAGTTTTGAGGACATTGGTGGAAAGTTCTCATTACAAAAGCCTGATGTGCTACTACTAAATCCTGATTAGACCTGAAATTCATTTTAATTGGGTTCTACCTAAACAAAACATTTTGTAATAGAAAAAAAAAAAACATAAAGCTTTTCCAATTGTTTCCAAAAGTCATTCTGTATAAAACAGGACTAGTAATTAAAATTTTCAGACAGATGATAAAATAGACAGTTGTTCCAAAGTTTTTCTCTCTCTTTTTTTTTTGCTGTGTAATGTTAAAATAATCCTTAAATCAACAGTCTTTAAAACATATCTTTTAAAAAAATAAGTATTTCAGGTGCAAAATACATCTTGCCAATTATTACATGTGACACTGTAGAACATAAAAGACGACAATTTGAAGAATGTTGAAGAATTCAATCTGATCTACTTCAGAGATTGATATTAACTAAAACTATTAAACATAATTTAGGTACTTTAAATAAAGCTGTTTTCTTTTTTGTAAATTTGAAATAAAAATATATATGATTTTCTTTTGGTTTTTTGTCATGCATTTTTATGCACCCGCTTTGCCATAATGCAAAAATGAGAAAATACAAATTATAAATCTTGCTTTTAAAAACTCACTGAAATACATGTGACATGACTAAAGTGACTTAAACGAAAATTTTAATTAAATTAAAGCTAATTGTAAATATTTCCATTTTTTCCCAATAATGATGAAAGCACATTTATTTACATTCATAGTAGTTATAAAAATGTTTATAATAGGTCGGATTTATAATGAAAAATCCCAATAACATGTTCAGTCTGAAGCAGTTTCTCAGACACCAGGAAAGCACAAGTTGTTCACAATCATCAGGTTTTCGTTATGTCTTGTGTTAGTCTCCAGAAATGGCTAGAATGGAGAACATGTCAGACGTCAGCCCGAGGGGATATAAATGGACCCTTGTTGCCTTGTTGTGAGTGACAGTTCAACAATTAAACTGACAAGGTGAACACATTCACACACGCTGGCCCTAGAGCCTTTATCTAAGGAGACTAAATGCACTGTAGATTTTATAAGATGCAAACAGCATGAAGGCTTTGGCCACTCAGATGTCCAATCATTCCTGTATAATGGAAGCCAAGAGTGCATTCAAATGACAGTAGCCTGAAACTCTTTCTCTCAGACTTTATTCCTGATTGCTGTTAAATTAATTGATGGAGACTTGCTTTTGTTTCGTTCATTGATTGGTATGATTGAACAGACTGTTGATGTGCTATTTTCAGTCTGGAGGGGTCTATCAGACACATCATGTCAAAGTCTATAGAAGAATAATGAAAACCAAGAGTCTGTAGTGTATCTTAGGATGTGACGTGATGTTCTTGGAGCTAAAAGTTTGCATTAAATTTTACAGCACAAGGCTCAAAGTGATAGTAAAGAGCATAGGAATCAAATAATGCAGAATCCTTGGATTACCATGCACCTCTGAATTTTCTTTCTTGAAAATTTTCACTTATAAAATGTTCTCTCTATATTATTTCAGCCTTCAAAATTCATGTTTAATTCAAAGTGTTTCTTGTTTATGAAAATAGTTTCTACGTTTTTTCAGGACACAATTTACATTTACATGTAATCACTGAGCAGACACTTTTATCCAAAGCAACTTAAAATGAAGACAATAAAAGGCAACAAAAGAGCAATAAAATGCAAATGCGATTCTTAGCCTGAAGCAGTACATGCAAGTTTATTTATTTTTTTGCATAATTATATTTATTAATATTTGATATATAAATAAATAAAGCAAATAGAATGATAACAGAGAGGTTAAAGGGTCAAATAAAGATGGAAGAGATGTGTTTTTAGCTGTTTCTTGAAGGTGACTAAAGCTACTGTATGATTTTCGCACAACAACCCCATTTGGGACTCAATCCAGTTCCTCTTATCAGGCCCAACAACAGCCTAAATGTGTTAAACAAACTTGCCTCTGGACTAAGCCCTTCTCATTTCATAGCTAATGATAACAAGATGTACAGTAAGCTGAACATTACAACCAATTGAGTTTCTGCCATCTCTTTTCCCAGCTGACCGATTGGTCTTAGATTGCAAACCACTGAAGCAGACGACTCTTTGATATCCTCAGAGATGAAGGAAATGGCAGTTGCCTGTCAGGCTGATCAAGGTTTTCTTCGGTGAGACAGGCTTTTGATGAGGCACCTTTTAGCAGTCCGAGGCTCTGAGGTAAGATAGAAAACGGCGCCTCATTCAACAGCATCTCCTTTTGTGTTGTTTAGTCTTCAATACATGCATCATCTGACTAGTGCTTCTATCTTTTCTTTTAGCCGCTTGGCTCTGCTCTCTTGGTAAAAGTAGCCTTGATGTGGGTCAAACACATGAATTGTTCACAGCTGCTTCTTCACAGCCATTACATTTTGAGATTTTTTTGTAACGTCTACAATTTTATAGTAATCTCAGCAAATAAGCGAGCGAATAGGGCATTTTCAACATAATGTAAAAGCATTTTTCACTTAAAGATGGTCAAATATGAGGCACTTTGGTAAACCGCTGAAATTTCTTCCCTTTCATCTCCTTAATAGGCTTGAGGTCTTTCTTTCCCGTGCTCTCCTTCTCTTTCCCACTCTGTCTGCATGTGTCATTAATTATTAAATATCAGAGAAAGCCTAATTACATCTGAACAGTGTGACGCCATTAAGTAAATTGTCTGAAAAATTGGTACAGCACAGCGTACAGAGCTTTCTCACTTCAGAAAGACATCCATCATCTCTCAGAAGATACGGTATTATTCTTAATGGACCATTTTCTACTTCATCCATACTTAGTCGCCATTTCTGAATTTGGCGAATGTCAAATGTGTCTGTATACATTTTGAGTTGAAATGTATTCTATAATAGTGGATATAATAGAATATTCTGATAATATTGGATTTTGCATGAAACTGATATATAGAAATGATCATAGCAAACATGTTATAGTCAACTAAAATGGAAACTAAAATTTAACTCATAAAAAAAGAAAGAAAAATTAAAAGAAAAAAATATATAGAAAATTAAGAAAACTAAAATGTAAATAAATGAATAAATTTTTTTAATATTATTAAAACTTAAAAAAATGCTAAAAAAAATAGTTTTACAAATAAAACAAAAAAAAAATAAAAATAAAAGTAAATAAATAAATAAATAATATTGATTAGCCTACAGTGTTTCATATGTGAAATCTTTCCATCAAATAATTTTTTTTAAGTTGGCACGCTAAACTACAAATAACAATATAAACAACAATTGTAAAATACACTTTGACAATTCAGAATTTATTTAGTTAAAATACATTTGAAACATCCAGTAAAATTATATTTCAAATATTTACTGCATTTCTTTTTTTTTTTCTTTTTCCCTTACAAAAGTTATCACAAACTGTACACATCATAACAACATATATATCGATCGTTGTAGTTGTCCGGTGCAAATATGACAAAGAATCACTGAGAAGCAGTTCATCAATAGCAAGAACAAGAAGTCATCTCAGGAAGTTGAGTGCTAATCAAAACAGTTGTACAATTTTTAGAAGCCATTACACAATATATGCAAATTGTGTATAAAGTTATTCAAGATCACGAGCCCATAGTACAAACCAACCACCAAACGATCCATAGAAATGCACTTTAACAACATAACAATTCAAAGAAATCCTCAAGTATATACACACACGCCGGCACCGACGAAAATGAAATTAAATAAAAATAATACCTCTCATAAATAATAGATTTCTAAGCGATATTTAATGTACTGGTATCAGCATGCTACAAGAATACTTCATCTTTGTTCTATCACGCCGACCGAGCTCTGGGGCAGAAGCACTGTCTTGTGCAAATTAAAGTTAACAGTACACAGCCATTTGTGTAATTGCCATGATTGCATTATTACTGAATGGACACACCAGAACACACGCAGAACACCTGATCGCGAGGGTCCAGCTTTAAAACATTAGGTGTGCAATTACCATGATGTACCATATTATTTGCATAATGACTGAATAGATGCTGGATGATTTCACACAATGAATGCTAATTATCTGACATAACAAAACTCAGTAGCCACACAGCTACTAATCAACAGACGGAATTCAATCGAATGAAAAGTAAATCAAGGTTTCTTTATTGTCCGTCCGTTTTAAATGAACGTTGTTAGTGCTTCACCTCTCTTTCTGCAGAAAAAAAGATGCTTCAATTGCTTTGGATGTTATTAAGTCTTTGAAAATAACGTTTTTACCCTGAACCAATTCATCCTTGAACCCATCTAAAGAAAGCTTGTCATATTTCATTTGTCTTTTTTAAATGGTTTATGATACGTCAACTGAAGATGGATCTGCATATAATATATATTTGTTAATATTTGCCTGGTGGAATTATTTATAGCACAAGCGGGATGGCTCTGTGAAATTAAATGTTCATTTATTTTTCTAGTTTTTTTAAAACACAGTGAGGATTTTTTACTTGTAAGAGTTTTAGTAACGCAAAGGAAATATTTTGCATTCCACACATCAATAACTCCGGGAAGGAGAACAGGAGTGATTGTTTTTAGATTTGAAAAGTCAGTGTTTGGCTAGTGCTTCATATATTTAAATATTGATATTAATATGATTATGTATGTTGATGGTATTGTGAGTAATCAACAATTGTATTGTGATTTTTTTTTTTTCAAAAACAGCTACATCGTTTGGCCACTGTGATAGTTTCTTCTGACCATAATTTTCAGCAAGCTTAGAAAAATGCCTAATTATGATGAAATATTGGCATATTATGACAGCTCTTAAGTTAACGTTTAGTGGCCTACTGCTATATTTCTGTGTTTTTTTATACATCCTGAATTTTTTTAATGCTGCAATACCTTTATAAGGCTGCTTATCCTGTTCTCCTACGCACATAT
This sequence comes from Enteromius treurensis, assembly GCA_032275025.1. NCBI lineage: Eukaryota > Metazoa > Chordata > Actinopteri > Cypriniformes > Cyprinidae > Enteromius > Enteromius treurensis. Next base: position 5,023,902 of record JAUCMU010000080.1, on the reverse strand, counting down.
ATTTTTGAAAGCTGAATTATTGTAATGTTTTCCATTTATTCACCAACTTTGAGACATGCAAATGTGATGAGCACATCATTAAGTAGTAATATGTAAGTTAAATCAGTATTTTACCACAGTATTAAGAAAAAGTCTTTAAAATCATCGGTGAATGAGCAGTTGATGTCAGTTAATAGATACCTTATGTATGTATGTATGTATAATAAAAATGCTTTGACAATGCTTACTCCGTCATATTGCCTCCCAGATTTATGATGACAGACTCAAAAGTTTGACATCTTAGTTGATTTAAAAAAAGAAAAAAGAAGCTGTTTTGTAACATCTATAAAGTACATGTTAGAGGCTTGATAAACAATTGTAACAATGTTAACATCTCCATTGTCCTCCAGTTGGCTATGTGATTGTGTGAACAGGTTTTAACTTCATATTCAAACGCCTCTTTCTCTTTCCCCTAACCATGCATCAAATATTTCAACCAGACAGCAGAATATGTAACTGAAATGTTGAAGAATGTGAAATGATAAGCACTGTCATTTCATGCGTCTGCAAAAATTGACATTGCATCATTATACTGTCAAACAGCACAGTATTTCACTGTCAGCTTCAAAGTGACCTGAAAACTATTGTTTTAGGAGCTCATAATCTCAGCACCAGTAAAACAAAATATCAGAGAAACTGTGACATTTGGAAACTCGATTGTGTCTGTAGCAGGGATACCAGTAATGTTTAGTCCTTTTCCAAATAAAAATGCAACAAGCTACAACTAGAGAAAAATAAACCCTATTAATTATGCTAAACGAATGTGTTTTGCAGTTAGATTTGTCTGGACTTCAGGGCGTTATGGGGTCTGTGGGGGTTTTGGGGATGGACATGATCCTTGACTCTCAAAACTGGATGCTCTTCCAGGCCACTGCAGGGACAGAAGATACCAAAATATCACAACAGAGCAGTTTAGGACATATTAAACTTAAATGCACTTGGAAAATGGATCAGAATAAGCCCAAAGCACTACATCAAGGCTCAAACACTGTTGGATAAAGTTGCCAATGTTCTGACTCCTTCGTCCTACCTTCCAGGGCTCAGTAATAAGAAGAAGAGTATTTTTGCAACGTGAAAAAAGACTATGAAATATAAAAATTATTTTAATAATATGATTTTTTTAAAAGCTAATTATTGTAATATATTCTTAATCTTAATTATTACATTTAAATATGTTCATAATTTTTTGGTACATATATGTACTATGCTTTAAAACGATTAATCCTATCCAAAATAAAGTTTTTTTGTTTACATAATATGTGTGTGTACTGTGTATATTTTTATGTATATTTTTATGTATGTGTGTATATATA
>JAUCMU010000080.1:4996912-5022450 GCA_032275025.1 Enteromius treurensis | reverse complement strand
TATTAGAATGATTTCTGAAAGGATCATGTGACACTGAAGACTGGAGTAATGATGCTTTGTATCACAGAAATAAATTATATTTTAAAATATATTCACACAGAAAAGTTATTTTAAACTGAAATAATATTTCACAATATTACAGTTTTTTTTTTTTCTGGATTTTTAATCTAATAAATGCAGCCTTGATGAGCAGTAGAAACAGCTTTAAAAACCATTAAATATCTTACTGACCCCAAATTTGTGAACGGTAGTGTATATATATATATATACACACATAATATTTACATGTATGTATGTTATATTTTTCTTAAATATATACATGCGCAAATATATATATATATATATATATATATATATACACATAATAAAAATACACAGTATAAAAAGATATATTTTGGATGCGATTTAATAGCTATTAATCGTTTGACAGGACTAAATTATGTAGCAAAAATTATTCTACATACATAGTCATATACATTAATGGCATTTGTTTTTCTTAATCAATTTGGTATTCAACTGAACACTTTTCCTGTAGGGCAAGTGACCTCACCTCACAAAGCGCATGCCAGTGGGTGATAGGCTTGCGTGGATAAGCTAGCATCTCGTTCCAGTGGTCCCTCCCAAGGCCCTCCGCATCCGGCCCTGCCCGACACACCCCTATCACTTCATTGTGTCCAACTCTGAAAGAGAAACAAAACAAGACTTTGATAGCTTACCAATACATCTCTTGACAGAGTGCATGTGTATTTTTGATCCAGATAAAAAGACCAGTGGAAATAATAGCTAACAATAGCAATGCTTCCAAATATAATTTCCTCCCTGATGGATGCGCGATGTTTTAATAGCATAAATCTGACCTTAATCACAACATAGCTTTATGTTTTAATTAATAAATGTTCACAGTTTTACAAGACCAGACTGAGAGATCTCCATTAAGATGTTTACTGCTGGGAATATTTCAATAACAACTCCCAAGCATGAGTGGTTTGCTAGCATGCTATCTGACTTAATATTATAACCGTCATCATTATCCTCATGTCAGAACAATTTCTCTTCAGCATGCTATGAATTTGTATGATTATTGTTTTGATATCATCTTAAGGAGCAGGGACTGACCTGTCGTAATCCATCACCGTGATGGACAGGCTGACCTGCTCTACGTTCTCAGGTGGGATGTCGAAAATAATGGCCTCATTATAAACAGGGTTGAGCGTGTTCTTTTTGGTTGTCGTCTTCCGCTTCTTCAGTCTCCGACCGTCACATATTAGTGAGACTTTAACGTACGGATCTGTGAAAAGAAGCAAAGTGAACGGGTTTAGTGCTTTCAAGATCCGAAATACACAAACCTTTTTCCACAAAAAAGAATATTTACATTTACATTTTTCTTAACACATGTTCTGCTTGCAATATGACAAGAGCCCGCAGGCTTTTTAATATTATTTCACAAAATATGCTTAGAATTGATGAGTCTGGTTGACGACTTTCCTGCTCTCATGAGAAATCATCCATAAACAGAATTTCACCTTCATAGCATGCATCAAATGAAAAATGTTATATCTTTTGGGGGTTGCAGAGACCCTAGGCGCAAACAAAATGCAGTTAATTTTCACATTTGTCCTGATTGACTGTAGAGCGAAACTTCTGCCAATAGTCTAATTGGATTTATTTTATTGTATTTTCTCTACAATACATTTTTGTGTTTAAAAACTTAATATATTGGATACCGATGACAAGAAAATGATTTTCACAGTCATTGAAGTCTCTAAGTCTGGGGTGTCTAATCCTGCTCTTGGAGGTACACCATAGCATGCAGAATTTCAGTCAAATCCTAATTAAACGAAGCTAATCAAAGTCTTTTGGATTACTGGAAATGTACAAACTAAGGTTTTGGGGTAGTTCTGGAGGTGAACTGCACAAGACATTCGCCCCAGAGAAGCAGGTTTGCAGCATAAAGCATAAAAATGGCAAAATTGTGAAGGACGGATGTAAGGGTTAATACTGACCGGAGTAGCCGGTTATGTCCATGGCTTTCAGATTGCGACATTTGATGACGGTGAGGGTCATGCGTCCAGCCGTGGGAAGATAGCAAAGGGAATACATAATTTCACCCAGATCAACACTCTCCTAAAAGAAAGAGAAAATGAGATATTGAAACGAAACATGTGTAGCCAGTGGAAAACAAGTTGATTTGACTGTAGGGTGTCAAGAGATGGCTGAAATAATGTCTGCACATCACTGTCCTGAAACAGCACTACAAATGATTGATTAAATGGTCTGCGGGATCTGCAGCATATATTGTAAGATGATTTTTCTCTTAAGAGACTCTCTAGAGAGCACTTGATGCGGCTGCAAACAAAACCCTTATTGACTGACTCTACAAATAGACTTTTATTTGCCTCGTCAACAACAACACAGCTTGGGAGATATTGGACTAATGTTTGCTCATCAGGTTTAAACAAATCCCTATTCTATATTAAATCTAAAGAGAGGACATACAAACTTTAAGGGGGAAAAAAATGACTCGGTGACTCAGAAACAACTGCATTGGGAAAAGAAATATGACTCTTCTAAGAAAGCAAGCTTTTTCCAGGAAGACTTTCATAATGGATGTGTTTGTGTGGAAGTGTTATTGTGGGTTGTATAGTTTGGGTGGCTGGTTCTTGTGCGATTAAATAACTCTGTTTTGAATGAGACAAATCTAGCTTCCCTGACCTTTATTAGCTTTGTAGAGGCGGTAAAGATTATTCTAAAAGGCCAATGTGTATTTTGGTATTTACAGCCTCTCACTCCTGGAATAAGACAGCCATTATTCTTTCAAAGGCAGCTAAAGATAGTGATTAATCTGTCCCAGTAAAGATTAAAAACGATTGCGTAATAGGGAGAAACATACATATGCAACTGCTGTTGTACTGTGTTTAAATTTCAGGTGTACCACATGCTTAATATCATATTTTTTTAATCAACTTTATTTTTCAGTAGCAATTTACATTACCGTTCAAAAGATTAATGTAACTTTTTAAGTAATTCTCTGCATTTATTGAATACAGTAAAAACAGTAATATTATTACAATTTATATTTTAACTGCTATTTTAATATATTTTAAAATGCAATTTATTCCTGTGTTTACAAAGCTTAATTTTCAGCATCATTACTCCAGTCTTCAGCATCATTCATCCTTTAGAAATCATTCTAATAAGCTGATGTGGTGCAGAAACATTTATTTTGATCAAAAACATCTTCTGTAAAAATGTAAATGCCTTGACTATCACTTTTAATCAGTTGAATGCATACTAGCAAAAATATATATATAAATAAAAAAGAAAAACGATATTTTTATTTATAAATTTATAAATGTATTATTTTATCATTTTTTTATTTTTAATTTTTTAATACATTTATTTCTAAATAACTATACATTTCAAAATTTATTATAAATTATTAGCAATGGCAGAGTACATTTAATCAACAAAAATAACATTTTAGTGAACAAGAAAGTGCACAACGAAAGCAAATATTTAAATGTTTTATGTAAATTAAGCTTGTATGATTTAGCTTGTATCTCTGTACCATTCACAACTACTGTATTTGAAAAATATCATATTTTTCTAGAACAATTTGTGCATTATTACTATCTTGTGGCGTCGTATTTTTTCCTACAGTACTGTAAGTTTCAATTGTCTTTATCATAAAGCACATTTCCTCATGTAATAATTCTAATTATTTTTTAAAGCCATTTGTTAACGAACACTGTTGTCTGTAACTGACAAGATAAACACAGATTATATATCAGATGAGGATGTGATACCTCCTATGTTGTAATATGACGTCAAAACCTTTCTGTCACATCCTATCCCCTCCTTTGAATGCTCTTGTTATCCACACCACAAATGTTGAATACAGAGAGCCACGGGCTAGTTCTGGAGTCATGTCTCCTAACGGCGTTCGTGTCCAAAGCAATTCACAAATCCTTTTGGGGCAATAATGCCCTTCCTGTTTTGACTGGCCAACTTCCTCTCCTCCAGATCTGAATGGCGTTGTGCCACAGTAGCAGTGTGCTCCAAAAAAGAGAACAAAATTAGACCTTCAAACGTCAGCTTAAGACAAAATAGAGGGTTTCAATGTGCAGTCGGAAGTGTAACGGAGCAAGGCTGCAATCTATGACTCCGACTATTTTAGGAATTGAGAGTTACTAGCTTCTTTCCACAGTGGGGGGTCTAAGAGCATCTGGCCTGGTTCTGAGAGTCAGTTTTTGTCCCTAAAGGGCAGTTGTGATACTCTTATAACAGAGCACAACAGGTCGAAACCTCTCCACCGCCTTTCCCCAAACATCAATACTTTTGTATTGTAGCTATGAGGAAATAGCATGAGAGTGATCCAAACACAACAGAAGTGATTTGACAGGCGCCGAAATGCGCATTCCTGTCAAGCAAACAACAGGAAAAGGAATAAATATGCTGAAAACAGCACAATCAGGAAATTAATGAGCCTGAAAGAGACTGATGCGTCAAACAAGTAGGAGGAGGAGATTGCGTTTCCCAAACAGGAATGAGTCACCACAGATTTCTCTCTGTGGTGAACAAAATAAAACCATGTCACTATTCACTTTTTGAAGCAGGAAGGCAGTGGGACGTCATTGTTAAATGCTTCTGAGTCATTGTAAGTGAGGTGAATGTGAGGAACCACGCCTTTCAGCTCTACAGACTGGTCTAGCAGTTTAACAAGTCAGTATATACAGTATGTAATAATATATAACGTCAAACCAGTGTGCGTATTATACATATACATTTCAGAACTGCAAAGTAACCAAACCTTTTTCTTTACCCAGTCTTTACAACTTTTTTTCTTCAGATATGTAATATGTTTCATCAAAAATAAAAATAATATCAACCTCATGTCACTCCAAACCTGTACGACTTTGAAAAATGTTTTGTGTTGCAGTCCATACAATGAAAGTCAATGGAGTCCACTGGGGTTTGTTTTGGATCCCATTGACTGGGAGTAATTGTACTGTAAATAATACAGTTGTGAAATGCTTCCGCAGAAGAAAGAAAGTCGTACAGAGTTTAAAGAGCAAGTAAATGATGACTGAATTTTCATTTTAAGGTGTCCTTAGAAACCCTCATGAACAGCATGAATGATGCGATTACATAAGCTCTGATATATTAACTGAGGAGTAATGAGTGAGCTTCATTATCATGAGGCCCAATCTGACTAAGAAACCTAAAAGCATTGTATGGAGGAAATTGCTTTGGTTCCTTTGTCCTAAAAATGTACTGCCTGTAACATTTCTTATGGTACTCTGCAGTCAGTAGGAGAAACTCAATTCCCCACCTGTTGGATTAGTCATGGCTGTCGTTTGAAGGCTCTGGCTTGATTCTTCCTGTGACTCTGGATCTATTTGCAATTGGATCTATTTTTGGAAGGGGTACGTGGGTGCCCTGAAAGATTAAGTCGGTTTGGAGATGAGCCCTCCCCGACACCTGGCTTTACATAACAGATCAGTCTATCCATTAACGAGACCTTCACATTTGTGCAGTCAGTTTTCCTTTGAGCTCTGTTTGATTGAAGCAGAGGTTTGTGACCAGTTAGTACATTAGTGAATACAGTTTCCTTGAACACATGTTTGTTTGTTTGTGTATTGCGTATCTTTGTCTAGCCAACATTCAAGGTTTATCTTGACAATGCTAAAATTTGATGAATTACTGATTTTCAATTGATTCAACTGATTGCTACCTTAATGTGCCTCTATTATGGGTTATGAAATGTTCATATTTTGGTTTTGGTTGTCTAAAAATAACAGGTTGAGAATGATGCATGCAAGGTCAAAAAAAAAAACTTTTTTTCTTATAATATGCATTTATTTTTACCTTGTTTGTTCAACGACTCCCAAACAATTTGTTTAACAATTATTTTTTCCAAACCCCTCCAGTGATTGGTCCATTTCATTTAAAGTACTATTAGTGAGCTTTTAACACTTCATAAGTGGTACCTAGTGGCAAAGAATTCATTTATTTTCATTTTCATTAGTTTGCCAAAAGACCAACAAGTGGGCAGGCAAAATGCTACTGTTTCTTGGCTTGGGAATCGTTTTAAACACTACTCATTTCAATGCTTCAGAGTCGACTCTTTTGAGAGACAATAACCGTGCACTATTAATTTTAAAACTTTGTAGATTGTTTTCATTCACTTAATTTTCAGAAATCCATAATAGTGGCACTCAAACTCAAATCTGCAAACAAACCTGGCAGAAATCTGGTCTCATTGAGGTACCTGAGAAAAATACTGGTTATGACCTTTCATATACTGAAAGGCTTTTCTATACTGACTATACTTACTGTAGTGGCTGCAAGGATGTCCTTCCAAACCACAGCTTCGCGTGAAAGGTCAGACAGCTCAAAGAGGTTATCAACCACCACCTCTCCAATCATGTCATGACTCGTAAAGCGGTCAAAGTCGTACACGCTGAAGTGCAACTTGCGATTGCACAACTCACTGTACTCCACAGGGAAGCGGAACGCTTCGTCGAACATGGGGTTGAGCGTCTTGCGGTGGACCCTCGTCTGAAACTTCTTTTTGCGCTCCGGAAGCAGGTAGATCTTCACGTAGGGGTCGGAGGTGCCTGTGAAGTCTTTGGCGGGCAGGTCCAGGGCCTTTAGAATGCGCACCACTAGGGCTTGTTCCTCGTAGTCGTAGCTGAGGGCAAAGCTCAGCTTGCCACACGTCTCTACCGGCTCTTTGGCGCCCTCTTCAGAGTCCACAGACTTTTGCTTGTACAGCTCAGGTTTGATACGACCGATGCTGACTGCTGAAGACTGGCGCACTGGTAGAGTGTCCATGGTGAAGTCCACACTGGTCACATTCATCTGACGTGGCAGATGTCGACGGAAAGAATTATGCCTTTGAAAAGAAAAAGTAAAGAAAAATGTAGGAAAAAATACATTTAAATATGTCATAGTTACCAATGGATCTTAATGGGTGTCGTCAGGATGAAAGTTCTAATGGGGACAATAATGTCAACTCCAGGCCATCAGTTAACAATTTGTGAAATTAAAAACTTATGCGATTTCCCCTTAAACCATTGCTTCTTGCCAAAATATCCACTGGACGCTTCCTCTATGAAACCTCTATTGTTTTATATGGTGCTTGATCTTTCATATTTCTCACCTGATTCAGTAAGATGATTTTCACTAGATAAAGCAGTATTATGAATGTGTTTATTGTAAACAAGCAGAGTTGTGTGGATTATTGGTATGTTTTTATCAGCTGTTTGGACTCTTATTCTGACGGCAACCATTCACTGCAGAGGATCTGTTGGTGAGCAAGTGAAGTAATGCTAAATTTCTGATATTTGTTCTGATGGTGGAGGGAAAAAAACTCATCTACATCTTGGATGGTCAGTGTGTGAGTTAGTTTTTAGCAAAATATTTATTCTATCCCTTAGTAGCAAGGTTCCTATTAATTAGTTGCTCCATATCAATTAGGAAGAAGCGTTTTAATATCGCATGTTCATCTTCAAACTCATTCACTACATTTTTAGCAACTCTTATATTGTAGGCTTCACAGTATTTCATCAAAATAGTTACGCCTGGATGTTTTTACCAGAAAACCTATTTTCCACACTCATCATGACTCCTATGAGGAAATCATAGTTCTTTACTTATCCGTGGTGTTTCCTAGCAACTAGCACCTTTATGACAACAAACATAACAATGACAGCATGATACAAAAAGTGATGGATTATGTCATTTAACAAACTTGTGATATCATAATATTTTAACTTTTTAAATGCATTTGTAAAACAAATCTCCACATAATTCTTTCTGCAGTTTTTCGCGCCTGATCTCTCATCAACACTGTCAATCTCTCTCTCTTTCCTTCTGCCTCTGCTTTGTCCAACTCTTGTCTGTCACCTGCACATGTTTGCAGCACATTATGCCATGCAATTTGCACAAACATCACAGAACAATGCAATGATAAATTGAAGATAGACAGAGTAATTAACTTCTGTCTTCAGATGTTTTGAAGAGCACTTTTTTCGAAATCCAGTGTTTCTGGAATATCTTGCCAGCCGTAATGAATGAGCCTGTGAGCCAGTGCCAGATTTTAATTTGTATTTCTACTCTCCTCTATAAGAGATTTTAGAGGAGGTGGAAATATTCAAGTCCTGTTAGCACAGACACCTGTCAGTCACATGTTGCAGGATCACTACATGTGAATTCAAACTATCCCCTACACTCATTTGACCTTGGCTTTTGCTACATGCAAGCACAATAGTTTTTTATTATAGCAAATGAAGATTTATTTTCGCAGGAATGAGTATTATGCTCATGCATGGTTAAATAAAATGTATTGCACTTCAGTTGAATGTTTTAACTATAACACTATTTAAATTAATTCAGTATGTCTAATAAATGCATTTATTGGATGTTTTTCTTTGGTTTGTGGAAAACATACTTAATACGCGCTTAATTGGTTGTGACTGTGAATCATATCTTAGCAATCTTCACTCAAGGCATTGCAAAACAATAAGGAGTTATGTAATAATAGCAATTCATATGACTTCAGTTTATTTCCCCAGAAAATTAAACGATTCTATACAATCGTGCATTGGCTCATCAGAAATAATTTAACTATCTTCTCCCTACCATGAAAGTCTAGCTTCACATTTAGGCTATTTTAAAGTCTTTTGAAAATGATTCGCCATTATCTCAAGGCGTATAGTATCTGCCAATTTACTTATTGTTTCTTGAGTGAAACTAGTATGTACTAGATGTACTTTCAGGGAAGTTTATATTTAAGAAATAACAGAAAATATTTGTCAACCCAAGTCCAGCCAAGCAGTCTTTCACAATGACCTGTAGGTAGCTTCGCCTGACCTTTTCATGCACAGCATCACTCACTTGTACACAATGTATCAATGTACAATTTATGAAGACACCTTATTTGTTACACCACACTGACGTTTATGATGACAATTCTGTGGCTTGTCAATAATGGATTCCACGAGGAACCGAACACAGCTGTTCCTCACTTCCCCAGTCGGACAAACAGTTTGCAGCATGTCAGGGCTATTGCGTGGCGACACTAATTACATCCCTGCTTTCTTTAAGCACGGTGCCATGTGAAACAAAGAGAAGAAGAGCTGATTGTTTAATTGCTGGGTCATTTAATGTTGTTGCCATGGCAATGTGACTCTAGGGCTCTGATTGGTGAACTGTAGTGATTAATGGGCGAGGAGACATGCCATCACCCTGTCAACAAAGTGAAAACATAAAAATAGTTGATAACAAATAAAAAAAATGTATTCATTTAATTAATTAATAATTGTAGTTAATATATATATAATTTTTATTATATACATATATATATATTTTTTAAATGCTGTATAGTATAAATGCTGGAGCGGCTTAATCTACTTAGTAGTTGTGATTTGGCTTGGATCCGGTTGTTGTATTTCTAGCTGGAAGGCAGCCATGAAAAGCATGTGCATATCTCATAAATGGAGAAAAAAACAGCTGCTCCATCATTTGCTGTATTCAAAAGGCACACACTGATCAAAAATCATTCAGTATGTGTTCATCATTCAGAAAAGGCATCCCTTTATAAGCATATCCTCTCAATTACACCAAGTATATATTCTGTTATTTACTCAAGTGGCAATAATGAAATGATTAACCCTTTTCTGTAGTGTCATTAAATGTGCAATCGAGCATCAAAAGTAGATGTGTAATGTATCATGTAACTGGCATTCAGATGTGTGTATCACCTGGAGGACGAGGTAGGTTCAGTGGTCTGCCTTTGGATTTTGGGCTGCTTGCTCAGATGGTCACGCAGAGCCTGCTGCACCTCGGCAGGAATGTCTGGTGACGTCTGGCTGATCTTCATGGCCGCCTCCAGAAGTTTGACCGAGCTGCGGCCGTTGACCTTCACTTCCGGTACCTTCCATTTCTTATCGTCCTCATCCTCATGCTGTATTTGCGATGGCTGTCTTCCCAACGTTCCAATTACCTTAGCCTCAGGATAAGGAGAAACGGAACGAGACACCAGAGGTGGGGCCAGGGCCGGGGGGGCCTCGGGCATCACCCCCGGGGGGCAGCTGTCAGCATTGGACGAGAGCGCCTTGCTTCTCCAAAAGGGCCAGCACAGCTTCCAAAAGACAAAGAGAGAGACTACCAAAAGGGCGAGCCCACAGAAACCTACAACCACAGCTAGGAGACTTACAGAGATGTCTACAGGCAACAAGAAAGAGAGAGCAAAAAAAAAAAACAGAAGAGAGTGTTGAGGAGTTTGTAAAGAACAGAAGGTGATGGAAAAAGGAGACGAGTATAGGAGAAAGAGATAAATGAACACCAGACGGGCAGACAGAAAGCACCAGCAGTAATAAATGATGCATGACAGACAAACAGGAGAAAGAGGGAGAGAGAAAAAGAAAAGAAAGAGAGGGCAAGGTATAAGAAAAAGAAGACTGAAATGTGCTTGTTTAGTAAAGCAGAGTCATTTTGCTCCCCTTTTTGGTGGTCTATGCAACCGAAAAATAAAAACAAATTTCACTTCTTTTTTTTTTAATGTTAATTATCTCACAATGTCACAATTCGAGATGCTAAAAGGTCTCTGAATGAGTGGCACTTTTATTTGTGTCCAACAGGTGCAAGAGTTTCAGCTGCTTAATGCACTGCACTATGCTGCACATAATTATAGTTGATTGCTGTATTATGGAGTGAGTTTTACCACCCTACTGCTAATGGTGTTACCAACCAATTAGAAATGAGCTACAGGATGGACTCAGTCTCATGCATGACCACTACCCCCATAAGGTCACTGGAAATGTAAGAATATGACAATATTCTGATATCATTTGCATCAGCATGCTGTCGTGTAAATTCTGATGCGCTCCTGACTATATCTTAATATACCTTGCAGTACAGTACATCCTGTACTGTCTACTTGTAGTTCTGTATTTGCTCTTGACTGCACGGCTAAAATAAATTAATCCACAAAACGTTCAAGGTTTGCATTAGTGTTACCTAACCTAGTAGTGTGATACTGTAGTTCGCACACTCGTTTGCACCGGGTTAAGTTGTAAAAACTACTTTCAATTGTCGCCAACAAATTAAAATGACATACACTGAAACATGCCGGTATATAAGATAAATTAAATTGTAGATTAAATATGTGCGTTACTGAGCTGCGGAACAGAAATCTATTTGCTACGTTTTGTCTAGACCTTTTTTACGCAGTATTTCACGAAACGTCTGGCGCGTAATTATACATTGAAAAAAAAAAAAAAAAGTACAAAAACTGAGGCGGTATCCTTTCAAAACGCATTAATATATACACTTCAAGCACTTTTAAAGTACTAATATTACCATTTAGTGGTAAACAGTGGCATTAGTATACCAACGAGTGTTCCCATTTTCAAACGTGTTGCGCACTGATAATCAACAAGTGTGACCGTCTGCCAATCTAATGCCTGGTTTCAGGTAATGCTTTTGAATGTGAAGTATGTTTCTATGCCCGTGAGCTAACTTTTCAAACTTTCAATGCTCTTACTCCGCGCACTGGCGCTTAGAAAAAGTCCCGTTAACTCGCTAAGCGATGTTCCTGGAGAAAATATATTTGTGAGAGGATATGGAACATTGTTTAAGTTCAATTTACCTGAACTTCCTTTACCTGGTATGTTGCTTTCCAGTGGAAATATATCCGCGCATTTCTCCCGGTCGACGTGCCCGGCGAGGCACAGCTCCGTCACTATTTGGAGAGCCCTTTGGCATAGGCTGATGCCGTCCTCTGTGCGGACATTCATGTCTTTCCTATTAATCCATTGTATGTTAGACGATGCGTGAGGGCGAGGGTTCATTGGGGCACCATGTGAGCTGCTTAGTGCAGCTGATGCGTAAGGAAATGGAGAGAGAGAGATGCGACCAAGTCCATGTCCTTCGCGCAAAGGCGCACCAGATTCTTTGGCGCTGTGGAACATTGTAGGAGCATTTCTACACTGCCCAATAGGAAAGACGCGTTATCTAGAGAGGGAGGAGGATCATGCAGGGCACAAATATACATTTCGTTCTCATTATTTAAGTAATACAATAAGTTCTTTCAATGGAACATGCAGTTGCTTCTCCGCAAAAAAAATATGCAGTATATGTTTATTTCTTTGTTCATATGACATACAAAAACACGTATTTATGAGACATAAGAATATTAAATATCAATTTTTTGTTACTTTTGTTTCAGTTTCATTTTTTTTCAATAGTAAATTATTTTTGAGTGAATCTATGTATCTGTATTTACATCTGTCCTACTTTAAAGCTCTTTGTGAAGGCTTGTGCAATAGTCGTTTCGTTAGCATAACGAAGGAGTTTCCAAACGTGTCGTCTGAAGTAAAAACAAGAAGTCAAATATTAATAGACTTTGTATTTAACAGAACAAAAGAGGTCTCGAAATGTATGTCTGATGAAAAAGAGAACACTATGTGCTTGGCTCAGTGCTGCTCATAGAGTCTGACAATCTCCTTGACAACCAAACGCAAACTGGGGAGCAGTTGAGGCATCATCCTCTTTGTAGACCCATGTGTATGTGGCTTTTGCCCTGTGAGACCATCAGCTTTTAGAAAATGTGCTTGTCTCATGCTAAACAGATGCGCATAGTTTTGCCTGGATGACTTATACAGGCAGACTGGATACAGAACAAAAGTTTCTTGGTTCACCCAAACCCTATAAACCCAGCATGATTTATTTAAAATAAAAATAAAGACTATTCTAAATAATGATGATGATTGAAAATCTCCACATACATTTCTAGTCTATATATTATTATCAAAATTTCTAACATATTTTATTTTTTAACATTAAATTAATATCAGTGAGGACTGTTTCTGTGCCTCTAGGGAGTGATTTAAATAATAAAAAAAAGTAATCAAGCCATTTTCAAATTGGTTCTAAACTAATCATAAATCAATTTCTTGCGGTTTATGCATCCTTGAGCCTTGCTCTTTTTCTATTTGGATGTGACAATGTTCTTTCCTAATGCATTTGTTGAGCACAATAACAGTGTAATGCTAGGAAAAACGTGACCTGGTTTCTTAGAGGTCTGTGTGTGTGTGTGCACATGCCATATAATGTCTCTTTCTAAGAATGACAACCGTGAAAAAGATTGCCATCAAATAGTTCTTACTCCCAGGCTTAAGTGGCATGTTATTCGCTCATGAAATCTTGTCAGTGTGCTAGCAATTGGTGCTGTCCGTGGTGCTGAAATGTAATTATAATAGGCTGTACTTACGGCTAAGAGCCACTCTGGATAAAGTTCAGATGAATGTTAATGTGCACAAGCCAATGTAATAAATGCTGCACTTATATTATTTTGCTCATATCAGCATAGATAAATGCAGGTATTCCGCCACATAATAAGTCGCCCAAAAAAGAAAATTTGCTAGAAATTTCTTCACCCTCAGGCCATCCAAATGTAATTGAGTTATTCAGAACCGATTTGTAGAGATTTAGCAGTATATCACTTGTTCACTGATAAATCATCTGCAGTGAATGGGTGCTGTCAGAATAAGAGTCCAAACAGCTTATTTAAAACATCACAATAACTGACATAACTCCAATCCATCAATTTACGTCTTAAGTATAGGGCTGTTTGTTTGTAAGTAAACAAATCCTAACTTGTAGTAATAATCCTCTATAGTTTTGTCTGAATCAGCAGTAACACTTTAGAATAAGGTTCATCAGTTACCTTCACTTAACAACATTAGTTAACATAAACTAAGAATGAACAGCATTTATTAATCTTAGTTAATGCTAATTTCAGCATTTACTAATGCATTATTAAGATCACAAGTTGTTAGATGCACTGTAAGCTAACATGAACAATGAATGATTGTATTTTTATGAACTAAAGTTAGCAAAGTTAGTACTGTAATAAATTAATTTTTCATTGTATGTTCATGTTAGTTAATACATTAACTAATGTTAACAAATTACACCTTTACCGAAAAAAGAAATATATGCACAGATCAAACACTGTTTATGTGAAAACGATCTAAAACAATCTAAATGGTATTTTGTTTATTACAAGACATAAATTAATGGACTATAGAGGGATTACTTTTGGATTGTGTTTTATCAGCTGTTTGGACTCTCATTCTAATGACACCCATTCACTGCAGAGGATCCATTGGTGAGCAAGTGATGCAATTTCTCTAAAACTGTTCCAGTGAAAAAACAAACCCGTCTACATTTTGGATGACCTGAGAGTCTGGAATTTTTTTTAGCAAATGTTCATTTTTGCGTTATTCCTATGCTAGTCAATCATATTGTTCTTAGTGACCATTGAATACCAATGAGTATGAGAGATTATTCCAGCTATTTTTGTAAGATGTAAGAGCAGAATGGCAATGGCAGAAGTTCAATAGGTCAGTCAAAACACTGCATTTATGCAGCATTAAATAGTGTGTGCTGCTTCTATGGCTTAATATAAATAACGAGTATATTATGATAAATGATGTCAATTAGCATTTCAGTGGCACGGTTTCATGGCACACCATTAAGTACAGATGCTCCCGTGGCTCACATGTCCACAAACCTCCATTAGAGCAGCAGGAAGATACAGAAACCCAGATTACTCTTTCAAATAGCTCTTTGTTTACAGAGAAAAAACACACTCTTACCATAGAGGAAATATCTCTTATCTCCTAAATAGCTTTCAATGTCATGAAGACAAATCTAAAACACTGTAAACAATGCACAAGGACTGTTGGCACATTTCAGGCATTTACACAAAAGTCTTTATGAAGCACAGCTGTTTTTTATTCGTAATTTATCTTACTAATTCTGCTTGTATGCTCCGTCACTTTTTTATCTACCAATTGTTCTCCTTTGATAAAAAAAAAATTCTGAACATTTGAGGGTCAGTTGATCTAAGATGTGGATGGATTTGTTTTTTCATTGGAACAGAAATTTAGCATTACATCAATGGATCCTCTGTAGTGAATGGGTGCTGTCAGAATGACAGTCTAAAAACATCCCAATAATCCACAAGTAACCCACACAACTCCAATTTCTCAGTTAACTTCATGTGAGTTGAAACCTTAACCATTTCTTCTAGACAAAATACTATATAGTCTATAATAAGACTTACTCCAGTTAAAACATCTATCCACTCTTGTCTTTGCAGATTAAAATCCACAAACATATAGAACTGTTTTGAAATGTTTTTATTTGTAAACATTGCTTGATCACATGTATATTTCTCTCCTGATTCAGACAAGATGTTGTTTTCACTGAAGACAGCAATATTTAGAGGACTTGTATTTTAGCTGGAAGCAATGATTTGAAATAAAAAATGCCTTAATGATTGATTTGTTTCTTGCAAATTGCACTTGAGGAATAAGTTGCACTTGCACGTTTGGATTTTGACAGCACCCGTTCACAACAAAGGCCCCTTTGGTTGAGCAAGTGATTTAATGCTACATTTCTCCAAATCAGTTCCAACGAAGGGACAAACTCCTCTGGATTTCGGATGACCTGAGGGTGAGTAAATATTTAACAAGTTTTTATTCGGGATAAACTATTCATTCAAGTCATTTTGTGGTTCAAAAAAAGCATGCTGACCTTTAACCAAGTTAAATTCGACTCCTTGTTTCTCCTACCGCTGATGGACCACTAATTAGAAGCTGTTGTTTTCCTTTAATCACATGCTTAACAGACAGTATCCTAGGGCCACATGTATAATTTGCAACATCACTTCTCATTCCTTTAAAGGTTAAATGAATTCTTCATCTGTGTGATGGTTCATTGCCCAAGAATCCTAAATGTAAAAGCGAGCCCCATTAAAACGAAGTAACTGCTTACCTTTATTTAAAAAAAAAAAAAAACATTGAATGCACATGCTAGAAAAATTGTAAATACATATATTAGCAAAAGCATGTAAGTTATCAGAACAACTGCTGCTTGTATATCAATAGAGAATCTGCATAATTCACTTCTATGCTCTTTCACACACAACCACACTATTCATTTGCAGACACACACACACACACACACACACGTCTGAAGATGAGCGAAGGTTAGTGAGAGCCTCATACTGGGCTGTTCTGAGTGATTACCTCTGCATGGCTAACCCTCCGGACACCCCCTGGGAAGTCATTATTCATAAAAGAGGTGGTTCTCATATAACTATAGATCTTGTATAACCATTCTTGTATTGCATGTCTATCAGTCACATTCTGATTGTTTGGACATATGCTTCTTGCAAGCTATTAGTTTCCCTGAAACAGTGTTTTGAGGGCTGACATCTCTTACTTTATGTGTCTGTGAATTTAGGACAATTTTTAAAAAATACATTATTATAAGAATTAGTGTTATTGTGCATTCTTATTTCAAGTTGCAACGTGTCCAATGTTATAGTCAGAGTCAAGTCAAAAATAAAAAAATGTGTGTGGGGAAACATATCTTAATTACAGAGAATGATTGCACAAGTTTCCCTTAAAACAATTGCTTTGAGGACTGACATTTTTTTTTTTACTTTGTTAATGTTTTGTTTAAATTACAGATTTTTATTAAACTTACTATTATTGCACATTATTTGTGTCCTTTAATGTAATATTCAAATTCTAGTGTATACTCATTTATAATTCAGTTCAGCATATCAAAAACACAAATAACCAAAAAAAAGAAAAAATTTTTACTTCCTGCCAGCCACTTATTTTTGTACTTATGACAATTTTTATAGCACAGCAATTACAAAAGCAAAAAGCCCTATCTTGTTCTAATAATTGACATAATTACCCGAGGGTACTAATTGTTTTTCCATTTTCCAAAAAAAACAAAAAAAAGAAAATCTATTTTTATTAAAAATGTCTCTGCTTCCCCCATTGTCCAAAAGGAAAAAATCAAAAGGAGAGAGCTTGAAAAATAAAATCAGTTCTTGCATCCTCTTGTTGGTGCTATCGTTTCAAGGATCACCATGGTAACAAATGACATTAAAATGTCAAAACAGAGCAAATTGGAAACCGTACGCAGGCTGTAACAATCATGTTTGGTTGTTGACGTTTGGCAGTATATAGAAATAGCTTGATTGTAACAACAATATGTGATTAGAATGACAATAAGATGCTTTCTTATAGCAATCATGTTGAAAATCTCTGTTTTAGCAGATTGGAGATGTTTTCAAACAAACCTTATTAATGATGTAACAAGTATTAAGCATTTTCTATATGTTTAAGGTTAGTTATTAGTGTTCTTTGGCACACAAACAATAATTCTATTACTATTAGTATTACTATTAAGTCTGATCAGTATTTTAAAATCTTCACATTTTGACCGTGAAGGACCTCATACTGTATAGTGATCATCAATATGAAATCCCCTCACAAATCTACTAAATAACATCTAGGATGTAACATGTCCATGTGTGTGTGAATGAATATCCCCATGCAATAAAGCTCAGGAGTACAGATTTTTTCTCTCAAACAGACGTTCACCATTCATCAGCCTTGCTCTTTGATTGCCTCGTTGCCAAGGCAACCCCGTCGCAAGTCAATACTGGTTGGGGACTGCCGGTGGAGGTCTTCCCTACCACCTAGCCGGGCTATAATTAAACTCCAATTAGACAGAGCGTCCACCACTACTCTCCGCCACCGGCTTTTTGTAGGAAGCGGTGGGCAGAGATGGAAGGGATTGTCTCAGTATGAGCACTCCAGCTGCATGTGCGCTTAATGGATGCGTTCGAACCCTATGAGCACCCTGCTCAGCATTTGAGCGGTTAACAGAAATATTTACAGAAGATTTGCTGAAGGCAATTGGATGTTTTAAAACTGCTGTAAATGTGACTGGTTGCGGGTTGAGACCTCCATGGAGTGGCTTAGCTTGAGGCTTAAAGGCAACATGATGGAAAAAAGATGTCTGTGAGCAGTAACTCTCCAGTGAATCGCTCGTCTCTTCAGTCGGAGAGAGTTTAAACCCTCATCCTTACAGCTTCAAATCTTTGGCTTGAAGGCAAACGGCCCCATATTATGCAGGAGAAACAGCTTGTAAATTTGATTGTTTATCTGCATTTTCAGATGAATCACTGTAATGTCCTCAGATGACTCTATGAAATAAGAGTAATAAAACAGAGCTTACTTATATACAATATATACCATTTAAAAATACAGGACCTGCAAGATTTTTAAATTAGTCTCTTATGCTCATCAACTGCCATCTTTAACCTCTGTGATTTTATTTGTTTGTATTTTTTATTTAATATATATTTTTCATAATTCTTAAAAAAATTTAATAGAACAGCATTATTTAAAATCCAATTATAAATCATATTTTGAATTATATTGAAAAAGAAAACTACATTAAACAATAAGTTTTATTTTGTAATTTGGATCAAATAAATGCAGCCATGAAAGCATATCCATATATATATATATATATATATATATATACATGTCAATCTATATATTTTTTTTTTAAAGATTGTTGTTACAGTTGATCTGCTGTGATTATTGGGTCTGTTCAGTAAGAAACAGGCTTTGTAAGTCTTGAATATCTCATAGATGACAGAGCAGACTTAAAAGCCTACAAAGTTGCTGTGAAGTACAGTTATTATCCTCTCAGAATCTGATTTTTAGGAAAGCTAATCAAGAGTAACGACTTCTTCTTGATTGAAGAGTGATGCTGGTCAGTCTGAGCTACAGCGTGCCCTAGTAGATTTTTTATTATTGACAGTTCCTTTTTTCTGTTTTTTACTCCTCAACAAAGTAATTCACAAAACAAACTGTGAAAATTAACAGCTTTCTCTGCTATAAACACTCAATGAAATAATTTGATAAATTCCCCATTGGTTTAGTTTATCACATTAACTCTTCTTCTATCAATTGACAGCCAAATAATGTCCAAATACTTGTGTTAATTTTGAGCTGCAGGTCTATAGTTTATCGATAGAGACCGAACATACAGTATTTCTTTTTTCTGAAGCATTTCACTTGAAGTGTACTTGCGTTGCCCTTTTTTTAAATAAAGGGCTCTTGGTTTGATATTGTATTATATAAAGTAATGACATCAATACATTTTTCAAGTGTTGAGTAAATGGAGAAGTACACTTTCAAGTTTTTTTTTTAACCACTGTGAATTAAACACTCTTAGAAACATATCTGACAGAATCATTCATCTGAAACATTTACCGGTGAGACATCTGGTCAAACATGGCTGTATAACAGAGCGCTGGATTGCTTTTACAGCGCGAGTCATGACTAACAAATCCATGTCTCATAAAAACCTCCACTCAGCGCTGGTTTACAGGGGTGAAATATTGGAAAATATGATACCAACCCACCACCAGATCCACTAAAAGAGTCTATTCATGGATGCAAAGCGTCCAAATCACTTTCCTTCAATAGAGGCTTGTGAATGCTGGTCTGTGACTGAGAGGTGTGTGTTATTTGTGGTGGTTCTGAGAGTGTTTAAAACTTATCTCTATACCTTATGTAATCAGGTACACTGGGTTATGTAAGAGGACCTTATATAAGATCCCTGGACAGGAGTGAATGATAGCTCTTACTGGGAAGATGTCCTGTGAATGAACAGCGGATAACTGATGATCAGGATTAGGGATGTTTTCATCTCATTGTTCTGCTGCACACTGATGCTGATTTCCACACAGGTTTAAAAAAGATAGTGAATGCTCTTTCCAGTCTTTCATATTAACAGTGGATTCAACAGGTATTCATCTTTGGCTGTGAGCAATAGAACATGTGAGTAAACTAAACTGGGCAAACCTATAGTTAAACAACTCTCTTAAAAACTAAAGGTGCTTAAAGGGTTCTTTTCTTGCCATTCAATAACCATTTTTTGGTTCCACAAAGAACCATTAAGTACCTTTATATAATCTTGAAGAGCCTTCTTTTGCCACAAATAACATTTTGTGAAACAGAAGGCTCTTTATGGATCTGTTTAGACAAAATGATTATTCTGGCAAAGATGGCATTAATAAACAATTGAAATTATAAAGAATTTATCATCTCAAATTAAATCATTTTATGTATGATAAGTAAGATAAATGTTTCTACACACATATTTTTATATTGTATTATATTATATTAAACAACCATTAACCAGCAAAGACATAATTGTTTTGCATATAGCCTACTGAATCATATGTTGTAATTATATTTCCATATTGAATTGTGACTTTCTTTTTTTCTTCCTTAATTTCTTTACAAAGACACATATGAGATATATTACACACAAATTCACTCATTAATTAATTAATATATTTATTTGTATACATTTGTTATTATTATCATTTCAAGAAATGTGGTTGCATATGCAGTAGGCATATGCAACTTGTATAAAGTTGTATCATAAGTTTTAGCATGTTTGGAACACAATGTTGACCAGTCAAAAGCCAGCCATTTACTATGCATTTTAGAATTTGTAATAAATCTATAATTTCATAGTATTCACCGCATCCAAGTGTTCTATTGAAATTCTTTGTCACCTAATTGTAAACCATGCAAATGTAAATAAACATGGACTCCGAAACCACAATGTGTACCATAATTGTAAAAGCACGTGCAAAATAACTCAAGCCCTTAGCATTCAGTATGCGCTTGTCATTAAACGCAGTAGGCAAGACTGGAGCCTTTCTCTTTGTATGCATGTAATGTATTGCGCTGCTGCTCTGATCTGTGACCAGAATAACCACTGGCAGCAGCTGTACATGTTCCTCCACAGCCCTTTATGTGCTTACTGCCCTTTTGGGTCCACTGTCGATGTTATCAGACCTTTTCCTTACAGCTGCCATGTCACACCTGACCGTGAGACACTTTTGAATAGTTTGGAAACCAAAGGTGTTCAGAGTCTATTATCATGGTGTGGTTTTCAGTTTAGTTTTATCTGTTTGTTCGCTCAGGTTTATCTATCTTGCTCATAGCGAAACACTGAGACAAGCAGAGAAAGAGCGAGGACACAGCATAGCTGCTTGCATTTAAATGCACTTGTGTTTTATACTTGACTCTTTGCAGCTCATTGATGAAAAAAAAAAATCTGAAATATTAGTTTGGGGAGTGTACATTAAGCATGATATTATTTCTTGTAGCCTACAGTGTAAATGTCTTATAAACTGTTGTGGTGATCGATGGCTGGAAGGATGTCTGTATCTAGATGGCAGGAGGTTACTGAAACCACATCACTGCCAAGTCAGACAGAACGGCACAACAGCACAAAATCAATACAATAAAATTAAAGGTACATTTCCAATAGCTCGGGTAGTTCTCAAGTTATCATTCCTTGCAGAGAAAGAATGTGAACATGAAATAAAATTTGGATCTGATATTGATCCCACAGTGTTCAGCTGCACACTTTCTCTGAACTCACGTCCAGTTAGATCTGAAGGTTGTGGCTGACAGAAGATGAATGGACCAGGCTTTTAATTTACAGACAATGTCAGTCAGAAAATGTCTGGGACAGGACGCTCTCGCTCTGTGCTTCTCCTCGCTGATGGTATTGTGAACACAGAGCTTGAGAGCACTGATAGAAACAGCTTGTGCATTCAGAACCAGCACATCCTGAAGGAAAGAGGACTTGGGCCAGAAAGGACATAACAATCTCAAGGAACACAGGAGAAGAAAGGCTGTAGCTTTTTTTTGTGTGTGTGTGTCACCATTTTATATACTCCAGCACAAAAAAGAAAACATTATTTAATCATTCATAATTTTATCATAATAAGAACAATGATAACTTAATAAAATTTTATTAATAAAACTGAACTAGCCAAACCTTGGTTTCATACAAATATGAGGTTTTATTATGCTAATGAAACAAAAATATAAATGCTAAATTAACAAAGGAATAAAAAAAAAAAAAAAAAAAAAGAATTATATATATATATATATATATATATATATATATATATCTCAATTGTATATATATCAATTGATCAAATGTATTTGTGCTAAAACATTGCGGAAAAAAAAACGGCAGCTGTAGTTTTTGACTGTTTTTAACCAGAATTTGACTGTTAAAAATATTCTAACATCATTTTATGTTTTACGGTTTTAAGTTAAATTTACAGTTACATATTGCAATTTCACCAACTGATATAATGATAATACACCAACCTATTAAAGTACTGAAATCTGTTTTGTACTGTTGAAATACACTGATAAAAACCAAATGTCGGTGGTGATTTAAAAAATCTCATGATGAGCCAAAGCCCGTCACAAGCAGCTTAAAATAGTAACACTTATAGAAGGTGCTCAGTGTCATTCACACAAACACTAAACACCATCATGGTTAGACTCACTGAAATATGCAATAAACATTACGTTACATATAACATACAACCCTAAAAAACATTACTGATAAGAAAAGTTCTGGGAAAGTCAGTTTACGTTTTGTCACTGTAAATTTTACAGGAATTTACCATTAACCATGTAACAGGTTTTACTGTATCATTTTCGCAGTTTTTTAGCGTTAAAATAACAGTAATTTTTTTACCGTGTGTATATGTTTTGCACAACATTGGTATGCAAGCGGAAGGCGAAACTTCATATGAGCGTATTTGAGCTAATTTCAACTTCCATCTTGTTTCTTGCATTTCCTGCATGGATCTCTTCAACCGAAATAGGCCACATTATAAGCTTAAAAAATCAATGAAGTGTTATCTAAGTCGTTTCTGGTGATAAAAACAGAGAGATAAAATGGAAAAACTCCAATTAAGTGAAAATCAATATAAAATACGGCACTTTAAGTGATAGATCATGATGTGCGCAGATGAGACTGCATCACCGCCTCTTATAAAAGTTAAAAGCATTCAGTGCGGTGTCTCAGCATGAAAGAAATATGAAATGGAACCGGTGAAAAGAGGCCTGCTGTAAGAACTGATTAGAAACTGATATGAAGGGAGTTTTTGCGCTTCATCTCTGTTTAGGAGAGCATTCTGAGCAAAAGTGTGTCTAGTGAGCATTGCAAACATGAAAAAGGCAGCCAGCATGACATCAATAATGGCCCCTGATAGCTGCTCCAAAAAAGAGGTTAGCATGGTGTGTTTGCTCTCTTTCCTCAGCCACAGTGAGATTCTCACTGGTTTAATTGGACTCTTTAGTGGATTAGAGGATACTCAAGAGCCTGACTCTCAGCGTTATGTGTTAAAACCCACAACAAACCTTGTTAACACACAAATTAATCACTCAAAGTATAACTAGATGTTTACTTCGTAGACAACACTGATTGATTTTATTTTTTCAGAGTTCTCTGATGCTTTTCATTTAGTCTTTTATGAAAAGTCAGTCATGGTTTTGTGAGCTTCGGATCAGCGCTGTGAATCATTATGATGTTGTGGTTTGAATTTCATGAACTCTTGTTTCATCCCCTCCTACTGTAGGATGCCTTGTTTATGAATTGCTCCAATGGATAAAGCGCTAATCATATTTGGGTCATGGACCATGCTTAAAATGGCAAAAACTGTGAGTCAGAGAACTGTTCTGTGCTTAGTCAATGCATTATAATATGCATATGTTGATGAGAGCTGACCTGGTTTCACAGCTTAATATGTGAATATTTGTATTGTGTGCCCATTAAAAATGTAACTCGCAAAAAAGGGCTTTCTTAGAAATGTGACAAATGTCCTTTTTAAAGAACCTGTTAAGTGAAGAGCTGGTAAAAGAGCCTTTTTTTGTGTGTGAAAAACATTTGTCCATTGCAAAGGATCCATCAATTAAAAAATTTCAAGAGCCTGGTTTGACACAGAATCCTGTTTTTAAAAGAGATCACACTTAGTTTTGCACGTGATGATGAATAGTGTCTTATTTGTCAGATATCTGCCATAATTTTAGCATGTTTTAGTACGTAATTTTAGTACATCATCCCAACCGTTCAGTGGATGATGCAACAGCAATAGCCCTGCACCACACTCTGCAACACCTGGAAAGTAGCAGAACATATGTAAGGATGCTCTTCCTGGACTACAGTTCTGCTTTTAACACCATACGCCCGGGCAAGCTGATCGAGAAGCTGATAGACCTCGGCATCCCGACTCCCACCTGTAACTGCATTCTGGACTTTCTAACAGACAAATGGGAGGACTCATGTCTAATGAGCTCACAATCAGCACAGGATCACCACAAGGCTGCTGCCACAGCCCCAAACTCTTCACCCCGTACACCTACAGTATCTGTCTCCACCCAGGAAAACTCCATCGTCATCAAATATGCTGACAACACCACCATCCTGGGGCTCATCACATAGGGCGGACGAGTCTGGGTACAAGACCCTGGTAGACAACGTTCTTGTCTACAGAAAGGAGTTTGACATCATCCTCAACGCAGACAAGACCAAAGAAATAATCCTGGACTTCATGAAGAACCCTCCACCCCTGCAGCCTCTTATCATCAAAGGGACTGAGGTGGAGAGGGCCGATAGCCACAGATTCCTGGGACTGCAGATCACATCAGATCTGAGCTGGACTCTCAACACCACAGCCACAATAAAAAAAGCCCAGAAAAGGCTCTATTTCATTCGGCTGCTCAGGAAAGCTGGTCTGAACCATCGCCCTCTTACACAAGCCTACAGAGGACTGATAGAGAGCATCCTCAATGCAGGTATCACTGTCTGGTATGGAAATACAACACAGGCAGAGAGAAAGGCACTGCAAAGGGTCGTAAAGACTGCTGAGAGGATTTTAGGGGCAAAACTTCCTTCCATGGACTCTCTGTACACACAGCGTTGTCGGAAAAGAGCAGAGGGTATTATCAAGGACTCACTCCATCCAGCTCACTCTCTGTTCAGACACAAAAACTGTACGTACAACCTGAGACACAACAGAGCGGATAGCTTCATCACACACAGGAAAAGGTTCTTCCACAGTTTCTTCCACGCCACAGTTAGACTCATGGCTAAACAAAAAAAACTAAACACTTAAAACAACACGAAAACAACACCACACTACCTCACCTCTCTTGTATCGTACAAGATAGTTTTTCTGTGGTACAGAAGAAAATGTGCAATAATATCCTTTCTATGTGCAATAATATTCTTTCTGGGAAAAGCATAAAAAGGTGCGATAGCAAATCTATGCAATACTATAACTGTGCAATATCTGCAATGCAGCTTTGACTAACTTTTGGCCAGTACCAGTACCAGCATAAAGAAGAGACACTTCTGTCTTAAGAATGTATTTATTTATAAAGACTTTATTTAGTTTATTATGTTCTATTCTCTATTTCATTCTCTTGTTGTTCTTTTCCTTTTGCGTAGTTTTTTTCATCTCTTAACTTTTCAAACATGACTCAGAGAGCTCTGCACTAGAATTCCAATGTGCATAGGACTGTTGGTTTTATGTGCAAATGGCAAATAAAAATCTTGAATCTTGAACTTGCTGCTTTGATAAAAACTGCCCATTGGTAGCTGCAGATTTCACTGAGCCTTCCATACACTGCATACTTTTATTTTAGCCCTCCGAAGAGCCGCTACGGGATGTTTTAACATAGTTTCGGGAAGAGCACGCTGAGTATCAGCACAGCCGGTACCCATTGACGCTCATTAGTATT
>JAUCMU010000080.1:4959377-4996812 GCA_032275025.1 Enteromius treurensis | reverse complement strand
CTACTAAGAGGATTTTAGGGACAAAACTTCCTTCCATGGACTCTCTGTACACACAGCGTTGTCGGAAAAGAGCAGAGGGTAATATCAGGGACTCGCTCCATCCATCTCACTCTCTGAGACACAACAGAGCGGACAGCATCATCACACACAGAAAAAGGTTCTTCAACGGTTTCTTCCCCGCCACAGACTTAGGGCGAACTGAACAGTGAAAAATAAATAAATAAATAAACAAAAAAAATAAATATAACAACACCACACTACCTCACCTCGCTTGTAATGTACAAGGTGGTTTTCTGTGAAACCGAAGAAAATGTGCAATATCCTTGATCTGTGAAAAAGTATAAAAGGTGCAATAGGAAAGATTTTTGCAATTCTATAACTGTGAAATATCTGCAATGCAGCTTGGATTTACTTTGGCCAGTACTAGTACCTGCATTTAAAGAAAAAACACTTCTGTCTAAAGAATTTATTTATAGATACTTTATCTAGTTTATAATGCTCTATTCTTTGTTTTATTCTCTTGTTGTTTGTTCTTTATTCATCTGTTAACTTCTTTAAACATGACTCCGAGAGCTCTTCACTAGAATTCCAATGTGCATTGGACTGTTGGTTTTATGCGCAAATGGCAAATAAAAATCTTGAGTCTTGAATCGTTTAAGTGCTTAACAGCTTATACACTTTATTCAGGGAAGGCCACATTTTTGCTTTTGATGCCCAAAATTATTTTTATCAAATTGATGGTAATTCAAAAGCAGCTATGCATTCTGCTGAAAAACTAAAAGGGGCTTTTACTAATTTGTGTGGGGCCGGTAGTTGAAAGTAATATTTTGTGATTACATTCATTAGACGTCGTAATTGAAAAATACAACATGTGATTCCTCATAAAAAGGCAAATAAGCACAGAAAGTGCTCGTAATACAAAGTTTCAGACATCATTCAGATTAGTACAAAGTGGACAGCAGGGATTAAGGAAAAGCAAAAGCAAGCTATTTATAAATCAAGGACAACTTTTTTTGGATGCGTATATTCATAAATCTCTTTAAATTGTTGCACAGACTTCATTGGATTTCATTAAAAAGGCACAGGATTTTTCCGCGATTACATATTTATGTAAGACCTTAGCTTAATATTAGATTGTTTCGATTCTAATCACATCATCCCATTCCTTCATGGGATATCAGTTGCAATTCTTATTAATTCCCAACCATTATCGCCTCCTCATTAAACTGGGAATCACATTGTAAAATGATATGGTCAAGAGCAACCCTCTTCACGGCTGAAGTGCAAAACATTATGGGGATGGGAAATGGAGCTAAAAATAAATCATGAAGTAGCTCTCTGGTGTTCTTGTTCATAGATACCTCTGTTCAATGTGTCAAATCTTTATTTTAGCCGTGCCAAAAAGTTATCAGATTTATCCACAGTGTGAAATTACCCTCTTGAATCGGACATAATGTCAAGAGCTGCTGAGCACACACTTAAGCCCAGAGTGAGAAAATTAAACCTGTGTGGGAATAGCTGGATAGCAGCTACAGAGTTCCTAAGCCATTTGTCGTTTAAAAAGTACCACTTTAT
Source organism: Enteromius treurensis (assembly GCA_032275025.1). Lineage (NCBI taxonomy): Eukaryota > Metazoa > Chordata > Actinopteri > Cypriniformes > Cyprinidae > Enteromius > Enteromius treurensis. The sequence continues at coordinate 4,995,237 of JAUCMU010000080.1, read as the reverse complement.
GTGTAAAATATGGAAATGCAATGATGCTTCCAAAGTGAAGTTTTTTGTTCAGAGAATGCTCCGTTTTGTAAGCCACTTTGACCATACTTAAAAATGCATGAATGCCATAGTATTGGATAACAGAATATAAAACTGCGGCATTTACTTAAGTAAAATATCACTTTGAGGCAAAAGACTTTGTTTTGCTGTAAAGTTGTAAAACAGTAGAGCAGTGTTTTCCAACCATTTCTAAAATGAAATATTCACACTGTACTCCATTAACCAACATGGTGAATTATGTTGTATCATATTTTTAAAAAATAGCTTTTATTTTTATTTTGGTATGTAGTACTAAAATGCACCCTTTAGTTACTAATATGCCCCCTTTATGTTTGAATAATTGTATTTGAGGTTGCATGGAGAAGTTTATCTGTGTGTGTGTGTGTGTGTGTGTGCATGCAGTGGGCTCTTTTCATTTAGCTTGTGTTTCTCTTAGTCTTTTTTGACTTTCTTTCTTTGTTAACATGCCAAGTGTAGCCAGCCTTCTCCTGAGTTCCTCACATAATTGTATCAAACCTGTTTCGCATGCATCAACAACAACCTGCAAGAGCAGTCTTTGTCCTGGCTTTTTGGCTACCCTCTAATATTCAAAACAGTGGCGGTGACCCATAGCCAGATGTTATTCATTACAGCAAGAGGAAAAATGGCCTCTTTTCAAGGTGTTTTTGAGCGGCAAGGTATTTACTTCACAAACTGCCTTATGTCTAGTGCAGGGAAATATGCATGAAGCTTCTGTTCATACAAGAAAACATATTGCACATTAACATCAAAACTGATTTTTTTAAATATGTGTCACAAGCACAGATAAAGCAATTATACAAATTAGAGAGTGGCGTGATTTGTGATACTCCTTTTTGTTTTTGTCACACAGATGAATCGCAAACACATGCAAACATGAAAGAGTGTGACTGTGACTGTGCCAAGGGGTTTCACCCGTCTAACCTTTGGATTCATTTCCATTTCTCAAGCTGGGCGATGTCTCTCCTATCGCCCTAAAGGTTAATTGATTTCTCCCCTTGAGCACCGCATACTCCGGAACACAGACATGAATAATAGAACAGGACTGTGATTGGTGCCAGCGCACCGGGTGACGTGTGCAGGTCATCTGTGCATTGTGTCAAGCTCATGTAAAACAGACGTCTCCACCCCTGCTGACTCACTCAGACCTGAGGAGAAGGACAGCAGTCCAAAAAGTCATATGGGACACTTGTAACCTGCTGACTAAATCAGTTTTTATGATGATTTGAACTAAAGAACAGTGTTATTTCTGTGTTTTTCTATTCTTGATTCTGATTGGTTGATGAATCATATAACCCAGCTGGCACACAATGTCAAGACATTGATATTTGGTTAAATTTCGGTTGCGATGTCGGGTGAGCCAAAATTCAACGTCTATTTCAATGTTAAACTGATGTCCAATACAATGTTAATTTCGTTGGCGAGTAATTTTCATCATAATGTTTGCCAACACATTGAACTGCAAGATGAACTGCTGCATGGTTCGGAGGTTAGATGCGATTACTGTATTGTAGCCGATTGATCTATCCTGCGGGATATAAACAAACATACACTTGCTGCACGTCTTATAAAACGTCAATATGTGGGATCAAGAGAAGAGCAGGCATATGGATAAATTGGGCGATGCAAGAGAGAACTCAATTCAGTCCGGTTTCTCAGCACAGACACTAAGCATACACGCACAGACAGCACATTTCACACAACAACTAAGTTACTCTTGAATGGAGAATTACGCACAAAATGATTTCAAATTGTCCGTTTTGACTAGCATTCACGTGAACATGAATGCTAGCAATGATTACGTATTAAGTGAATGAACAGTAGGGTACATTGCATTCATTTCATCCTTGTGAATTCGGTTTTAAAGGGATAGCAGCCTAATTTGGTTTGGTTTTGGTTAAGTCATTTATGTTAATTAAGCATCAAAAGTAAAATCACTCACCGCTCTTGACTGAATCACTTAGTACGTAGTAGTCCTAAAGATTAATGTACTGTAAAATGTATTTATAGAAGTAAATGTCTGCTTGAAAGGACGAATAAAATGGTAAACAATAAAGAATGCATAATTAGCCTATAACCACTGGTATGACATTGAAAAGAAGACCAAGATCTTGTCCTTTATGGGAAGTGGTTATATTTAATTTTAACAAAATGGCATGTTGTGTCACCGCAGTTAAATCAGTGTATATCATGATAAAACCTAAATGTCAAACATAATGAGTTTGGACATTTCAGAGAAATGCTTAATAAAAGCAATTCACTGTAAATAAACCCATTAGATTTTAACCGATTAAATTTACTGTAGATTTAGTTTTAGTCATAGACTATGGAACGTTTTGACTTAAGGAACGTTTTGTATTATTCAAATGTGCAGTAACATTTTTTGTTTGTTTTAGTAATCAACTGGTCATGTGATCTCAGAATGGCGCACACCAGATGGAGGGATTGAATGACACTGAGGTTTTTTTCCATAGACTACTGATAACTCAAGACTGTCTCTCAAGTGAGTTTTGACTTATTAGTCAAAATTACAATATTTCTTCGAACTTTTAAAATAAAAAGGGCTTGATTTTCAGATAATCCGAAGAGCTTAACAAGATAGGAGTCCTATGCAAATATAGGGTACATATAAAGGGCAGGCACTGCATGTTCCTTTTGCGACAAAAGATGTCTACATCTCACCAGGGAGCTGTCACATAATGAAAGATGAAAATCTTATCCTTCAGGCCACAAAGTAAAGGTCACCACGACCAGCAATACTCTGCCTGGGGTCAAATAAATGTCACGAACATGGTTCCTAAACTCAGACGGGATTTCTATTTGCGTGTCTGTCCTGGCAACGCTCTTGTTCACCTGCTGCGTGTGTCTCTCACCTGCTTTTGAGTCGCTCGGAAAGCAGGTGGCCAAATCTATGCCATTGCCCTGCAGGATCCGCCCGGATCGATCTGTGACACTTTAATGCCTGCGGTGACTCTTTCACACAAAATATGTGTCTAACGGTTCAAGAGAATCAAAATGTCTGGGTTTAGCAAATCAGATACACCTACACAACAATCTTTAGAAATAAGTCTGGAACGAAAGCACAATTTGAGGATTTCTCTCAGAAGAGGGAATGAGAAAACGGATGCAAAAAAAAAAGAGATTTGTGAAATGAACACAAAAGAAAGGCATTGGCGTGAGGTGATGGGGTAGTTTGCTGAAACACCAGGCAAATTGATTTCCTGGCTGACAGCAACAGCAGCAGCGCGGCCGTGCATCATGGGTTACATAAGCGCTCTGCCATCATGATCAAGCGCAGCGGGGAGAAACATGCCAGCACTCCACCGCCGGCGAGATTGACAGCGACGGGGTCGGCAGCATGGGTTACAGGATATGCGACGTGGAAACCGGGAGGGCAGAAAATCTTCCCAGCGCCCACCTTGTGTCTGTCGAGTGGCATCAAAGCAAGACGCTTGGCGACGAAATCATTTCGGCTATAAAGGAATAAATACCTTTTGACATGCTTTGATGCTGTTGACATCACCAGGGTCGGAGGCTTGTTCTGTGTCGTGTTTTCATCGGTAGTTAGAGTTAGCCTTGCATAACCTCACTCGCTACAAGCCTGAATTATTTTTTTTAAATGAAATAAAGTAGCATAATGGTTTCAGCATTGAATAAACAAGTCCCTGGCAGCACATGAAAAGATTATTATGTGCTACAAGTGTGCATTTATTTGATCAGAAATGTGTGATTGAAATTACATTTAATTACCGTCCTGTGATGCAAGGCATGATTACTCCAGTCTTCAGTGTCACATGATCCTTCAGAAATCATCCTTATATACTGATTTGGTGCTCAAACAGTTATTAATATATCTGGGAGACTGCATTCTTCCAAAGAAAAGCCTGTCAATGTCTGTCACCTTTTTGTTTATTGTCAGCTTTAATCAATTTAATGCATTCTTACTGAATATAAAAAAAGACCCCACACTTTTAACTTTGTATTGTATTTGCTATGAACTTTAATTATTTATAGTTCACACATTCATTATATCATCGTCACATTAACTACCTTTTTTGTAAGTGGCAAAAGCATACGATTTATCTAAATAAAACATGCACTCCTAGCAGCACATTTGCACTTTAATTGCAGTACTGGGGCTCCAAAGCTCTCAGTGTTAAGCAGTTACTGTTAAGACTCTAAGCTTTAAGATAGCTTACAAACTCAGTGACCCTGCAGAGAGTTCAGTGGCAGAAGAAAACAAAGACGAATGGAGACAGAAGTCTGGTAGCTGACCGCAGGGGCCGAATCAAGCATAGAAAAAGAAAGCAGCCACTGGCTGACAGGTAATAAGTATCGAAACCTGAGGTTACGCTCCGGTGTGCTCAGGATACCTGAGTCAATAACCACGAGACGTCGTGTATTCAGATGTTGACATTCAGCTTGACTGACGCGCAGGCAAAGGGAGTGTCAGCTCCTAGTGTAGAATAACACATAAACACAGCTGTCCCTCTGAGTCTCCTGCAATGAAGACAAAGTGGCAGTGGCTTCATACGATTGATCCCATTAGCTGAAATCGATGCCCACGACATGGTCTGAACTGTTACAACCAGGTGGCAGCTGGCCATTCAAACCAAGATAAAAGTTGTAGCTTGTGTTCTTGACCCCACATGATTTAGCAGGACTGAACATTATTTGGGCTATTTTGTTTCGTAAGATGATGGTGGCACAAAGTGTTAAAAAAGACCCACATTTGAACAAGAAAAAAAAATAAAAAATTTCAGTTCATTTGTTCGAACTCGTTATAACAGCAGGAAATAACCACATGCTAATGATTTGAGTCCGTTTTAAGTCATTAACAAATCACGTTGGGTATTAGGGAAATGTTTTGCTGCGTCTAATATTATTTTGTTTGGCTCTTGGCACTTGGAAACCTTTCATGCAGACTTTCCTCACATTTTGAGATCTCTGTCTAAGAGATAATGTATGCTAAACATTTTTGATTTAAGTAAAAAGACAACATATATAAAGAAAGACAAAAAGACTCCATATTAATTATATAATACTAAACAGAATATTACAAATTTCTGTACGCACAATGCATATATATATATATATATATATTAGGGCTGGACAATGATTCATCACATATATTTTAATATATTTAATTTCTATACTTATATATAATATACATTATGTTTTTTTTTATACTGTCCCTAGCTGCTCAGCATTTTCAAGCAAAGGTGTTTTGCCTTCACAGAAGATATGCATGGTCGAAATATTTTGTTGGGCTTTGTGTTTACTGCTAGCTGCCAACCGGTCTGATAGTCCTGCCAGCATAATGTCAGTCACACAAATACACACACAGGCAACCTCCTTCTCTCTCCTTTCTCTGCCCTTGCCTCGCCTTTTTAATTAACCTCCAGTCCACCCTTAAATCAATTCACACTGCTGAGACGTCTTGCGGATAACCTATGCTTCCTCTCGGAGCCCTCCCATGATTGGCTGCCTCTCCTACAGCACTTCCTGATTGCTTGACAAACACCCACCTGATAGTGGGGCTAGAGACAGGGACGTTTTATTTGCCGGATAGAGAGGACAATGCATTCCTATTTAACTGCATTCACGTGATATATATGGAATGTATTTCATTTTATACCACATAGGTTCCTACTCTGGCCTTTGCAGGTCAGTGGAAGCAGGTATTGTCTCCTTTGGACCCCTGTGACTCCAGTAATAAGATTCGACTTTTTTTTAATTGGTCAGTGAGCTGCTCTGTTGCTGTTGCATAGCTGCAGATCAGCTTTCGGAACTATTAGAGCTGATTGAGGTCAGATGTTAATTGCAGACTAGTTCTCATACGCGTATCTGTCTGTGAATCCCATTACAGCATCTGAGATCTACATTACAGTGTCAATACAAGTGAAGCAGGGGCAGACGAGACTCTGTGTAATGATACAACGTGTGGCAGGGTAATACACATACAGCGATTAAACTACTCTGGTGTGACAACTCTAATTTCCAGATGCTAGTTTTTTTTCCCTTGCTGATGTTGCTCATGTCTAAACAATTTGTCTTAGATTTTTGTGTGCTGTTCTGAAATTACCAAATATAATGAGCTAAACTGACTTATCTTTCTCAGGATCATTAGGTAATAGTTTTGATTGGATTTGTGTCCTCTAAGATGGAGCTGAGCACTTAATTCTTACATCCAGCAGAGAAACATCTGGTCAGGTTAAACTGGGCTTTTGTTTTAGCCTTTAATTACAGTTTTCTCATTATTTGTCTTTGCATTTGTATACTTGTTTATTATATCCTAAAAATTATTCACAGATTCCTGTCTTTACCAGTTTTCAAAATGTTGCATGTTGTTATTGATTTCATAAAGCTTTCAGGCACTGCTTTTTACCATGTTCAAATTCATTCCATATTTTAGTTCAGAAAACAAAAACAAAGAATGAACTGGCATTATTATAATTATATTATTAAGAACATTATTATTATTATAGGACAGTACATAGAATGCAAAGACTGTAATCATCTTCTCTTATAGTGTAAAATAATGTTTTGAAAAAATAAACTTGACATTTGCAGGACAGGCATTATTATGTTGTCTTTATTATTATTACTATTATTATTGTTGTTGTGGGACTACACACATCTCACGCAAAGGATACTCTCTTAGAGAGGAACTCTCAAAAACTGTTTAAGTCATGGATAGTGACTGAGACACTCTTAAGCAGAAACCCCCCCCCCAAAAAAAACCAATAAATAAATAGCTATATTATCAATTTTTTTGATTACTGACACAATATTATATACTTCAGCTTTAAGAACTTCCTATAGCAAGCTAAATCTTTCAACTGCCAATAGTTTTTTTTCAGGATCCATTCTTCTTTGCAACCTTCTAGGCTTTGCAAACTCTTAGATTTGACAGGTTATGTTGTCCAACTGTGCTTTATGCTTGAAATTCAACAATGCCAATATGGCCACAGATGTACATTAAAAGCCTTTAGAACAGCAATAGCTCTGGCCTCTGGATATGTTGTGTAAGACTCAGCAGGTTTAGGTGTCTTGCCAGGATTTATGTGCAGCTGCAGCTGGACGCACAGTAGGTCGGGAACGGTTCAGTGAATGTGCACTTAGCATGGTACCTTCCTCATTAGAGCTGTTCACTCACACAGAAGGGCATGATGGTAGAAAAGTGTAAGAGTGTGAAATGAGGGCTTTATGGACTAAGTTGGCAAAATTCTTACTTTACAACCTTTCACACATCAAACCAAGTGCAAAATGAAAAAAAAAAAGAAACTCTTAAAGATGTGAAAAGCGTGTGTGTGCTTGGAAACTTGGAACATCTAATAGATTACAAAGAAGGAGGAAAGAGACCATTACTAGAAAGAATTGAAAAACACAGATGTGTGCATTTGTGTGTGTATTTACATGTCTGCCCTGATGTCTGTCGGTTTGCGTGTCTTTCTCAGAGTAATGAAGGACAACCAGACCAGAAGGGATATTGAAAAGGTTTCAAAGTGGCACAGTAACTAAGTGCTCTCTCTCTCCTCGTAAACAGGGAGGATGGCTTGCACGCTGCCGAGCTGATAAAGTCTTTCTAATGGCCTTGAAATGTATTATTTACTTCAAAAAGCTGGCTTTTGTTGTCTTCTGTGAAAAACAGTTTGCAAAAAAGTGTTTCCCCATATGCACATTTGTATTATTAGGACACCGTTCAACGGTTAAAACAGTGTGTGTGTGCTACAAAGCAACATGATTAATAGTTAGTTATAAAACATAATTGGAGTTATGAAGCTAAAATTCATAAGCCAAAGAAAACTAAAACTGCTTTGTTTTTTAATAGACGATGATTCAAACAAAAAAAAAAGACTTTATTTGACAACTATAATGAAAAACATTCTGTCCTTATAAACTAGACTTGAAATGATTGCTTGATTCTTGAAGAAAAGTTGTAACTACTGTACATTATTTTCCAAAGACATCATTGTAAAAAGAAAGGACCCTAAATTATTACAAACTCCTTCCTCCATCAAGTATATATACTAATATATAAAAACTTTCCACCTCAGTTTTATATTAGTTTGTTGATTTTTTTCAAGTTCTTGGGAAGGTCAGTGGCATATTTTTCAGACAGATTTACGGTTCAGACTCGGGGATTGCAGTGCAAGGCAGGCAGCTGAATTCATTACCATTTTCAGCAACACAGGGAACAAAAGCACTTCATGCCTTCTGCCACTCCTCTTCACTCCAGTGTGCTACTTTTGTGCGCACATGCAGATGTAAGTGCTTAAAACCTTGAACATATGCCTGGAAAGTGAGTGACTTATTCCACACATATATAACCTGACATTATCCTACAAGATGTCCAAAGAGTAATTCGATTTTCTTCTTCCTTTTTTTTTATTGGTATGTTTTGATGTTGTCATAATCTCAAGTTATAATCAAAAATTAGTTTGTTTTGCTGGCATTTGGTTAAGAAGATGAAATGCTGAGGATGTCTAGACGTGGCCTGACCTTTATGAAGTTCTTGTTGGGTAAGACCTCAAAGCATTTGGCACAATATTAGCATAGCTGCTGACGAGCGTTCACATGGGTGACCTTTTCCTGCTAGACAAGAGTCTTGTTCTGTGGTATAGTTGACTTTGAGATTACAAGTACTTGCAAAGACATGTCATTGTTCAGCAGTTTGAGTTTGTTCATGCGTAAATACTTCTAGAGATAAATATTATTAAAACTAAAAACTGAAAGAGGTTTTTAAATATTGTTAATGTGTCCTTTTCCAACCCCCCCAATCTATTTTCAAAGGTTACAACAAGCCTTAATCGCAGCTCGAAATGCTTTTGGGTGTACCGGTCATTGAACATCATCTCTGCTTCAAAATTGTTTACTGCAAATATGATGTTTTTCTTCAAAGCATAAATGGCCATTTGTACTGAAAAGCAAATAGATTGCCTTCAGAGTTGCTTTTCAAATCTGGATGATCAAAGTAACACTGAACATGCGTATTGCCTCTTATAAAAGAAGTCGCAAAATGTTTTTTTTTCCCCAGGTTAAACATGATTTAGAATAAGGATCTGCGGTTCTGTATATGTTTTTTTATTTAATTAAAAAATTATAATAATTTTTAATGCTGATTGTGTGATACCTAATTTGAATTTATAATTTAAAAGCTATTAAAATATATTTAATTTTATTAAAATATTTATTTATATGTTAATGATGTAATATATATATATATATATATATATATATATATACATATAATTGTTTTTTTACTCAAAATATTCTTTTTTCATTTCAGATATTTATTGATTATTAATAAAAAAATAAGTGGTTAATTTCACTTTATTTACTAGATAGTGTATACAACTTATTAGTTAATTTATAGCCAGATTTACCAGTAATGGTTCTTAATTTAAGTAATATCAAAGCTTTAAACTTTGCATTACTGCAAACATTGGCATTTTGTTTTTTGTTGAGAGAGTTCCCAAGGTTTTTTTGTGTGTGTTCATCTAATGAATTACTGGATTTTTAAGCTTGGAATTGTGCCCATGCCATTTAGATTCCGAAAATGTAATTGGTTCAGTGAGTTCAGTGTTTCTGGCTCATACACATGCAGCAGCGAGCTGAATCTGTGGCCTTTACAGGTGAGCCAGAAACGCTGTTATGTAACTGTTAACCTTCAAGGTGGTTGATATGTTGACATAACTTCAAATGAGCATTTGAGCAGGATATAATGATCTTGGTTAAAAGAATTATGTAATACTGACAGATAATCAGCTCCTTGCTGTACCCCCCACCAGCACCTGATCTCCTTTCAAAGGCGCCAAACAGCGTCCAGAACCGTTACATAATCGGCTGCGGTCATTAAACACAACAAACGTTTACACAGGAGCCTCATGTTGGGTGCTGTGTTTTGAGGTTCACATTGTTTCATCAGGAGAATGTGGGATGTCTAAAGAGGATTAGGCTTTACAAACACTCTCTGCAGAAAATCACTATCAAGTCTATTTCTCATCAAACAGAGCCCCATATCTCCTGCTCCCAGACATACCCGAAAAATTCAAAGCTGCTATTTTGACAGCTAATGTAATGAATCATACCATTCAAAGTAACACATTTTAGGAAGGATCAACAGTGCAGTAATTCAGCACTTCAGTTCGAAGAAGGCATTTTGGATGCTCTTGAATGGTTGATGGCAAATGTACACAAATTCGATTCCAGTATCAATGACAAAACTGTGCAACGATCTTGTTATTCAGTCAGTGTATTAACAGGCAGTATTTTACATCCTGGTCTCATACAAATATTCTGTGCACTTTTTGTGTAAACTGTTTTTACGTGCCTCATTACAAAGAGAAATGTCCACTGAGTGGTGCTAAAACACAGGTTCAATACATAAACCTCGTCATGCTTTTATTACGTTGATACTAAACATACTGGATATATAAAGGCAATTGTTGATGCAACCGTGCCATTTAAACTTCCTTTTACACAGATTTGAACTGTTTTGTCGAACTGTAGTTACACAGAGCTCAGAGCTCCTTGCCTCTCAAGTATGTCTCTGTGTTCCATGAGCTACTGAACAACCTGCCGTCTATGAAAACCCATAGATATGAAGCTGGATATGTGTAAGCATCATCTATCTATTCAAGTAATTGTGTGAAAATAACACTTTAGTAATCGAAACTTAGTACATTTTTGTGAAAAGGAATAAAAGGCATCAGAGTTACTGCCTTTAGTGTTCATTTCTTTAGGAAACTGCAGTAATATGTACTCCTTGGTACACATTTTGTGTCTCGCTAAAAAGTGCACAAAGGTATGTTTATGCCATGACACCAGGTAGGTATTTTGTGTGTGTGGAAGTATACCTCTTAACGTAAAGAAGGTAAAGAAGAACTTTAGTGATAATCAAAGTATCAGAAGAAAAAATTGCAATTGCTCCTTCAGACGCCATTTTTATTCCAAATACTAAATCACACACACAGGGTTGTGCACAGTTGTGGGTCAACTGCTATACTGTCAACAAGGTCAGTAAAGCATATGGGCTTACATTATTAATATTTTGTCAGATTTTCCTTTTTGACCATTTTGTGTCAAAACTGTGACTTTTATTTGGACAGGACTGAATTTGCTGTGTATTAAATCTGTAAATAGTTAAAGCTAAATGTGAATCCTTGGTTACTCTATTATGTTGCCTTTTTGTGTTTAGAAATGTCTTTATTGGTGATAACAGAATCATAAAGTCACTTATTTATTCATTTATTGCAGCAATGTTGTGCGTGTGTCATTTACTGTCCTTAAATTAATTCCTTTTAAACCCGTCCAGTTAAATGCATCTTACTAAACAAGATTTGCATGTATTTTTTTCCTTTTCTGTCTCCCTATATTGCTTTAAAGGTATCAGTTTCTACTTTCAGACAGAGCTGAAGTCAAGCGTTAACCAACCTGAGCACGTGAAACAGACCTCAGTACATTCCGGTAGGCTCTTTAGCCACTTCCACAGTATAATTTACAGCTCACAGCTTTACTCTCACAATGTCATTTGTTACCGGGCTTGACAACTGAACTAATGAGTGATATGATATTGGAACAGGTGGTCTAATGTAAGCATAATTACATTTATCAGGCAAGAAATGTCAGGTTGAATAACTCAGGCTGAATGAAAATGAGAAGTGATTTGGTTTGGCCGGGCCAGACAGCATGAAAACCCCTCTCAGATAAGATATCAAATTCCTTTCATTTACATGAAAACTTGATTAATTAATGCGTCAGTGTTAATGTTTTACAATAGTGTGTGTCTTTGTTTTCAGTGAGGTAATTAAGCAGATAAGTGGATCTCATTGGCAGCGTGTTTAAAATCTCCAAGGAATGATTGTATTTCATGCATTTAATTTACTGAGTTTCTCCTTAGACTGGCATTACTTAATTACTGTTTAACTTCAAGACAAACAGATTGAAAGTTATTAAAGCGAATAATGAATAAAGGATCAAACTTATAAATCTCAATAGGCCCTGCAGCTTGACGTGACATAAGTATGTAGACAGTTTTACTCTTTATTCATTCCCATCATCAGAAATGATGTAATTACACAGTGTAGCGGAGCAGAAGAGACGGAGACTGTCTGAAAGACTGTCTACCGACCTCATTTATTTCAAAGGACAAATCATTATTATCGCAAAAGTATTATGCGGTTTCAACGAAAGGAAACTTATGAACAAAGAATATGAAAAAAATGTAAAGAGGAATTAGCACCAAAGACACTAAAGAAGCAGCGGCATTGCTTGTTATCGCTAAGAAAGCATACCCATTTTTTAAGGATAATTTACGTGCACGTTGTTATGAACACATTATTCTTAGTTTTCACAATTCATGCATGTTTTAGGTTGATTTGAACATGCTTAAATATATTCTTCAGCATGTCAACACTTCCAATGTGCATTGAGATTCGAAAAATATGAATATTTCATTAGATCATATAACGGCTATTACTTTTTTTCTCAGCCTCTTTTTATAAACCATTGAAGTACATAATTATAAATATAAATGTTCTTGTGTTTTCTGAGTGTGTTTTTTGTCGTTAGCAACAGACATCTCTGTCTGGTTGTATTTGTTCATGCACCCAAAATAAAATGGTTTTTACGTACTGTACCGTACAAGGACATTTCTATCATGCCATCAAGAAAAAAGGGTAATGTATTCATGTAACATTAAGAAATTGACTTCTCAATTTAATTATACAGACATTAGCTGATTTGCTATTAACCTTCAGCCATATAGGCGACCTGTTAGCGCACGGGTGTGCAATGCATATATTGTTATTTTCATCTTGGCAAAGCTCCCAAAATAAAACATGAAATTGTAGGGACTGGATTTTTTACTGTCATTCTTGATTCTTTTTTTTTTTATGCTGGGTTACTTTGTGAAAGGTATAAAGAACTCAAATGTTTTCCACTGGGTAAAAAATATCTTAATGTTGGATTTGTTTATTACAAATACATATCATTTCACCCCAAGAGACGTTAATTGATGGACTACAGTCATGTGGATTACTTATGGATTAGGGCTTTTTTTATCAGCTCCCATTCATTCTGAATAGTCCAAATCCATTCTGATGAACTCATCTTTATCTCAGATGGCCTAAGGGTGAGTCAATTTTTAAGTAAGTTTGAATTTTTGAGTGAACTATCCTTTTGAGTGAACTTTTTACTTTTCATTTATAAATAGAATTTTTTTTTTTAAACCCATTGGGAAAAAATAGCGAAGTCAAGGCTTTAATATTTGCTATGGTGACATCCTATGCAGACCAATCCATGCATGAGTCACCGTTTGAGTCACCCAGGCCTGGAACATGTTTGAGAACTATTCTGAATGACCATTAAGACTATACACTCATTATTATCAGCAATTCCACCCCAGCACGCTTAACAAGGACCACTGATGAGTAAACAACGATATAGCTTCGGTGTGTTTATTTTAAACTCCTCTAAAAATAGTCTCTTTTCTAAGAACTTTGCAGCATTTGAAGTTCTTTAGAGGGCAAAACAACAGTGTGCAGGAGCATTAATGGATTAATGGAACTGGAATATAAGAAGATTAACTACAATTGAACAATCTAACTGTGTTTCTCAATCTAACTGTGTTTCTCAACTAAAGGCAACTTTATGGGCATTTCTTTACTAGGTGTCACTAAGTGCCTCCCCTAACATGATTCCCCTGCTGAGCCATGGGCTCCTTGTTACTGGCTCCCAGCAACCACAGATAATTACTGAATGTGGCAGGGCCTTCCATACTATGAAAGGCTATTTGTAGACTTTTTTTTTTTTTTTTAAGAGACAGTTCAGTTTATCCACAAATAGATATACTGTCATCTTTTACTCACCCTGATGTCGTTTCAAACCTGCTTTATTTATTCTGCAGAACATTTATAAAAAATATCACAAACAACACACAACAAAAATGCGTTCTAAAACAACAATTGAAATCATCTTTTCTGTTTTACATATTCTGCTGTTCATTCTTTCATTTAATCATTTAAAAAATAAATAAGGTGCAAACTAATTAGTTATGGCTTTGAGTGTACTTTATTTTTGAATGCATTAATCATTCCCACACTGAATAATTGAATTGAATTCAGTTGAATTTTATTTTATACTAATAATTGCTTATTTCATAATTTAGTTGTTTCTTCCTCTGTATTTAATGTTAGCACATTCACGTTTGATGAGTGCCTTGGCAGTGCATTTGTTTTTTTTTAAACAAATAAACAGGTAACAATGAAAAAATAAGTGTTATTGATAGCTAATTTTATATAAAATAATTAAAAGCTGCTTTCATTGATTTTTGCATACATTTTTCATTCTCTCTGCTTGAATTTTTGAGCAGTGAGGAAGAATTTAATTTAATTTAATTTAATTTAATTTAATTGAAAAAAATAATTAATTGGAAAAAAAAAATAGTTTTGGTGCTATTATTGCTCATTTAGCATAAAAGAATATTATTGGTGGCTTTCAGTGTACTTGATTTGTGCATGCATTCTGTGTTTCCACTGTCTGAGCAGCACAAAATAATTGTAGTTTATTTTATTTAAAATATGTAACAATTTAACATTGTAATAATCATAATATATATATATATATATATATATATATAGCTTTAATAGCTTAATTTGCACAAATAAATTAGTTGTTGCTCTTGGCCTTGACTTGGACTTGACTTCTGTGCACATTCTTCATTCCCACAGCACATGTATATTTTTAATCACATGCATTGGACAAGTGTTCTATTCCTGGGAAAATGACATTCTTACATGCGCTGAGGTGAGCGTTCCTGTGCAGTTGCCCAGGTGAGAGAAAGAGATTGCTGGTCTCCATCCCACTAATTAACATGCTGTGTCCTTATACACAGTGAATGAAATAAACAAAGGTCATCTCTGTGACTGTGACACCTGGAAGGAAAAATGATTACATAAAAAAAACTTTATGTTGGTGGTTTGGTGCGTGGTGTTTGCTGTTCGGAGAGTTCTCAGTGTTCTTTGGACACGGTGAGTCACTGGTTTCATTCAGAGATGGATTTAAAATGCCTCCGCTTTGTTATTTTCAATATTATTTGGTAGGTATCTGCCTCTATCCACTTTGACTAAATTCAGCAATACCTCTTCCCACACAAAATTGCTGGGATTCAAGAGGGAAGTTTTTTGAATACCAAGTTCTACATTGGTATTCACCAGAATCATTAGCTTTTCCCTCCGCACGGTACACTTTGTACTTTTCCAAGAGTGACAACTTGACCCAAGCAGGGTACAACTCTTGCCCCAGTGGGCAAAATAAATGGGTTGTTTGTGCCATTGAGGAAAAGTGACTATGATTCCCCATGAGCCTGGTTGCCATGGACACAGAAGTGCCTCGATCTAAAAGGTAGAGAAAATAGACCAGATATTATAGGTTAGAGGAAGTAACTTCACTTGTGCTGTTTTTCAATGTCTTAAAACGATACATCACTGGGTTTGAACTGTAAAGATGGACCAGCAAATCTCTTTAAATCCTAAAGGTTTAAGCATCCAAAACTTGAATACAAAAAACTGAATTATGATATGAAATGATGGTTAATATTTTATATAACCTATTTAATATTAAATAATGGTTTTAATAGCACTCACATATGTATAAAGTGAATGAATTTAATTCAGAAAGAAAGTTACTGCTGTTTCATCAAACTTTTAAGCTACTGTAAAAAAAATTTAATAAATAAAAGCTAGCATTTGCCTGCCATCTAGTGTTTGATAAAGTGTTTGAAAATAATCTGATAATAAAGACAACAATGGGGAAAAATAAGAAGAGCTTATCAAATGTGACATTGTGTACTATAACTTGTAGAACATTTTTAAGATTATATTGTAATTGGAAGAAATAATATTAAAAACATTTAAAATCCACAAGAGGGCGATATTTATCCGTTTCCCGGGAGCTTTACTTGCTTCTATGCATTATAACATTATATTATAATATATTTTAATATGTACGTATTCAAATTATTTAAATAGAGAAACATGTTAATTTATCATGTAACTTTTTATTTGACTATTGGCATTGTCTATTTAATAATGAATTATTAATGGACATTATTATAAAGCAAAACATTTCATACACAATTTTAAAATCTCTAACTTGAGGAAAGGGCCATTTTATGTTCTTTTTATTTATTTGTTTAGTCTAAAATATCTGCTTATAATAAAAGGGTATATAAATGAATTAAAAGTTAAATTACCATACAAATTGTCCTTGGCAATCACAAACGACGGTGATTGATTAGTCAAGCCTTAGCAGAATAAAGAACATGTAATAAATCGCCGCCTGCTCACGTTTTAGTAACAATAATTAAATTTAATTTGAAAGAGAACATTTAGAAACTTTAACAGATAGAAGTTAAAAATGCATAGCGAATAGTTTAATTGATAATTGTTTTAGAATTATGCCTGACCTTCTGACTCTTCTGTTCTTCACACTAATTCAATTTCTGTGAAGGTATTATTTTATTGAGTTGTTATCAGTCTTTAGCAGAACAACGAAGGCGCATGGAGAACTGCATTGTTTGTACGGAGTTTTCTGAGGAGATGTTGGATGGTTTTGTGGTTGTGATTGGTTTCGCAGGCGCATGCGCACTGGGGCGCACAACTCTCAACTTGAAGTCCGAAAGTTCCGCCGCTGCTCTCAGAGAAGACGCGTTCAACTTCACTTGAAAACATTAATATGAGGGACGCTCGGGAATATCTGATGATATCGGACACACAAGTCTGCTGAAATAAGTTTATCATTTCAAATAACGTTAGGACTCTCATTGTATTAGAAGGTAAGCCATTTCCTATCATTGAAAAAGCGATTAAAGGGTAATAATCTTTATCGCACCTGAGAGTCGTTTACGCGTTTTTAAGATTGTTAATGATATTTCTATGCCTTTTTTCCTTCTGTTTACGCATTTGTCTTTTTCCTTTACTACACTTTTTACATGAATTCAACATTTCATGAATGCATTTGTACTAAATCCTTTTTATAACTAGAGATTTATGCTGTTTTAGTGCATGAACTATATGCTTTTTTTTTCTCTTTTCTTTTTTTTTGCTTGTTGGACAATATCACATTTATTTTCTTGTGGATTTGTGGAAGCTAAATTTGCTTGTGGATGTGACTCGTGGTGGTGTGAATGAATCCTGAATCACTTGTGCACACATTAAAGTAAACGCCTGCCTGAACCTGATCCTGACTTTAAACCTGGAGCGTGTAAGTATGTCCTGTGTTTGCTGTAACTTCCAGGGTGGAACTGTGGCCTTTCACAGTGGGAAAAGGTCAGCTATGACATCAGGGAATTTTTTTTTTTTTATTCTCCAAATAGAGGACCCCAAATTGCTCCCATGCAGGCTTGAAGTGTGTGTCAGATGTTTCCTATCTTGTCCTCCACATGTTTCCTTGTATTCATTCGAGCAAACCACAGACAAGCTACAAATGTCAGAATCAAAGCATTATCAATGCAGTCATTTGTTCTTGACATTTTTAATAATGCTTATGTAAGTCTTAGGCAACTCTAGCAATTAGAGGTCATGTGATCACTTAGTGTATGGGGTTGAGTCATAGAATCATTGTGTGTGTGTGTGTGTGTGTGTATATAAATATACACACACAATATATATATATACACACAAGGTAAAGTTAAGGATAATTTTTTTTTAATTATTATTAATAATTAATACTTTCTCTTATCTTTAGAACGTTTTTAATCATGCAACTTGTTTAATGTCTGCACATTACTAATATATTTAAAGTTTTCTACATGTGTGTGGATGCATGTTTGGCCCCAGTATAAATTTTTTTTAAATAACATTATTGATAATGCTAAATGATTCCACACTTAACACATTTCTGGATTGTGTCTGTTAGGGGTTTTAGCGATGGATCTGTTGGAGAACATAAATGGTTGGGAAACACTGATGTACGGGGAGTGATGTGTCTCTGGTCTTTATCGGCTGACAGCTCGCTCCTCTTTAAGAGGAATGCGTCTCAAAAGCACTTTATCAAACCAAGTGATATGAGAGATGCTTTTACTTCCATTCAGAAATTCAAAGCAAAGCTACTTTTTCAATGCAGAAATCTTAACATGCACACTCCAACATCAAGCTGAAAGATTAGTAGCGGATGCGAAGGCCACATATGTGTCACATCTGTGTGTTTGTGTAGCGTATGGCTCAGTAGTGGGAACCGTCTGAGGGATTGGGTTTATTTGGGACGAGGCTCAGCCTGGATAACGGCAGTGGGTTGTTTTTCTTTTGGTCTACCCCCACTCCATCCCCTATCTCCACATCTGGTCAACGTCAGAGTATGTAAATAAATCAAAATGACTTCTACTTTGTACTGGTAGGCCTGTCTGGGCACCAAGCCAGCTAGTCACAACCGTCCCTCCTACAGTGCTTTGGTTAACAACCCTTTAAGGCAATATGTGGGCTGCCGATTTGTTGTATATTTAGTTGAATTAATTTGCACGAGGGGCTTGACAGTGCTTTGGCCTCAGGGCAGGATGTTCGATATCTATGTTTGGAGGAAGTGCTGATTGTGAAGCTATGTGAGAGCGAGCACACATCTGGAGGAGTTTTTCAGGAATCTGGAAGAAGGGGGAGGTACTCGAAAGAGCTGGTCAATCGGGTCATGGAGCGATTGGTGCATGGTACACACCGGGCCTCTGGCTGAGACCAAATATACAGCCAATTAAATGAACCCAACTGCTTTTTTCCCCTCTTTCCGTGTGGAAATGTAATTCCTCAGTCCATTTGCGACTGATTAAAACCTGTTGCGTTTACTACTGGAAAGTATTGTTCAAAAGTGTGCTCCGAGCCAAAGATCACTCCACACTATCACGAGGCGCTCGCTCTTATCCATATGATTTTCCGCCCAGGCTTTGTGAAATTGAAAAGCTGGTTCTCATCAGAGTAGATGGAAACGCAACGTTTGGTCAGAATGTGAATACAGACGACGTATAGAGCATATGAACGTAATCATCCAAATTGGTCCCATGCAGGCTTGAAGTGTGAAATATGGTAGGATCTGAGAATCATATAATTCAATTCTGATTTCATCATCTTAAACTGATCATATTATATCTCTGATTGATCAACTCTATTGAAGTAAGCAAATATTCACTCTGAGTTTCTCCTTGCACTATTTGGAGAAACTGCCAGATATCCAGGGCTTCCCCATAGGAAGTGATGCAGGCAGCTGACTAAATACAGCTCCTTTTCCCTCCAGGGATGTGGAGAATGTTTTCTCTTTGCCAAAAGTAACTGGAAAAGCTGTGGATTTCAAGCTGGGCGGACCTCCACTTTGGCCAGTGTTTCTACAGGTGGTAATGGATCCGAATTTCAGTTCAAATCCAGATTGTGACTTTCATTCATCATTGAAGTTTCGGGGTGGATTCGGTTAATGTTTTGAGGTCAGAATCTTGATTTGGTCATTGGGCTTTTTAAACAGCTTTTATTTGCTTAGAAAAAAACCTACTCTCTATGCAGTGCAGGGCCGTGCAGAGACGCTTAAATGGACGGGTGATCAAAGTTAAAAAAGGGGCAGATAGCAAACTAAATTACAGCAACTCACACTCATGACGAATCTAATATGTAACGCTTCCCAAACAAAGGGCAATATCAACAAGTCACTCCCCTACACATCTCTCTCCATGATGGTAACAGTTACACTTTTATAAAAAAAAAAGGGCTGCAAATGAACCAAACACACCCAATCTAACTTGAACATAAACACACATAACATCACTAATAAAAAAACGCAAATGTCTTGCTTAAATGACACAAAAATAAGTAAAAGTAAGAAATACCCATGAAGGGCGAGCATCAGATAATGGCAGTCATGTGACTGATGCGAGCCAGATCCTTTTATTTAGCAGTGAGATTAATGGTTACATTTTATTGTTGTGGGGCAAAGACAGGGCTCCATATGCGCATACACATAAAAAAAAAAAAACAAGAAACCCCAAAAAAAGGGCACTTGAGGCATCCAGGAGGAAAGGGGCGGGTGCTCAAGCACCCTCCGCCCCCTCCTCTGCACGTGCCTGATGCAGTGTATTTTGAACAAGTGTTGTGTACTAAGGACTCACTGACCCGACAATTATTCTAATACCCATAAACAAAACCTCGGTCTTCTCCTTTTCCTACATAAAAACTGTTTAGTGACGTGGGCTGGTCTTGCCCTTTCTGCAGTCCTCGTTGATCAGATAAGGTCATAATTGAATAGGTTCATGTTAGAATGAGAATGCAGCTTGTTTCTGTGCTCTTTCTCTCGGGGTCGGTGGTAAATGGACAAACAAAGACCTCTGTGTTAGTTGTAGAGAGTTCCAGCTCTCATGCAGTCTTTAACAAAATTAAGAAGGGTCATTTTTTGGGAGTGTTTCACCTCGCTGTTTTGGCTTGTAATTGTGACCAGCAGTGTAGTCTTATATGGTAATGGGTGAGTATGGTTTACTAGTTGTCCAACAAGCAACTGATGTAGTTGTTTATTTTGTATTTCAAAATTATGATTTAATGGCTTACTGATAACATATCTTGAAACCCATGTGTTCTGTTTTCACATCCCTAGCCTACCAGTAAAATGATTCAACATGCGAATGCTTATTAGAATTTGAAACATTGTGGTTAAATAATTAAAGGCTAAATAATAATACATTATAAACAAAAAAAACATTTTTAGTATCCCTACTATCCCATTAAGTTGCTAAATACATTTATTTCAGGATTATTTTAAACACTTTTGAGCAGCTGCTCATGCATGCTTTGACGCACTTTAAATTAAACACATGCATTGCTGTCGATCAGATTGAATTTGCCTTGCTAATATAAATTTAATGTTGAAATGATAATTAAGTGGTTCGTTCAGGGAGCCAACCTGGTGGGTGGAGAAGAGAAGCTTCTGTCAAGCTGTTGGCCAATGGCAGTAACAGGCTGGACATGAATCCTGTGGGACTTTGTTTTGAATGTCTGGAATTCCAAGCATTCCAACGCACAGTGGAGAAAAATCCTGGGAGAATCGTGCCATTATCCCACAAACGAGTCCTCCCATTCTACGTAGTGGGACAGAAACGCCTCATATTAGTGCCAGACAGAAGAGAAAACATCAGATAGATGGAAAGCTGTTTTTTTTTTAATCATCTTCTTTTTCAGTGCAATGTCCTTGCTTATTTTTAAATGTTACATTTGCAGGTTTCAAGAACAGTGATCATGATGTGTGATGCGAGTGAAATGTTGGCAGCTGCTCTGGAGCAGATGGATGGCATCATTGCAGGTACAACTAAATAAATGAGAAATACTATGTACAAAAATTCTTCTTCTTTTTTTTTTTTTTTACAGTCATCAATATAAGAAATAAAAATATTGGAATAAAATTTTTTGTGCACATGAAATGCACATAGGCGAACTTGCAAAACTGCACTGTGAGTGTTTCTGCAGATTTGTGAGAGTATGCGCAGTGAGCAACATTACAATTTTTTTTTCACTATTTCAGCACTGATGAAATCTAATGCTTATTCAGTATGCGACCACACAATATTGTCCATCTCTGGGAACGTCAGGGACACATCAGAGAAAAAAATAAACGCCTTTGCTTGGGGCAGGAGTGAGTCTCTTGAAGGTTATGCTTTTCCATTCACTCTGTTATTATGGCAGTGGACGTCCAACTGTTTACATCATCTCACAATAAGCCACCCGAGCAGTGTGGTCACAGTCATCCAACTTGTGTTTTGTTTTGGAAAGTGCTGAAAATAGCTGGAGCACAACATGCAGATCTAAAGTGAATTCACCCAAGAATTTAGTTTAAAATTAAATCATTTCTGTCTTTTACTCGCTCTCATTTTCGGTTCATTTTTAGGGAATACAACCACATAGTCACGTGGTACTTTTTTTTTTTTTTTTTAACACTTTATTACAGTCTATTCAGTTCAGTACATGAATGGAACCCAGTAATTTTGACTCAACCAAAAATTCTTTCTCTGATCCGTCATTCCTGCACTTGCTTCAGGTTCGAAGGCTATGAACTACACCAATGGGCTCTTTGATTGTCAGTCACCAACTTCACCCTTCCTGGGCAGCCTTCGGGTGCTGCACCTCTTGGAGGACCTGAGGGTTGCGTTGGACTTGATGGATCCCGAGGAAAAGGAGAGTCTGCGCAGTCAGGTGTCCGAAACTACAGCTGAAGGTCTGATGGAGTGGCTACAAAAGCGCCTGGTGGGTTTTCATCAGACTGTTTTTAACAAGAAATTAAAATGGGATGCTTTAATAAAGTTTCTTTTAAAATAATATTTGCATTTGCAAGTTTTATAAACTGTTTGATGCAAAAAATGACTCTATATGAAAAAAGGTCAGTATTATTTTCCTTCAATGTATTCATCTGTAAGTCTGACGTAAGATTTTCTCCCTTTGCGTTTTCCATCCTTAACTCAAGTCATGATTCATCTGGATTAAGCACATTCCACCTCCCCGTCCCTTTTTTCCATATTCAACCTGAAGCATGCTTGCTTTTTAAAATTTCCATTCCTGCGCAGTAAAACTTTCACATGCATCTCATATAGCAAAGTATCATCTGTATGAACCCCACATGACTCACCAATGGCAGCATGTGATTTTCTTTTTCTGGTCCCACTGGCGTCTCACTTATTATTGTTATTTCAGTTCATTTCAGTGCATTTTGTTGCCTGAACTGAGCTGTCTATTTCAGATAAGCAATATATGTCACACCACGCAACCAGTATATCTGGTGTGTCTATTTGGAAACTACATGTAACACTCTGAGGATTTGATCATGTTTCCAGACCAATGGCCATGGATCTGCAGCAGGGGATTTGGTCTACCAGGAGCGACTCTCTCGCTTGGAAAGTGACAAAGAATGCCTAGTGCTCCAGGTGAGTCGTCAAAACCAAGTCAAGAGACTTTGTCGGTTGTGTGGGATTTTCTTGTCAGATCTGACGTTGTGTGCCTCTGCTTTCCTATTAGCTGTCAGTTTGAATGCAGCAATTGTAGTTTCTAAATGTCATACATCACGCGCAACTCGATAAGTTTCCATTCTGATCCCCCAGGTAAGTGTTCTGACAGACCAGGTGGAAGTTCAAGGAGAAAAAATAAGGGACCTAGACTCGAGCCTTGAGGAACACCGCATGAAACTGAATGCTACAGAAGAGTTGCTACAGCAGGTTTTTTTTTTTTAAGCCCATAATCGAAGTTCATTGCGTTTAAGACACATTGTTGTAAGAGTTGTCAGCATCAAAAGAATAGATTTTCAAATAATTTTAATTGTGTGTAGGAGCTGCTTAGCAGAAGTGCTTTAGAGACGGAGAAACTGGAATTGCTGACTGAGGTATCAAGCCTGAAACTAAAGCTAGCTGCTGCAGAGGGGGACTGCAGAGAAAGTGAGGTAAGGAGTACATGTTTGCACCATCACCTCCGTGAAATTTCATAGGGCACAGAGTCCCACAAGCCTAATAAATTGCGGTCTCCAGTCATTAATCAGAACCTTAAAAGTGCTCTGAATTCAGAACAGAATGCGCTGTACTGACAATCTGAACATTTAATAAAATTAAACCTGGCTATTATGGTTTGACCACCCTGTGGTTTCCATAGAGACATTCATTGCTGCTTAAGCCCCCAGCTTTATCCAGCAGAGGGTGAGCACAAAACACAGAGTGCCAGAGCCATTTCCTGTTATAAAGGTTTTTGTTTTTTTTTGCCCTAGTTGAGTCCAGACTACACTGGACCCATTCAACTTTCTCTCACATGCATGAGCCCAAAGGGGAGTTTTTGTTTCAAAAATCCACGGTGGACCAAAAGAATTGGCTAGGTGTCCTCTGTGTTGGATGAAAATATTGATTTTATTTTAAGTAATAAGTTTCTGTTTTTTCCCCACACTATTTAGTGTCCTTGAGGCATATTTTTTGACCCACGGATACAAAAAAAACCTTCCTCAAACCATTTAGAATCACAAAATTCTTCTTGACTCTAGATATCTTGGTCTTGTTCCTTAGGGTCTTTATCAGGATGTGAAAGTCATGCGCCTTCAGTTGACTTCTATGGAGGACGAGAGACAAGAGTATGAGAGAAGTCTTAACGCTACCAAAGTACGAGTGCCTCACGGTCAGGTGATAATTACACAACATAAGATTAACAGCAGTGAAGTGTAACAGCAAGCACTTGTCTATGAATCACTTAACCACACAGAGAAATCCTTGTGTAGTTCACCCTAACCTTCATGACTAGCCACTGGAACGTGCCAAGCTAATGAACTTTATCCACATGCTCAAAGCAGGGCAGATTCATGAAAAATAATTTCTCTTGCATTCTGCATTTTTTTATTTATTTATTATATTTATTGCATAATTAGAAATGTAATTTGCCAATATTTTCTTGATAATATGCTGTATTGGTAGAGAAGTAAATTTGGGATTGGCACATGGTGAGCTCTGGAATTTCCTGGGAGCGTTAATTGTGAGGTTTTTTGGTCAGGAGGAGTTGATATCCATGCAAAAGCTGTTGGAGGAGAGAGAACAGGCACTTGGAAGACTTCAGGACCAGGCCGTGTCAGAAGCCCCAAACACAGAACAGTCACAAAACAGAGAGAAAGGTACAATATGAACATTCCGCTTTATCAACAACATGCCAATGTCACTTTGAAATGTAACCAGAGGGGATTCAGAATCTAATTTAAAATAATGTAATAATGTACAGAAAGTAATTGACTGAAGGTGAATGGTTGCATTGCGGATTATGTAATTAAATGTGAGATTTTATCTGGTTTAATGTAACTTGTGATCTGTAAAACAGTTAGATTATCAAGTTTTATATATATATATATATATATATATGTATATGTATATATGTGTGTTACTATTCACCATCATTGTTTACACTGATTGGTGTACTTATGGAAAACATGGCTAGTCGTAGACTTTTGGACTCCTTGTGTCTACATGGAGTCTCGCACTGACACATTACACAGCTATTAAATCCATTCCTAAATGCATGACACAGGAACAAAAACATTTTTGTGTTATTATGAAGAAACTATCTCGGCGCACTGTAAGCTTAAGAAAAACTGTGTTGGAATGTATGAGGTATATGAAGGTTTGTATTACACGTCTAGACACGCTTTTTGATTGATGGTGACCTGGTTTTGGCTGCAGACTCCCCTGCTCTTATAACTCCGATTTGCTAGATATGCTTGAGTTGTCTCACAATATTTATTCTTGACTGCAAATCATCTTTCCTTCCAAAAATGACGAGTATGCACTTTCTGGGGTGTTTGTTTCAGCGACTCCAGAGACACAAATAAAGGCCTCAGTCTTGCTCCGAAATATTTAGCTGTTGTATGCCATGATCTTATTTCTGGAGTTGTTTTTGTGTGTTTAGACATGGAGGTGCAGAGAATGAGGAGTGCTGTTGAGTCTCTGAAGGCAGCGAATGAAGAGAAGGTAAACAATATGATAGCCTGCTATTTTACTGGGATGATCACATTAACCACCTGCCAGCACACACATTATTTCACAAACTTTGGCTTCTAATTAAACCGTCTTCATAATCTTTCTAATTAATCAGTATTTGCCTAGATGTACACATGTAGAAGTAGATATTACATAGACCGTACCAGCCAAAAGGGTTTTTATTATATATGATACTTTTATTCAGCGAGTTTGCATAAAAATTGTATTTAAAATAAAAAAAGAAAAAAGCTGTCCTTTGAATGTAAATTTAATATTTTACATATTATAAAACGAAAACAAATGTGTTTGTGTGTATATTAAATGTATAATTTTTTTTTTTAATATAAAAAATGCATTTGTATTTAATATGATGGTAAACCTTACATCGTTTTATCTTTCTCTTTTTTTAGGATTTGAAGATAAAAGAGCTGCAGCAGTCTCTCATTCGTTTCAAGCGAGTGCAGGATATGGTGATGTCTGTGCAGACATCAAAAGGTGAGATGTCCTTGGCACATTTTTATGTCGTCGTCTTTTTATTATTCCCTTTTTGAGGGAAAATAAGAATGCTTACATTGCAGTGCCACAATAAAACCAATTTCATTGAAACAAAATTGGATCCTGGATCCTTTCAATATTTTTCAAGCATAATTATGTAATCCTTTCTAAGTTCTGCTATAATGTAAAACCAAATGAGTATCCAAACTTTTAAGCACTTTTAAGGTTCTTAAGACAGTTGCTGAATCTTGAGCAGTTT
Source organism: Enteromius treurensis (assembly GCA_032275025.1). Taxonomy (NCBI): domain Eukaryota; kingdom Metazoa; phylum Chordata; class Actinopteri; order Cypriniformes; family Cyprinidae; genus Enteromius; species Enteromius treurensis. The sequence goes on along the minus strand of JAUCMU010000080.1, from coordinate 4,968,925 downwards.
TCTACATTTACAAGTAACTTGATTCCAGTATGTATATATGTATATGTATGTGTATATATATCTATCTATATATATATATATATACACACCATTCATTGCTTAATCTGTACCACGTGTCTGTTTTTCCTGTTGTCTTTATGACATTTAGGCAATAGATTTTGATCCCAAGAATATTTCCCAGAAAGCATTAGTCTGCATCTCTGTCTAATAGCTTGGCTGATTTATCCTGTCTTATGACTTGTGCTGTTTTCCCAGACAAACCCAGGGATGAGGACACAAGAGAAGGGCTGTGTGACACCGAGATGGTCTCCACAGGAGGCACAGAGGAAACTGATGAAGTATGAAGGGTCTTACACACACACACAGTTTGTGTACACAGGATGTTCCTCAGACTTCCTTTTAGACCCCCTCCTTGCAGTACTTTCATTGTGATGGTCTGACACAGAATAACAATTTAACCATAACCTTTTTTTTTTTGATGGGGAACGTCTCTGTTGTTTTTGTATGGGAGCAGCATCCTGTGATTTCAGGTCATTTCAGACCGGTCACTGCCTGCTCCTCTTGTCCATTGAAATCCGACTCCTCGGGGAAAATACTTTTCTCAGTGCTGTTCTCTTGTATACTCCACTCAGTAGTGTTGATGTTTTTCACACAGCCTCAGCTCATTCCATGTTCAGAGCTGCTCCCTGAAGTGATCGCACACAAACATGCAGCTGAGACCAATGACAGGTCTGTTTACTTTCTGTAGACATTTGTTATTTAAACTTTGTTCATACAAAGATATATTGATGATCAAGCATTTTTTATGATTGAGGAACAAAGTTCAAAATTGAAAAAAAGATAAAGCTGACTAGCTGTTCTAAATAATTTTAAAGCTGTGTTGATTTTCTGGCTCTTTCTATTAATATTTTCTATGAGTGAGGTCTTAAAATCTAACATTGTTGTTATTATTATTATTATTATTATTATTATTAAGAAAATCAAGTTAGTAATAATTAAAAAAACTGATAAAATTCATTATCTTCCATATCAGGGATCTGTGCTTTTATTGCTCATATTTATTTCAATGTATTATTACATTATTCAATTTGTGATTGTTTTAATTTCTTAATGTTTTTCAGTGTCTCTGAAGTACAGCAGCCTGTAAGTACTCGTTTAACAAGCAATAATGAGGTACCAACTTAATATGACAAACTGTAAAACAGATCCTGGAGGTTTGCATATTTAGGTTTCTGTCGCCCCCTGTTGGTTGAACTATGCTTGCACACAATGATATCACTGCACCCATGCAAGCACAATGGCTCCCCCTAAAGCCAGCACACTTTACTAGTTCATTATAAAATGAGATCAACATGAGCCTGACAAAAAGTTCTACTAACTTTTTTTAGCTGCACTGGACACTTTTTTATAAATGATGCTAATAACTAAGCATTTCATTTGTTTTTAGAATAAAAACTGAAATATCTTAACCAAGAACTGCAACTTGCTTGTAATATTTCAGGAGGAATCCAGTAAAAATGGGGGCTGCTCTTCCGTCTCCCCGAGTTTTGGCTCTAAAAAAGCACGTTCCTCTTTCGGACGTGGCTTTTTCAAGATGAGAGGCAACAAGATGACAAGCACCTCTCCCAATCTGAGTGAGTGAGGCCAAACATTTTGAGTTGACCTTAATGAACATATGAAATGACGTATGGCAGTTCTTCTTGGAAGATTTATCCTATTAATGAATCATTGGCTTGGCAGTTGAAGGAGAGCGTAAGGGGACTGAGCACTTAGATTTGGCTGGAGTGCAAACTCAGAAGCCCAAAGCATTAGACACACTCTCACCTGAAGGAAAGAAGAAATCAAAGGGGATCATGAAGTTATTTGGAAGGTCTATTTAACGCATTAAATATATTGACAATAAGCTCTAGTGTCTATTAAAATAAAAATATTAACTTTTATAATCCCTGCGTCAGAATGAAGAGAAGTCAATCCACCTCCGATGACCTGGACGACTCTCCAGACTCAGCGTTTAGGAGAGGTGGAGTACGAGCCACAGCGGGACCCAGACTGGGCTGGTCACGTGATCCGCCACGAAGCAATAACAAGTACATACAGTTTGTTTGTTAAAGAGTTCTTTCGCTGCTTTCTCCTCCCCCATGCACTTCAACATGTAATATTGTAAATGCCTATCACTATCAGTGAGCTGGACAGCCCGTTTTCACGCTGGAGTAAAAAGCAGGTGTGCGAGTGGCTGCAGAACCAGGGACTGGATTTGTATGTAAATCAAGCTCAGCAGTGGATCAGCTCTGGACAGGTGTTATTGAGGGCGTCTCAGCATGATTTGGAAAAGGTCTTCTGACAAGCCTCACATTATGCATGCACATTTTATGTCTAAAGTTGTAAGGTTAGGTTATTCTGTGGCATGCATGGCATTTCTGTCTGCGTTTCAGGAAATGGGCATCAGGCATCCTCTACACAGAAAGAAACTGCAGCTGGCTCTTCAGTCACTGGGCTCCGAGGAGGAAGATGACAAGGGTAAACTGGACTACAACTGGGTTACTCGTAAGTGAAAGTCAGGTGTTTTTTTTTCCTTTTTAAAAAAGTTTAAAGGGATAGTTCACATAAAAATTTTAATTCTGACACACCCTCATGAACCCGGAAGTCCTTTTTACAAATTTAGATCAAATCTGAGAGCTTTCTGACCTTGAAAAGACAGCAATGTACAAGTCACAAAAAGGTTGTAAAGATGTTGTTAAAAGAGCTCATACCACATAATTATTGAAAGAAGTTATTTTTTGTTTTCTACGCGCACAAAAAGCATTCTCTTAGCTTCATAAAATTGAACCACTAATGTCCTTAATACCTTTCTGGGACTTGAACATGTCAGTTGCTTTGCTGTCTATAGTATGCAGGGTAAGAAAACCCATAGATTTCATCAGAAATAGCTTCATTTGTGTACTGAACACAGGTTTGGAATGAAATGAGGGTGAGTAATTAATGACAAATCTTTTATTTTTGGGTAAACTATGCCTTTAAGAAAGATGTTTTAATACAGTTAATTTAAAAATTTTATTTGCACCATTCACAATTAATTACAAATCACGAGAACCAATATTGTTATTGTAATTATCTCAAAGGATGGCTGGATGATATCGGCCTACCTCAGTATAAATCTCAGTTTGATGAGGGCAGAGTGGATGGGCGGATGCTTCACTATATGACTGTGGTAGGTGTCAAATAAATAACTCTAACTACAATATCAATTTTACAATACCTTTTAAAATTAATACATTTTTAGCAGCCGTTATTCTGGTCTTAAGCCTTGTTCTAAAAAAATTAATGATTAACGCTGTTAACAGTTTTTGCTGCTCAATTATTTTTATAGAACATACTAAGGTTGACTTTTTCTGGATATCATTGGTTAGGATGACCTGTTGGGACTGAAAGTGGGCAGTGTGCTTCACCATCTTAGTATTAAGAGGGCCATTCAGGTGCTGCGTATCAACTGCTATGACCCCAGCTGCCTCCGCCGCCGACCGACAGAGGTAGCACACCATGCCACCATACTACCACTTGGCTCCATTCACTTTGAATACGGCTTTATTTCTGCTGTATTTTCCCCCCATTGATTAGAATAATCCCACGCCAGCAGAAATCTGTCAATGGACCAATCACAGAGTGATGGAGTGGCTCCGTTCAGTGGATCTAGCAGAGTATGCACCCAACCTGAGAGGAAGTGGAGTCCACGGAGGCCTCATGGTACATGCAATCGGGGTTAGAAGAAATCGCATTTCTATTCAAGTTGTTTTTACTTATTTTATTTTTTTTACCTGTGTTTCTCAGGTTTTAGAGCCTCGCTTCAATGTTGAGACGATGGCTCTGCTTCTCAACATCCCGCCAAATAAAACTCTGTTGAGACGTCACCTTGCAACCAACTTTCATCTTCTGATTGGCTCAGAGGCACAAAGGCTGAAGCAGGAGTATCTCGAAAACCCAGATTACACTGTCCTGACAGCTACAGCCAAAGTTAAGGCAAGTAACTGTGTGCAGTCTTTGAATGTCACTGCGGAGTAGAACAGTAAACAGAAACTCTATCTTCTCCTCCTTTTAGCCAAGACGTCTGTCGTTTGGAAGTTTCGGGACATTGCGGCGGAAGCGACAGGAAGAGACGGAAGAGTATGTTTGCCCCATGGATGTGCAGATGCCTCAGAGCAGCAGTTTCAATAAAGGCCCTTGCGTATTTGAGGACAGCTTGGAACAACTGGAGCAGGTTTGGACAATTCCACTTAATTGTAAATCATATTTCATTTGCCAAGTTTTAAGATATTGTTTAAATGCTGTTGTGCAGATGGAGGACTCTGAAGGCACGGTGCGACAGATTGGCGCATTCTCGGAAGGACTCGACAACCTGACTGTAAGATAATTGCATAATATTCTAGCTGTGCTGTATCTGGTGTGGTCTCTCTTGTTCTTACCTCAGTTCCTCCTGTGTTCTCCAGAGCATGCTAAAAGAGGAGGAGTTCTTCATGGAAGCATCCTCCTGTTCAGCCGAAACAAGCGCCATAGATGAAGATTAAGACTGTTTGAGCATCTCTAGCTGTGAAATTTGAAAGTTACTGTGATTTTACTATGAATGCAATAAGCTCCACTCACAGTGAAACTCAGAAGAAATGACTATAGAATGCTATTCATTTAGGATCTGCAGTATCTACAGTAACAGAAACCGTATTTATAAGTGTTTGCACCATGCTAAAAAACCAAAGACAACCAATGAAAGAAGCAGTTAGTTTCTAATTATTTTTGTTGTGTTTCCTTGTTTTATACCCTAGGCTATTCTTTTGTGACTGTTTGCTGCATGTTTTCCTCATTTTCTAGTTGAATGTTTACGTAATTTTATTGGGAGGGAAAATGGTTATTTTTGCCTGCAAACTCTTGATATTGTTATACCATGTACTATGTACTGTTTTATGCATGTGTAAGTCAAAGAAATTCAATTAAAACTATTTTTTCCTGAGTCCAAGCTGTAAACATTTTTTTAGATGCATTATATTATATTGAAATACATTTTTATCTGTGAATCTATGAAAATGTTCACCATTATGCAAACTGCTTCAAGTTTATTTATTATAAAGACAAATATAAACATCACTTTAAATACAGGCCCACTGACTGGACATTTTATACAATCTCTAAAATCTCATCCTGGTGAGCCACTTTCCAGAGTTTATCTTCAGCCAGATTAAAAACACCTGAAGCAGCTAATTAAGGTCTGTAGGATCAATAGACGCAAGCAGGTTTGTTGGATACCATGTTTCGAATTAAAATGCATTAGAAAAATTTGAATGGATTTCAATGCATTTACATGTATCTTTCTCTGTTAAATGTGGTAACACAGCCCACTGGATATGTCTTTCATACTATAAGGCTCAAACTATGATGAACGTTAATGAAACAAAATTCAGGTCTTGCAGTCTCCACTAACGAGCTGGAATCATGTGTCTATCTAACACACCTGATTGCACTTAGCTCATTAGCGGAGATTCCAAGACCTGAATTGGGTGTGTCCTACCCTCCACATTTTATGTCTCCCTAATCAAACGCACCCAATTCAGGTCTTGCGGTCTCTACTAACGAGCTAAGTGGAATCTGGTGTCTCCCTCGTCTAACACACCTGATTCCAGTTAACTCGTTATTAGAGACAGCAATTGTTAGATTCCAAAATTGTGAACAACATTCAGCGGTTCAGTGGATAAAGCACTGGACTTTCATCTCGGAGATCCGAGTTCAAATCCTGCTCTTGCTTTGTGGTTCTCATGATGTCAAAATATACCACACCACTACAAAGTATGTGGCTCAGTGGAAGTGTATAAGTCTATCATTCACAAGAACATGGGTTCAAACCCCACACTTACTGTTACTCTTCACTATCTCAAGTTAAACTATAATCGCATCCAAAACACAACTCCACAGATTTGGAGGTTCAGTAGATAAAGCACTGGGCTTTCATCCTGGACCCGAATTCAAATCCCACCATTGCTTATGTTAAGTTTCTGTCATTAAATTATAGCATCTAGAAATAAGCTGGGGGGAAAAAAATGTAAGATAGTATAATGATTACAAAAAGAGTTTACAATTTACTGTCTAAAATTATATTTAAAATAAAAAATAATTAATTAATGATCAAGACCAGCATTTAAAAGCTTTCGCACTTTTAAAAAAAATGATATGAATTAAATACAAAAGCACTTTTTAAGTGTTAACAACACATTAGAAGAAATAAGAAGAGCTACATCAATCAACAGTGAACATCCAAAGTATCATCTCTCAGGCAAACATTTTAAATGAACGAATAAGTGGTCTGATTAATAAAATCATAATTTAAATGCTGGCATGAAATCAAAACTTATAAAGATTTTTTTGTTTCCAAAAAAAAAAAGAAATGTGAATTGACAACTCCTCTTTGCCTCCACTCGTTTAGCTGTCAAAAGCTACATTCAGTCCGCGTGCAGACACAACAAATCCAAAACAGGTATTAGAAAGTGCTGGTTAATGTTTACTAGCTAACTTATTCCACTGAGAGGAGCGAGTTAAGTTACTTACAGGCGAGTGGCGTGACGTGCTGGAGCTGCGGGTCTCTCTGATTTCTGCTGCTCGTGTCGGTTTGTTTGTTATAATGCTGGAGTGCGTGCTGTGTCTGTCTCTGATCTCTTCATCTGCACTTTAAAACAGTGCTGCGGTGACCTACTGTTATCAAGCGTCGTGTTAAAACGCATCTGCATGTGTCTAACTGAACCTGGAGAGCCGCTTGGATGAAAACTGCACTCAGTTTCTACCTTTGCCAGTTTAGTTTGATCGCTGACTTCCACAACTTCTAGTCTACTTTAACATTTACATACAAAATAAGATCGTATTTGTCAGGCAAATGAAACATAAGTGGCCTCTTGTGGTCAAGTAACATTAGTGTTAATCAGTTATGATAGGAGCAGAGCTTTTCTAAACTTTAAATGAATTTAATTAAAGTGCTCTACACAACAAATGCAATTACTATCACTCATTATTTTTCCATTATACGTGTTTGTCATTAAACCTAAATTATAGAACTGACCTTAGATCAGTTAGACCCATAGTCACTGGTCAGTGGGTTCACCATATTAATGTCCCAGCGGCCAACCATTAGAATGTTTCGAAATGTGCTTTACCACTCTTTTGTTGAAATCACATGACTTGACCAGTCTGTTACAAGCTCTGAATCTAGTCCTATTAAATAAACCCATCACCTGTAATATTGCAGTTATATGAACACGACATGTGATAGTAAAGTGAAGTGCATTTCCCATCCGCTCCACGAGGCGGCAGAAGCGCTTTCAGTGACTTCGAATCCTCGACATGAAACTGATCAGAAGAAGTAAAAAACACTGAAGAAAACACAACAGTTCGTGTCAATGTGAGTTACTGAAAGCACACATAAACGCAAGCACTACACGCGTTCACACAATAAACCTTAACGTTAGTCGAGAATAAGATATTATAAGTTATTAGGGAGTCAGTTAATCGCTTAATTAAGTTTAAATTTAATTTCACACAACCCACTGAACTGTGTGTCACGAGACACAGCAGCGGCTCCTCGAGGCTGTTTTTAAATCAATCACAAACACATTAATAGCGTTGAAATTATGAAATTATAAATAGAAAGCATCGTAGAGACCGTATCCACACTTAACGAAAATGATTATATCAAAATCTATCCGGCTGTCGGTGCACATTTGTAACTGTACACGTGTAAAATGAAATGATTTAAAGAACAATACAGTACCATTTATTGTGATGAAGCGATGAAAGCTGGTATTGTTCGGTTTGTTTACGTTCTGTCAGATAGGGTGATCGATTAACGAATCCGACCAATAGGAGTGGATGACGGCACCGCCTCTCCTTCCGGATTGGATGTTTTTTTTAAAGGGCGGGGCATATTATTTATTCAGTAGCGGCATATCAGAGTGACAGGTCTCTCTCTCTCTCTCTCTCTCTCTCTCTCTCTCTCTCTCTCTCTCTCCATTTATATCAGTTAAACCACTTAAACCTTTTACTTTAAAGAGCATAGAAACAGAAATATGTCAGGTATATTTAATCTATTGTCTATATATGAATAGCCTTTAATCTATCTTTAAATGTCAATTCTCCAATATGACTGGCTTTAAATCCTTTGTATAAAGTATATATAGAGTTTTTTTTACACTAGTTTTTTTTTTCAAACTAACTCATACAGTAAATGCTAGAGAAAATGAGATTGTTTGTTTATGTGTTTCCCCTGCAGAGTAAGAGATGTGTTTGAACGGAAGCAGAGCTCTGGGGTGTGTGTATACAGACATTGACTGTAATGATGGACATCTGCTCATGGATTGGTAAGACGTCTAATGTATGTTTTTTTTTTTCTCGTCGTGTACGGCGTGTAGGTTACTATCATTTTCTTTTTGGAGGGTGACCCCTCTAGAAAGCAAATGATGGTAACCTAAACGGGTGAGGAAGGGACGGCGGTGCAAAATTTTTGTACAGCTAAAAATAATTTTTTTCAGTCAAGAAGCATAACCCCTGCTGGACATGGTGCTGGGGCTCGGGGGGGACCCGACTCATCCCCATCCCTTCATTCACACAACACTCACACATTACGCAGAGATCTGGCTGGGATTGAACCAGCAACCTCTAAACCATGAGGCAGTGCTTTTACCTGTGAGCCACAGATCTCTTGTCTGAAGATGTGCTGGAACTTATATTTCACTTTTCACTTGTATACGATTTGACAATAAACCAGTTGAAGCTCTGTCAGAATCCCTCTATATGTCACAGTGTGGCTGGTTAAACTATGTACTGCACAAATTTTGGCAATTTATGTTGTATACAATATGTATATCATCATGGCTGGGATTGAATCAGCACCTTCTGAACCGTGAACCAGAGCGCTTACCTGTGAGCCACAGATCCTGTTTTGCAACATCTGCCGGAACTTATATTTCACTTTTCAATTCTTTCTGATTTTTACAATAAACCAGCACGGCTGGGATCGAACCAGCAACCTCTGAACAATGGGGCAGTGCACTTACATATGAGCCACAGATCTTGTCTCACATGGTGTGGATGGTTAAAAATGTGTAGTGTACATATTTGGGCAAATTGTCTTGGCAATTTATGATTGATATACTGTGGATATATACCCACGAGCACAAGACAAGATCTGTGTCTCAGAGGTAAGAGCAATGTCTCATGGTTCAGGGGTTGCTAGTTTGATCCCAGCTGTGCTGGTTTATTGTAGACATCAGAAAGAAGTGAAAAGTGAAATATAAGTTCCAGCACACATAAAGACAAGAGATCTGTGGCTCACAGGTAAGAGCACTGCCTCACAGTTCAGAGGGTGCTGGTTCAATCCAAGCCGTGCTGATATATTGTCAAATCATATACAAGTGAAAAGTGAAATATAAGTTCCAGCACATCTTCAGGCAAGAGATCTGTGGCTCACAGGTAAGAGCACTGCCTCATGGTTTAGAGGTTGCTGGTTCAATCCCAGCCAGATCTCT
>JAUCMU010000080.1:4935347-4957847 GCA_032275025.1 Enteromius treurensis | reverse complement strand
AAAATGATTCATTGTGATTAATCGCTTGCAAAATAAGTTTTTATTATTATATTTCCATTATATTACACATATATGTAAATACACACACACACACGTATATAAATATTTACATGCAATACATATATTCATACAATTTAGAAATATATTTAATATGCATGTTTTTCTTAAATATAGACATGCATGTATATATATATATATATATATATATATATATATGTATATAGAATAAATATACACAGTACACACTGTGATTTTGAATGCAATTAATCGTTTGACAGCACAGTTTTATTTCTGATGCAGATTCAGAATGACCAATGTCAGGAGATGGACCAGACAGGAAGTGAGAAATGGATCAAACTCACCTCCAACGGAGAGTGGGGAACCCATACGGTTAGTGACTTATTCATATATTTAAAGGGACAGTTGACCCCAAATCAGGCATCATTTACTCACTCTCATGTTGTTCCAAACCTGCATGACTTTCTTTCTTTTGCTGAACACCACAGAAGATATTTTGACAAAAGTATTTGCTTTTGTGTTCCAGAGAACTGTTTGGAACAAAATGCGAGTGAGAAAATGATTACAGAATAAAATTTCTCTTTTAGGATTTTGCAGTGTTGATGTCTTATGTCAGCTGTTTTTTGTATATCACAGGTAAACCTTAAGTCAGGAACTAATATTCTGTACTGGAGAACCACAGGAATACTCTTGGGTGGGAAACCAGTGAAGCCGGTCCTTCTGAAGAACATCCAGATCGAAGGTGACAGATTCTGATGAAATCACGTCTCACAACTTTCTTTATGGCGAATTAATTCAGATGCATTTTGAACAATTTCCGTTGTTTTACCTGTTTTGTGTGCAGGTGTGGCGTACACCTCGGAGTGTTTTCCATGCAGACCGGGCACCTTCAGTAAAACCCCAGGCTCCTCCTCATGTGACCTTTGTCCCAGGAACACTTACTCTGGAAAGGGAGCCAGTTCATGTACACCATGCTCCAAAACACAGTACTCCCGTATGGACACACCATCATTCAGACAATTTCTTGCATTCTTTGTTGTGCCAATCTACATATGTTGCTGGGGTATATTTGTAGCAATAGCCAAAAATACATTGTATGGGTTGTATTAAATTTTCTTTTATGCCAAAGATCATTAGAACATTAAGTTCCCATCATGTTGCAAGATATTTAGCCAACTTCCTACTGTGAATATATCAATTGATTGCTAAGATTTTCTCAGCATTTAGATTTTTTTAGCACCCTCAGATTCCAGATTTTTAAATAGTTGTATCTTGACCAAATAAAGTCCTATATCGTCTATAAATTGAAAGCGTACTTATTCAGCTTTCAGTTGATGCATAAATCTCAATTTTGAAAAAAATGACGCTTATGACTGGTTTTGTGATAGATGGTCACATATGGCTTCTTGTTATCATTTGAACAAGGATCCAATACAATGCAGTAACTAAAACAATTTTTCAGTGTCTATACAGTACATCTATTTTTCCATGTCAGGTTTTCTATATTGCCTAATATGTCTGGAATTTGCTTTGCTTTCCTATTTTATTCATACTTACTGAAGGTAATGACTGAAAAGTAGTTTGACCAATAGCAAGCGGGTAGTGTACATAATTGTCCAATTGGACTCTAGGACTGTAATAGCTTGTCAGTAGGAAACCATTGCCAAAATCTGGACATTTTAGGCAATTAAGAAACCTGGCTGGGAAAAAAAGGACATAAGGTCACCCTAATGTTTCTCTACTTGTGTGTGTGTGTGTTCTAGATGAGGGATGGTCGCAGTGCAGAGAAAGACCTCCTTGTTCAGAGAAAGACTATTTTCAAATCCACACGGCCTGTGATAGTGACGGAAAGGTAGGGAACATATCATGCATAATGCAGTATTTTGTTGTAAATCATGTGTGGATAATTTGCTCATTTTTATATTCCTGTATTATTTAAGACCCAGATGCTGTACAGGTGGGTGGAGCCTCAGGTGTGTGTGGAGAATGTGACTGGAGCTGTGACGCTGCCCCCTTCTGGAGAGAAAGAGGACTGTCCGCCCTGCAACCCAGGCTTTTACATGCACAACTCTTCCACCTGTTTACCCTGCCCTCAAGGCACCTACTCTGATGGCACCACAGGTATATATAAGCACATTAACATAGACATACTCATGTATTATGCAACACTTTTGGTTTACCGGAACTGATGTGTAACAGAGATGATTTGTTTTGGCACAGAATGTCAAAGATGCCCGGGAGGAACTGAACCTTCTTTGGGATATGAATACAAGTGGTGGAACATCCTGCCAAGAAATATGAAAACGTCTTGTTTTAATGTGGGCAACTCCAAATGTGATGAAATGAATGGTAAGAGTAGTAAAAAAGGAAAAACATAAGTTAAAAAATACATGTAGAACTAATTCAAACGCTTTAAGTTGAAGTACAAAGATTACTAAAACTGCTAAATAGAAATAAAAACATTCTTATCATAAAAAAAAAAATATTTTTTATCTTTATAATATAAAAGCACATATTTAGGAGCACAAAATTACTAGAACTTTAATACTAAAATGAAAAACGGGGTTGTTACCCAATAAGCCAACATAATAAATAACATAATAAAAAAAACATACTTTTTGGACATTTAAAAAAACATTTGCTTTTGCAAATAAACTCTTAATTTACATATACTCTTCATTCATGAATGCACACAACATTACAGGCCACTGAAGCAAACGGTCTATGATCAGATGCTCATTTGTTTCTGTAGGTTGGGAAGTTGCGGGTGACCATATTCGTAGTGGAGTGGGCGGCTCAGATAACGATTACCTCATCTTAAATTTACGGGTACCTGGATTCAAGTGAGTCAGATCTGCAATTCCAGTGTTGAAATGTTAGTTGTGCATAGAATATTTAAAAGTGGCCTCTTTTTCTCTCTCTCTCTCTCAGACTTCCTACTTCTGTGGACGATGCTTCAGCTACTGAGTTCGGACGAATCACATTTATCTTCGAGACCAACTGCAACGCAGACTGCGAACTCTATTTTATGATAGTAAGACAATAATTTAACCAAAACAGTAGTATGTGAAACAGTAGTATGCACTGATAAAGAAAGTAATCTATTAGCTATTGTTATGAAAATGTCATATCATATCATTCAAATATCATATAAAACATATAGTTTTAAAAAAAGCGTTGAGCGTTTAAAAACTGTTGGACAAATGTTCAACTAAAACGTTTCAGAAACAACGTGTCATGAATGATGTATAAGTAATGTTTGGGAATAATAGTCCAGTCGTCATAATGAATTGATCTGCAAGCTATTTACTAAATAAATGTGTTTTCTCCATAGGACGTAAACAGGAAGAGCACAAATGTTGTGGAATCATGGGTAGGAAGTAAACCGAGACAAGCGTACACCCACACCATGACGAAAAATGCTTCGGTTTCGTACACGTGGGCTTTCCAGCGCACCAACAAAGCCTCTGATGCAAGTATTCCCAAAAGAAATGAGTATCAATACCTTTTAGTCACGTGGAAAAGCTCTCATTCGCTGCGTCTTTCTCTCCCAGGTGCGTCAGTATGTAAATGACATTGCAAAGATCTACTCGATCACAGTGACTAATGCGATGGATGGCTCAGCGTCTGGTTGCCACGCCTGTGCTATGATGAGTCAGCACGACGGCTCTTCCTGTGTCCCCTGTCCTGCTGGACACTTCATCAACAAAGACACCAACCAGTGCCAGGAATGCCCACCCAACACTTTCCTCTCTGGGCACCACATTTATGGCCAGGAGGCCTGTCAGCCCTGCGGTCCTGGAAGCAAGAACAACAAGGTATGAGTAAAACCAAGAGGTAATGCAAGACTATGTTGGATATTAACACTGTTTAACATGCAAATTGTGTGTGTTCAGGAGCACTCGGTGTGTTTTAACGATTGCACCTTCTCGCATGTGGATCAAAACCGAACGCTGACCTACGAATTGAGCGCCTTGAGTACAGTGGGGTCAATCATGAATGGGCCTAGTTTCACCTCCAAGGGAACTAAATACTACCACCAGTTTAATATCAGTCTGTGTGGGGCTGAGGTACTCTCACATGCACACATCTCTATGTTTCTGCTTTGAAAGAAAGTATAGAAATAGCTTTCATTAGCCCTTTAGATCATCACAAAGTGCATATGTTGTTGTCTTTCGCAGGGGAGGAAGGTGGCGGTGTGCACTGACAATGTGACTGATCTATCCAGCAAGGACCTGCAAAACGAATCCGTCGACCTTAACAATTTCGTCGAGACTTTTGTGTGCCAATCGACCATCATCCCTGCAGATGGACGGGGCTTTAGGACATCACTGTCGTCTCAGTCCATCAGCCTGGCTGACACTTTCCTTGGTGAGCTCTTTAACAGTATTTAACATAAAAGGCTGTTTTCTATGCTAGTATATTTTAAAATGCAATTTATTTCTGTGATGCCAAGCTGAAACTGCAACATCATTACTCCTGTCACATGATCCTTTAGAAATCTTCTTTTTTTTTTTTTTCTTTTTTTGTTCTCGATGAAAAACAGAATATATCAGAAATTTGGCCACCTCTAATCTACCATAAAGATGTTGTACATTGCACTTTAGCGCCCTTCAGAATATAGGTGTTAAATGTCTTACTTGTCTAATTTCCTTCATTTTTCAGGAGCTTCTGTTCACAAAAATCTAGATGGGGTCACTGTCAGCTCAGACCTCTTCCCTGAGTCTTCATGGAAAGTTCCAGATATCAACTTTTTCTATCGGTAAATAAAGAAAGATGAACTTGTTTAAGGTAGCTGATGTGTACAATATTTCATTTATTTACATTTATATACATTCAGCAGCAAAATAGGTCTTACCTTTAGTTAAAATAAAGCAAATATTTGCTTCTCTAAAACTGTGGCAAATGATCTTTTACAAGTGAGTCATTGAGCATATTTAGTAAGGGATCAGGTAATATATTTCTATATTCTTTGTAAAATTTCCTACTGAGCCCGTCTGGTCCAGGTGCTTTCCCAGATTGTAAACTCTTTATGGCTTCTATTTCATTTATAATACAATTTTTTTTTTTTTTTCACCTCAGCTCTCCACAGCCCACAGCATCCTGTCTGAACGGCCGTGGCACAGTCGTGACTCTGCGTTGCAATCCTGAGAAGAGTGCGCGTGGAGAGCTCACTGTGCCAAGGTGCATGTCTTTCTATTTGTTCACAAACGTATGCATTTCAGGACCAAGTTAACATATTAAATATGTTAAACGCATTGCATTTTCATTCAAATGTGATTCAAATGAACAGTATCTCAGTTAATGGAGAAAAACAGTCCATATGGGTAATACGTTTTTTAATAAAACAGATTGTGTAAAAAAAAAAGTGCATTTTTCAAATTTGCTAAATCTTTTGTATATGGTGAATTATCATAGAAGCTCTACAGCTGAAATATTACCCGTGAATGACATGACGTTATTCATATAAATGCTAATACAAATGGCATTTAAAGGTTTGCAGGCCAATTGCAAATATGCAATGAATATTCAATGTTTGTAGATTTGCATTTACACTTTTTCTGTGTGTGAAGTGAGAATTGTTGATTTTGCGACTGAGTTGGGTTCCAAATGCATTGAAATGAACCTTTTAAACGCCTTCCCCAAAAATTGTCGGACTGATAATTTACATTTGCCAACAGTTTTAATTGCTTGAAGGAAAGACAATATGGTAATGTTAATCACAAAAAAAACCCACTTCTTAATTGTGTGTTTGTGTGTTTAGCAAGTGCCCAGCAGGTACATGTAATGGCTGTGAGTTTCATTTCCTCTGGGAAAGCTCTAGCGCTTGTCCTCTCTGCACTGAAACCAACTACCATTCGATAGAAGGAGCGTGCAAAGGAGGAGTGCAGGTACATCTCTTTCTACAAATGCATCTAGGAAAATTTCTTTGGCATCGTTTTGATTAATCGTGTATCCTTCTCATAAAAGGACACTCTCTATGTGTGGAATGAACCAAAATTTTGCACTAAAGGAGTACTGCTCCCGACCAAGTCCTCCGCCCATTGTGAGGTGGTCAGCCTATGGGTGAAAGCCGGAATTGGGGGTGGAGCCTTTATGGCTGTCCTCTTGGTTTCTCTGACATGCTATTTCTGGAAAAAGAACAAAAGGTAACAAGCTGTCAATGGAAATTCAGCTCAAGATGCTAAAAGTGCTTTTTGATTTTTGACCTCTTTTCTTTTTTTGTATAGACTGGAATATAAATACTCCAGACTAGTGATGTCAGCCAATAAGGACTGTGAGTTGCCAGCAGCAGACAGCTGTGCACTAGCAGAGGGAGAGGGGGAGGAGAATGAGGACGATGTTGTGTACTCAAATACTCCTTCGTTACTTGGTAAACTGAAAGCTATCGCGAGCAAGGTGAGTTCAATTTTGTGTTGCAGAGCTTGATGCCATGACAAAATTATTTGTTATTATTTTCAATTTATATACATTTATGTAATTAATGTTTCGGGCCAATGACGTATAAAAATGTTCAACTAATACAAAAATAATAATACAGTATCTATTGCCATTGTTCAAACGTTAAGAATGTTGTGTGCACATAATGTTGTGATTTTAATGTTTTTTTTAATCTGGGAAAAAGATGTCAGGTGGTGCGACCATGATTTATTTTAAAATTAATTCATTTCCTTAACATGCAAAAACAAGTTCTCAATAATTAAAGTGTTTAGAAACAAAGAATTTACATTTTTTTGTGAATAATTATTTATGATTTATATTTAATTCTGTAAATTTTAGAACCAAAATATGAGATAATTATTTACAAAAACTCTAAATAAACTGTAACTGCTTTGTTTCTAAACACTTTAATTACTGGGAACTTATAAAAATGTTATGCATGTTAAGGAAATTAATTAATTTAAAGATAAATCACGGTCGCACCACCTGACATTTTTTAAAGCTATGGCCAGTACTAATACACTTAAATCACTTCATTTAAAAGTTTATGTGCATACAACATTTTTAATGCTTGAACAATTGCAAAATATACTATTTTTTGTATTTGAAAAATGTCAGGTTTGCTTTTCGAAAATCCTTATACGTCATTGACCCACTTATGGATATAGCTAATGGACATAACATAGATACCATGTGATATCAGTGTAATGTATAATTAATAAATTAATTACTGGGAGCACAACACAAGCTTGCCACAAACAGTAATATTATTTAATAAAAATAAGTTGAACAAAACAAATGCAAATTAATTCACAAATTATATAGTAGTATATACACTATACAGTGCACAATTAAAAGATTGGGGATTGTATTTATTAAGAAACTGAACTGACATTAAATTCTCAAAAGTCACAGTAAAGACATTTATTGATAGAAAAAGATATATATATATATATATATATATATATAGATAGATAGATAGATAGATAGATAGATAGATATTTTGAACTTAAATGGTATCATGTTCTGTTCAGCATTGATAAAAAATTCAAATAGAAAACAGTTAAATTGTTTAGAATATTTTTATTGTATTTATCAAATAAATGCAGACTAAGTGAGCAGAACTTCTGTGGTAATCACCATGCCACAGATGCTTATTGAGCTTACCTAAAATACATTTTGTATATTTTTCATCTGATGTTTTATTTACCTTTGCTTGGCTGCAGGCAGACGGAGACAACAGCGAGTCAGTACAGCTGAAGTCTTCTCAGTCAGAGAGATGGGTTTGGGGATAACTGGAAGAAAGAGGACTGCTACTGACAGAAAGAAAGAGACAAACACTCATGGAGTTTTCAGTGTTTTGACACTATATTTCCAGCAATCCCCCGTCAAATGTTTGAGAACATATCTCTATAGGGTCTCAATCCAATGCGTTGTGTGTCAAAAAGTAGGAACTCTCTCTAGATAAAATAAAATTAGCCCCATAAAGTAACTGTATCACATATATACCGCTAAAACGTTCTTGCTTTCTGAAACACATCACAATATACTAAACCTACACCCACGATCTCATCCACAGACACAGGGGCATTAGAGACACATTTGCATCATGGCGAATATGTGCGAACCATGAACCACTATACTGCAAAATGAGCCTAAAATCTGTATGTTTGCTGGTATGTGTATATAAGAATGTTTCATTTTTAAGGTATATTTTTCCTGTTTCTTCACACACAAGCGCTCATACAATTATATCTAGTGGCTGGACAACAGATGGAGACACAGAGCATCTTTAGTTTCATCTCAATGCCAAACATCACACAGCAGATCTAAAAGAGAGAGGAAAGGCCCGTCCTCTCTCCACAGCTCTCCTCTCAGGAGAACAAGAGACAATAATGTTTTCTACTTTGTATTTTGTATTGTTGTGTATTTCAAGCTGTATAAAGTTATGTTGAAATATATGGTTTGTTTTACTCCCCGATTCTGTTTATGCTTTAATAAACTCGAAGAGCGCTTTAAACACGGAGCAAGTGTGTTAAGCATACAGAAAAACAACATTAAATTCTGCTACAATTTGCATTCTAAAAACATTTCTGTGTTCTTGAACCTTTTTTTAAACATTAATGGAACATTCCATTTGAGATTTTTCCAAACATTATTAGAATGTTAGGTTTGAATGTTCTGAGAACACTCACTAAGCACCATTTCAACTTTTAACGAATTACAAAAATGCTAAATATTGTCACACCATATTTAAACACAAGAAGTGAACCACCTTTTTTATTCCTTGCTTACCTAAAAATCGATGACTGATAAACGTACAAGAGAAAGTCCAAAAGTTTAAGAAAGGGACCAATTAACTGAATATCCCACCTGTGAGATCTATTAGTCAGCCAAAAGACAAACTAAGCTTCCACTTACTAATATTGGCATAAACATACATAAAACTTTATACTAAAATGGATTCATTTAGCATTTACATGCAGTGTATTTCCTAAAAATCATTATTTTTATTCAGCTTGACAGTGCTTAACTATAATGCATGCTTAAATATACATATTGGATCTTTTACTTTGTTTTTGGAGGTTGGATATTTTGTAATATTCATGTCAGGCAAGGACAGGTTATTTAAAACATTTTTTTATTTTTATTTAAAATAATATGTTGGTTAAACAGTAATGCAGATGTCACTTGGTAATAAATTATACTAATAATTCAATACTTGATGGAACTATATAAAATGTGGATCAAAATATACCTATAGCACTCACAAACTGAGTAGGAATGTATTTTAGGAAAATGACAGGAGCGACACACGGTTGGCAGAGGTTATGGCTTATAAGTTAACTCTCATTGCACACTTCCAGGTGCCATTGCATGATACTGTTTGTTTTCAAGAGAGGCTGTTATTAGGTCTTTCTCCCCCTCTATTTCCTAACCTCTATATCCTGCATCCTTTGATCTCATCTCCCTCTCTTCCCTGACGGTAGGCGGAGTAGGACAGCTCGTTTGCCTCCCAGCAGTACAGATGCACTTTGAAAAGATCAGTGAGCGAGAAAACAAAGAGAGTAGACAGAGACGAGAAGAGAGTGACCAGGACACAAAGCCCCAGAGCAAGCAGATGACTAGTCCAGGCTCTCTCTCATACATGGAACATATAAACACATTATACATCTAACAAATGAAAGCCGGGAAATATGGGGTAAGCTGTGACACTTTTTGAAATTGACAATCAGAATATTTGAAGCCTAAAATTTGAAAGGAATTGATGTGTATATTTATGTAATTTATATATATATATATATATATATATATAAATGTAAAATATCTTAGAAATAAATTACTATATATATATATATATATATGACCCTTGACCCCAAAACCAGTCTTAAGTTGCTGGGGTATATTTGTAGCAATAGCTAAAAATACATTGTATGGGTCAAAATTATACTATTTTCTTGCCAAAATCCTTAAAACATTAAGTAAATATCATGTACCATAAAGATATTTTGGAAATGTTTTTACTATAGTTATATCTCGGACGAATATTGTCCAATCCTAACAAACCATATATCAATGGAAAGCTTTCAGATGATGTATAAATCTCACTTTTGAAAAATTGACCCTTATGATTATTTGTGGTTCATGGTCACAAACATACATATATATATATAGAGAGAGAGAGTATACACATGTGTGTGTGTGTGTGTGTGTATGTATATATATTTATTTATTTATTTAAATTATATAAAACATGTTAAATTATTATAATTACATTTTATTTTTAATATATATATTTTTATAATTGTATATATTTTCAGATATTTATTCATTTTATATTATATCTAATACAAACAATTAGAGCCTTTCTGAATATCAAAAGATCTGAAGAAAAAAAAAAAAGAATTGCCTTTTTTGGTAGATTAAGGAGATGATGCATCTTACCCCACTCTCACTAACACTTAAGTCATCAGATAAAGGATTGTTTGTGCTCAATTGTACAGTATAGTTATGTGAATGTGAAATATATACAGCATGCCATTGATTTATTACATCAGCAAAGGGAACTGTGTCTGCATCTACACAAGTGTCCAATAAAGAAATAATGAATGTATCCTTTTACGAGCGTTGCAGATCTCCAAAATTCGATTTTACATCATTTTTATACAGTTCATTCGCTAACGGACTAACAAAAGTGGTAGGCTTAACGGCTGCAAAAATCCATAATTGCTTCTCACAATGCATTCCCTTTCAATTAGTTTTCATCTTACAGTTGCTGTTAAACCTCAGGCCAAAAAATAAAATTAGCCACTCAGCAGCCAAGCAAAAATATCTACAGTCTGTCCTATTTAATTAAATCTGATAAAAAAGAAAAAAAAATACAGCTTCATTTTCACTGGTAATAGTTTGTGATGGCATGAAGCGGGGTTTGAAATAATACATAAGGTGTTCAGAGAGTTTTTGTCACACTGGGTTTCCTCTAGGCATCATACTTCTTTCCCGCCCTGTGGATTTGCTGGTACAAGGTCATGGAGAATGCCATCCCGAGCAGCTGCAGAACAGAGAGCATGACATCAGCGCGGATGTGCATCAAGCAGGATGTGACATCATAAGAGGCAAAGCTGTTTTCCAAAACATTTCAGGATGAGTGTAATTGTAATATTTGTACCTGTAAGACCAGCACGCACATTGCGATGGTCCCGAGCAAATGTTTGTTATCGTTCAGCCATTCCTCAACCTTCTCATAGCAACCCTGAGAGTCAGAAAGCAGTAGTGTAATAACATGATGAGAAATGCTGGCGGGAGAGGCTTGATTGCTAAAAAAAATTTTTGCAGTGCAATGCAATAAAATAAAATAAAGTAAAACTACACCAAATAATCTATTTATGTAATCCTAAAATAAAATCAAAGAAAATATAAAAAATTTAATTAATTTAAATGAGAGACTACTTGTATAAAATATTAATACAATACAATAAAAATCAGAGAAACTATTTAAATAAAATAAACTATTAAAATAATAAGACTAGAGAAGCTTAGAGGGACTATTTAATAAAATAAATTACAATAAAAATAAGATAAACTTTTACTATCTATTACAATTTAAATTTGAGGAACTATTATAAAGAAAAATACTAATAACATAAATAAAGAATGAAAATAAAATAAAAAATAAAAATAAAATTTACATCTAATTGAAATTAAATGGGGAAAACAAAACTAAAAAAAAAAACAACAACAGCCATACCTGTGACCAGAACACGTTAGTGGTGTTGCGACCGCACTCTCTGTAGTGTTCCTGGCAGCATCTGTCTGGCACTGTTTTCTCCTGCAGGGCATCGTGCCAGTCTGTGTGCCCAGTTACTCCACAACACTGCCACTGAGAGACAGAGTGAATACTCAGAATCATCATTTACACACAGAGCAAAGAAAATTTCTGCAGACGCCTGCATATTGTTCACTACTGGAGGGCTTCATGAGTTATCTTCCATAATTCTGTGGAGAGCAGCTGCAGATAAGATGTGGCCCAATCAACCAGCTGAACTCACAGTGACCCGCCATTATTGTCACTGATGACCGTATATTGCACCTGCACCCCACCACACACACCTCAGCTTGGATAATGTTCCAGGCGTTGCGGAGGCCGATGTTATTGTCCGTGTTGTAGAGCCTCAGGCCGTCTTTCAGATCCTGCTTAGCGTTCTCGCTCACCTGCAGAGAAGTTCAGAGTCACACGAAGCACTTGCAATCGGAAAAGGAGCTACAGAGTGGATTTTTGGAAATGAAGAAAACTTTAAGAATACTGAGAGAGTAAACCAGAAGAGCAGGTGTGTGGGCTGTTGTTGTTGTCAGGAATTGAGTGGGTAATGAAAGTCTGTGCGTGGTGGGTGGTAAGATCTGTGTTTGTGTATGTGTGTAATATATAGAATGAGGGGGTGTGTGTGTGTTGGTTGTTGTTCAAACTGTACCTTGTCTGTGTACACGAAGAAAAGGATGAGCAAAATCAGCTCTGCCAGCAGAATAATCAACAGAACAATGAAGAACTACAAGAAAAAAGACAGTGAAGTCAGTTTACTAGGTTTACATATGTATATGCATACAAATATGTTTTATTTATTTTGTGCATTGCCTTGTAATACGTGGGATTATGTAAAGTCAGGCCAAAAAAACAATCAATCAATACATATTTACTGTATATATAAAATAAAATAAAAACTAATGTTTCCCAAAGGCTGACAGAAACAAGCGAGGGGGACAAAGCATGTTTTTGCACTATTCATGACAATAGAAGGTGTTTGAATGTGCAAATGAGGATGCACTCCTACACTCTCCATCAATGCAACGCTATCAAAACCAAAATCAAAACCAAAATCAAAACCATCAAATCAAAACCTCAAATCTTTCCACACCCGACCTTCTTTCATCTTCAGAACAGAAAATTAAGATAGTTTTGGTGAAATCTGAAAGCTTTCTGAATCTCAGTCAGTAATGTAATTGCCATGTTCAAGGCCCAGAAAGCTAGTAAGGACATTGTTAAAATAGTCCATGTGACATCAAGGATTTAACTGTAATTTTATTTAAGTTATCATAGTGCTCTTGTGAATAGCAACACTTACTGTAAAAGAAGAAAATGTTGAATAAAGTCATTTTGTTTGTTTTCTTTGCAAGATTAGTAAAATTATGGTTGAACCACTGATGGATTATTTTAACCATTATTTTACTATGTTTCTGGGTCTGGGAACATTTCAGTTATATATATTTATATATATGAACGGCCTCAGATTTAATCAAAAATATTTTAATTTGTGTTCAAAGATGAACGAAGGTCTTACAGGTTTGGAATGACACGAGCCAATAACTGACAGTAATTAATGACAGCATTTTAATTTTTGCCTGAACTATTCCTTTAAACGTGTTTTTAAAGCCCTGGGCAATGTGAACATTTTGGAAGTAATTCTAAATGATGGTAAGCAGTGCATTTAAATATGTGTAAAATAAAAAAAGGAGCATATTCTTGTTACCAAGTCACACACACACATGCAATATATGTAAAACTCATCTTTGTGTTTTTGATATCTTCTATCTTGTTGGTTTTTAAGTGAATTGTAAATCTTACAAAGTTGATCAAAACATCTTAATACATGTTCCAAAAAATGTATATCTGTATTCATATATATATATATATATATATATATATATATATATACAGTGTGTGTGTGTGTATATAAAATATAGAATAATACAATATTATGCAATAAAAAATATACAAATAATATTACCAATATTTATATAATCTGATAATATTTTTAATATATCAATTTAGCATTTATAGAATATCAAATTCTACAAAATTAGAATATTAATAATATTATAAATGATCTCTCTTTCCCTCTCTTGCTATATATATTTGTCTAAAGTTTATTTGCAAAAACAGATCAGAAACAAAAATTTCAGAGGGCAATTATGTTATGTCAAAGTGGCTTGGCTGACTGAAAAACATTTTTGTGACTCAACTAAACAATGAAATATTCATATGCTTTGTAACGTAACGGAAACATTAATTTCAGCGCCTGAGAAGAACAGTTAAAAATGCAGGGACGGCTGAAGTGATGAAGTATGAAGTTTTTCTTAGTTTACTTTTGGAAGACAACCAGAGAGGGTTGTATTAAAATATAACATGCATAATTAAGGCAGAAATTGCACATTTGAAGTGTCAAAACCTGACAACCCGGATTACACTAACACAGGTTAAAAATAAACCTGGATTAACAATAAATTCCTTATGCAAGTGTGCATTGTGAGAGTTTAGGTGTTGACTTACACTCAGCAACAGGCACTTGTTCTCCTTGATGGCACCGAGGCAACCAAGAAAGCCCGTTACCATGACGACGGAGCCCAAGGTAATGACCAGATTGGCGGCTGAGAGGGAGGGGAAGGAGGGGGAGAAAGTGGCAAAACTGCCCTGAGAAACGGACAGCCATATGCCCACACCTAACAACCCGCAGCCCGACAACTGAGGAGAGACACAGCGGAGAGCATTTCACATTAATAAACACAGAAACTCATTCATTATGGATTACATACGCCTAAACATTCAGTTCGATTGCGTCTCTTCAGGCTTTTACGTGTCCCCAAGTGTAAAACTGACTCTTAGGTTTCATTCACTGAAGTCAGTAGGTCTCAGGAGGACATGAGAGCCACTTTCTGAACTCAAGTTCACTCAAGGCAAGGTGTACTTACTGTTTCGGGGAGGATATTGGTGTGTGTGTGCATGCCTGGCCAACAATACGTTACCTGTGTCAGCTCTCCCCGCTGTGAGAGCAATATAAATGCTAATGGGTCCGCAATAAAAGGTTGTTGTTGAGTATTGAAGTGTGAATTTTGTGTGTGTCTAGATCGTTGGAGAGTAGAAGGTGTGCTTGTTGAGAAGAAACTCTTGTAATTTCATGCTCAGGTAACCGAAATGTAACAGTAGTCCAGTCTGCTAAAGGCCAGGCAATGGGAAAAGTTAGCAAACACACCTGGACCAGATCCAAACAGAAAACTCAGAATACGCTGTATTTACGGAACGAAGTGGTGCTGTACATTTGTATCTGCAAAATTTGATTTTATACATTAAATGTCATATAAAAGACTTATATATGACACATCAAAACAAAGTTATATTAATTTTACACTCTGACTCAAGAGTAAAGATGCATGGATTTTTAAATCGGCCATTATGGTTAACTGGTAATTATTTCCATGTTATGGCTGATGACCAATAAATCTGTTAAATATTTAAATATAAATCTGTTACGCTACTATGCAAAACTATTTAGTGAATGTGAAAAATAATAAATTATACATTTACATTTACAAATGAGGACAGCTGAAACAATATTTCAAGAAAAATAGATATTCTCGCTAAAGATAGCATCTTTTAGCTTACGTTTGTTAAGTTCGTTTTTTACCTAATAGTTTATTTCCATAATTAGCATTATGTATTAGCATAATATCTATATATGTACAGTGGTGACAAAATTACTGGAACACTAGTGTTTCAAAATAGGGTTTTAAGTCAAGTTCTTTCTATCTTTTACTGTAGTGTGTCAGTAGGAAATATCAGTTTACATTTCCAAACATTAATTTTTCCATTAACTGTGATAATCCAGTGAGATTTTTGTTTGCATAAGGAGTCAACAGCCAGTTCTCCACACAGAGATAATGGACAATATGAAAAATTTATAATCTTGCTAAAGATTATATTAAACTGTGTTGTTAAATATTAGTGTTCTTAAAGATTAAGTATGTATAAATATGAACAATATAAATATGTAAGAATAAAATACCATGAAATATTTTTAAGGTCTTAAATGTAAAATTTAGCAGGGCAAGATGTTCTCTGTTAATCCTTCCTCACATAACGTGTGTCATTGCGAGATATGCCCCACAGTGCAGCGGTCTGGCTCCCCACACACTCTTCTTTTGAGTGTAACTGAAGGTGAAAAGCTGTGTCATTCAGTTCCCTCGAGAAAATACCCAGCATGCACTCAGTGAGAATCAGTGGGAACCACGAAGAATCTGAAAAGACAGAACCCTTGTGCTCGGAAAATGATGAGTACGAAAAATATGAGATTAAACTGGTGTGTGTGTGGGGGGGTGTTTGTGTGTGTGTGTGTGTGAGAGAGAGAGAGAGAGAGAGAGCAGCAGAGCAAGTCAGAAAAATAGGTTAAAGATGGTGAAAACTTTAAAAACCATGAAAATGAAAAGTATGGCACAGTAAATAGAAAGTCTGTGAGGAAATAATTAGGGAGCAAATGCAAGCATGGAAAAATAAGCCAAAGAGCACACAAACTAGAAAATAACAGAATAAAACATAAACAGGAAGAGCACAGAGTAAGACTATTCTGTCCACAGTAGCAGACAGCTTTTAACCTAAATTTTAGTATTCATGACGCACTACCAGAATGAAGACACACACAAACAAATTGAATTCAATCTATTCTCTCTGCCTTTAGAAAATCCTACATAATGGGTATGTTCTTAATCTAATCCTGCATTTCAAATTGGGGGACTGTTCGTTCCAGAGGTTTTCTTTACTGTGCACAGCATTCAAACACACATAGACTGAGGTAGGCATTTACTAAACAAATGGTTTGAAGCAGCAGCAATCAAAGCAATCAAGTTGCGTGAAGAGCAGACTGAGGACAGGGATGAGGAAAAGTAGGGAAGTTGGGTCCGGATGGATAGTAAAGGATAGGGCATGACTGGACAAGACAGGGAAGGACAGGACAGAACAGGAAAGAATGGGAAAGGACAGGAAAGGACAGGACAGGAAAGGACTAGGGCTGGGCGATTTAATCGTCGATTAATTAATGCACATTTAGCCGTAGATCACTGATGAGCTACGGCTCTGTGTATCAACTGCCGCTCATTTTAAAAACAGCTGATTGAGATTTACCGCTAATCAAAGAACCGGCTTTACTGACGAAATGTGCATTAATTAATCAATGATTAAATTGCCCAGCCCTAGAAAGGACAGGA
Organism: Enteromius treurensis; assembly: GCA_032275025.1. NCBI lineage: Eukaryota > Metazoa > Chordata > Actinopteri > Cypriniformes > Cyprinidae > Enteromius > Enteromius treurensis. The sequence continues at coordinate 4,940,861 of JAUCMU010000080.1, read as the reverse complement.
CAGGAAAGTTGAGGATTGGACATGACTGGACAAGACATGAAAGGACAGGACAGGAAAGGACAAGAAAGGAAAGGAAAGACACTGAAAATAAAGGGAAGGGAAGGGAAGGGAAGGGAAGGGAAGGGAAGGGAAGGGAAGGGAAGGGAAAGGGAAAGGGAAAGGAAAAGGAAAAGGAAAAGGAAAAGGAAAAGGAAAGGAAAGGAACTGAAAATAAAGCGAAGGGAAGGACAGGACAGGACAGGATAGGACAAGAAAGGAAAGGAAAGGAAAGGCAAAGAAAGGAAAGGAAAGGAAAGGAAAGGGAAAAAGAAAGGAAAGGAAAAGGAAAAAGAAAGGAACTAAAAATAAAGCGAAGGAAGAGAAGGGAAGGGAAAGAAACTGAAAATAAAGGGAAGGGAAGGGAAGGGAAGGGAAGGGACGGGAAGGGAAGGGAAGGGAAGGGAAGGGAAGGGAAGGGAAGGGAAGGGAAGGGAAGACTGAAACTGGCCTGGAAATTAAATTAAAAAGATGTAAACAAGGAAATATTAAAGTGATAGAAAAGTATTAGACAGAAATAAAAAAAGGAAAAAAGAACTCAAAGCATAACAGATAAGAAAGGAAGGAAAGGTGAAGGAGAGAAGAATGGAAAAAGGCAAGTGAGAAAATGGAATAAGGATACGAGGAAAATGAAAAAGGAAAGGAGCAACATAAATCAAAAGGAAATCACAGAAATGGAAATGAAATGAAAGAAATGAGCGTAATCCTAAAGGGCAGGAAAAGTAGAAGAGAAAGAAACTAAATGACAAAAGAAAGGAACATGATAAGAAATAAAAGGAAAATGACACGGAAAAAATGAAAAAGGGAAAGGACAGGAAAAAAGCAAAAAGAAAGAACTTTTTACTAAACGTAGGCAGCATTGATGAATAAGCATTAGAAACATCCCAGAGAAGAGTTAGAAAAGTTGAGTCAGTCCTTCGTGTTAATAACAGATTCCACATGCAAAACTGACCTCACACCCACTAATGAGTGTACTGTGTTTGTGACCTTGTGCAGAGTGAAGTCAGTCTGGCCTTAACTTTCTGACTCATGTATTAAACATAGAGCTGAGAGCCATCAGGCTCAGTAATGTCAAGCACATGAAATATAGATTACCAGCGACCTAAAACACCTCCTCAACTCCACACAGAAACATCATTACCTCCCCATTTACATTCCATATAAAAAAACAACAAAAATGCACACATCCACTGTCTCTCACATAAGCAGCGAGATCAAGGGTTTTTGTATTATGTTCTGAAAAGACTTTATAGAGCGCCTCCGTAAACCTTGTAATTCAAAACAGAAATGTGATTTCTTTTCAATGGAAAACTAAACTCCAAAATTAAATTCCAGTGAAGCAAAAGAAAACCACAAACCATTCCATCTCAAGGTAATTCTATATAAAGCCTTCAAATTACTTTTATCTTTCTTTCTTTCTCACTCCTCCATCTTTCTTTTATTCCCTTTCCGCCCCGCTGTGTACAGTGTAAAATCTTCAGGCATTTGCAATCTTCACATAATTTCTTTATTCTTTTATGTTCCCTTTTCCACCATTATATGGGTGTATATGTGGGTGTGTGTGCAGCGGGAGATTTTAGATCAGTCGGGAGATTTTTCTCAAGTTTCCTGCTTGCGATTCGGTGCTTCCGTCATTAAACTGGCTCTGAATCAAACAAACAACAACACACACAGCAGATCAAACGAGCGAAATCTCACAACTCACAGAACCGTAAACTGACACACAGACTTCCTGTTGCAGACACACAACAACAACATAGACACAGATGACTGATAGCTAAACTGGAGGCCTAAAAGAGAAGTTAGAATAAAAGGCGGGGGGATTGGTGCTCTAGTTCAGATGAATATGTATTACTGCCTTTGATCTGAAAGCATTTAACACCTCCTGATGAACCTACTTCTCAGTGCAACACACAAATGTGTGCATGCTCACAAACATTGACTTTGGTCAGACATGTGTTTAAAATTAAACTCGAAATTAGGTGCCAGAGGAGAACTGGACCCAACTAAGCCTGGTTCTCCCAAAGTTTTTTTCCCCATTCTCTCACGGATGGGGTTTTGGTTCCTTGCCGCTGGCGCCTCTGGATTGCTTAGTTGGGGACACCAGATTTCTAGTGATTATCGGCGTCTTGAGTCGTACAGAGACCGTCTCTGCATTTGATGAATATAGTTTAATTCTCGACATTATACATTACCATCACTCTGTTCTCCTATTTGATAATGTTCAGTGCTTTGCTACCATCTGTATTGTTAAAAGCGTTATATAAATAAAAATGACTTTGGTATCAATTTTCACTGATTTCTGAGTGGATTTTTAACGTATAATTTATAGACTTGAAGTGTAATTGAATATCTTACACGTATTTTTTAGTTGTTTATGATTTATTTGAATCTTTATAAACGGACTGCACTGATGTATTTAACAGCTGAACAATACCAAAAAAAATGATCTAGCAATTTCCACGACTTGGGATATAATTCATATCACATTTTTTTCTAGGTTAAAAGTGCTATATCAAGAGGGCTCTTTGACTCACATCTTTTGGACATGTCCGAAACTGTATAATTTTTGGTGTAACATATTTAAGTGGTTTTCTGACATGTACAGCTGTGTGTTTGAACCTGACCCAATAATTGCATTGTTTGGGGTTTCTCCTTCTCTTCTTAAACACCGAGTTTCAATGCAAAGCACAATTATGTATGGAATGGTAGTTGCAAAGAAAATGATTTTAAAACTTTGGAAGTCAGATGCTGTGCCTCAGTTCAGGACCTGGTTAACTGAGCTCATTGGTATATTGCATATGGAGAAGGTCCGCTATGGTATGATGGACAATCTTAATAAATTTCCCGACACTTGGCAGCCATTTTTGGCTCACCTTGACAAATACCACACTGATTTTGATCAGCAAGGGAGTTCATAGAGCGCCAACCACCTTTACCATCTCTGTTTAGTATTTTTGTTGAGATCCTAGTGTCAACGGTCCAGCAGTGTACTTTATTATTGTTATTTTTAAATATGCCCTATTTTTTCTTTTGTGTCTGTGTTCTGTTTTGCTTGTGGTTTCTATTCTGTTTTTTGTTGTTGTTGTTGTTGTTATTGTTTTCTGTTACTTGTATACAAAATTCTAATTTAAAAAAAGTGCTATTTCAAGTTTATCTGGTAATTCCATTAATGTGTGGTCCTGCGTGCAGCACTGGAAAATGAACACATAGTACATGCAGAAAATACAAGCACAAAGCATCTTATTATCACAATCTGCAAGCATCTGACAGTCATCCACATTAAAATTCTGTTTTAAAAAAGTGCAAAGTTCAAACAAAAGAGTTGCTAGAGTTGCTATTCTCCAACCCCAATTCTCCAACCCCATGTATGAGCAATTATTATAGTGATGCTTACCTTAACAAACATTGCTAATGATCCAAACTTATGTCATTAGCTGAGCCGTAAACTGACATTGTTAAACCCTTTAAACAAACTGTGAGCCCCACAGAGACACCATGCTCACTTTTTGGGGAAATCATTGTACAAACAGCTTACTTACAGCAGTCTCTGCACATTAAACTTTGACAACAAGTGTGGATAATTCATGATGTGCTTTGACACTCACCCAGAACAGCAGGTTGAAGAGGAACATCATGTATTTGACACAGCACAGGCATCCACGAGCCATCTTCAGCTTCTCGAACTCTAGGAGCAACACAAACGACAAGTCTAAGTAAAACACAACGTACTTCCCACCGGCAGACACACGTTTATCCTGAGGCTTTACTCCAGGTTGGACGGCGACCACGGCACCGTCACTCTGTGCTGTTTGATCTTTGACATTTGACCCCCGGGAGCCGTAGAAGGCCCCCACGGCCAGGCGGTGACCCCGACGGGCCGCCCGAGTGAATTCCGACTCTGCGCTGTCCAATGAGGGGCTCCGCTGGACCTCGGATTCGTGGCTCTCACACCTCTGCATCATCGGACGAAGGCCGAGCGGAGGGCATGTTTCACACTTACACAAGCTGCAACTTAACACATGTCTAAAGTTGCCATTTTAAACGGACTTAAGTGCTCACAAAAACACAAGAGCTTCAGAGGTCACAGATATCAGTTTTCTCGAGGTCGTAATTCCTTTGCATTGAGAACGTCTTTCTCCTGGTGCTTCCTGTTTTTCTTTTTCTGCCCTTTTACGCTGTTCCTATTGTGCATGCGGGAAAGCAAAGCATGTGCTTTCAACTTTCCACGCTCTCGCTCCATCGCACTCTTTCATTGCTCTGCGTCGGCATGATTCGCTTTGCTGCATGTACCACTTTTTTCTCTGCACGCTCTTGCCTCCCTGCAGTGCTATTATTAGAGATCTCCTCTCCCGGCTCTTCCCATCCCAACTAGTGCTCCGTTCCTCTCTCTGCATCCTCCTACCTTTCTTTATTCGTTCATCCCTCTCTCTCTCTCTCTCTCTTTGGCTCCTCCTTCTGCACTCCGGCCAATCTGTTTGCAGGTCAATGGATGCATTTTCTCTCTTCCCATGTACCTCTGAAAGTATCAGTAGCCAAGTGGGAAAATGTCAGCTAATTGAGGGAATAAATCAAATCCTACACACAGAAAAAATTGTCTGTGCATGTGTACATGCCGTCTCGCTTAATCAGAGCACTTTTGCAGAAAGATTGTGCAATGCCGATGTTTCCAGGTCATTTCTCTGTTGTCATGCCACATAAGTGTAAAGAGTGCATCTGATTTGTTTGTATGTGTTAAAGGAACACTCCACCATTTTTAGGCAAATTTTCCAACTCCCTTCTGTTAAACAGTTAAGTTTTAAAGATCTTTTATCCATTTAGCCAATCTCCGTGTCTGGTGGTAGCACTTTAAGCTGCACCTTAGCATAGATCACTGAATCTGATTAGACCTTAATTATCTCACTGAAAAAAGGACTATTTTCAGGTGCTGTGTAATATCATCACAGCAGCAAAATTCCTTGATTATTACGCCAGAGTGAGAAAATGGCAATTTAGTACATGATGTAGATACAGAAGAGTCATGTTTTAAGGGTAGACACTGTAGGCAAAAATCCTTGTTGTCAAATTGTTGGATTTTTTCAGACTAGTGGAAAGAAAACATCCAAAATACACTGTTAAGTGTTTCTTTTATAGCACTTCATCATTTTGTATCAATAAATTTTAATTATGAGACATATTTTTAAAGGCTGATTTCTGATTTTTTTTTTCTCCTACACTGAGCCATATATCTCCACTTGAAGGTGCTCTATGCGATGTTGCAGGATTTTAGCTCGATTTCATTTTTATCTCAAACCGTATGCATCAACCCTTGATCGTCTTGCTGTCTGCCCTCTGAATACATTGGGAAAAAACCCAGACTCCAAAGACAACACAGAGGCTGTAATACCAAAATAAACACTATGGGCACCACAACAAAAACAAACTTCGGCCCACCAATCGGCAAGAAGAGGTGGTGTTTAATGCGTGTTAAACCCCGCC
>JAUCMU010000080.1:4907617-4929819 GCA_032275025.1 Enteromius treurensis | reverse complement strand
TGCTTCTATATTACTTAATAATATTAAATTAAGTGTTAGTGTAGAACTATCTATTAGTTCCTGCATAGTTACTTCTTTACAACGGCCCATTATTCTAAAGTGTTACCGTCATTTGGACTACTTTTATCGCACTATGTTTTTAAGGGTGGAAATCTTTCAATACCTAGCGATTCGATTCATATTGATTTTTGGGGTCACGACTCAATTAAAAATCAATTCACAAATGTTTTGATTTCTAATCTTAATACACAATTTTTCATAAGTTTTTTGTGCACACAGGACATCAAAGCACCAGTCTATATTATAGAAATCAGTATGTCCTATTAACTATTAACTTTTATTTATTATATTTTACACTTCCCATTAGAGATGGGCCAGAATCCAGAACATATAAGCATATTGTAGAAACCTAATTTCCTGTAAAGCTGCTTTGCAACGATCCATATCATAAATAGCGCTATTTAAATAAACCTGAACTGAATTGAATAGAACATGAATCCGAATACCATGTTCAGAAAGGAAACGGCATGTATATGGAACCCCCTTATGGTAGCCTGATATACATTAATTGATTTTATGTACTGTAATGTAATGAGTCATATGTGAATCGATTTTTCCCCCAGCCCTACTCTTTTTCATTGTTGTAGTTTAACAGACCCCGGTCACCATTTACTTCAAAGAGCAGCGTGGAGATTCTGCTAAACACCTCCTTTTGTGCTCTACGGTAGAAAAAAAGTGAAACAGGTTTGAGGTTAAGTAAATGGTGAAAGTATATATAGTTTCTTTAACCAAAGAAAGTGCTCACTATTAGTTAATGGACACTGTGTGTAAGAAGAAGAACAACAAGTTACTCTCAAAACGAAAACTCCCCTGGACTTATTGGAGGTCATTCGCACATGATCCTCATGTAAATGGCGGACAAATCTCTAAAATAAATGGCCGGTCTCAATATCCTTTTCCCCCTCTCTCTTCTCTCAAATGTCTCAGTGATTGACTGCTGTGCAGTTTGAGAGCAGAGGATTACAGAAGGCAAGGCAAGTGCTGCAGAAAAAGGATCGATCACAGTTTTCCCCTAGTCAGCCATTCAGACACTGATTACACCGTGAAACTACTGTATATGGGCATTTGCACATATTAATGAAACTACACACAGTCTTTCATTGAGTATATATAGTCAAAGTGTTACCATGTAAGCATGCACCAAGAATCACCATCCAGCAGCTGCGCACATATGCTTTTCACCTCTTTTCACATCCTTTCAAGCATCTGAACTAACATAGGTTCCTCAAAATCCTGTCACAAAGCATGCACACACACACACACACACAAATACATGCAATGCAAGTGAGATTTACCGTGCTGCTTCTCTGCATTGTGTACATGCTGCTGACATGCTTTCCTTCCTCTTCTCTCGCTCTGTTTTTCTCTGGCAAGTTCCCAAGTGGCTCTAGAGCTGTTGGTGCCACATTAACTCTGGTATCATATACACAGCTGCAGTGCAGGAATTAGCTCCACCGCTTCTCACACACTCTGTCCTCTTTCTCTCTCCATCTCTCTGTAGCCAAGGTCAGAGGAAGGAGCTACCAGGCACATGCTGACTCCTCCTCTACACACACGCTTTTAAACAGGCAACAAACACAAACATTGTCTTTCAGGACACACACATGCATCTCTATGTCACATACACCCGGTAGATGGTTCTAATTTTCCAGGCAGAGCATGTTAATCGTGCAAATTCATTATTAAGTATTGCAGAGGATTTGCTGGTGGTTTGCTGTTGGAGTGCCCTAAATCTAATCTGATTTGCCCCGGGACAGAGACTTCTTAAAGAGATTACACAGCACAGATAAGGGAGGGTAAGATAAGAGAGGTGGAGGAAACACAGATCTGGAGAACATTACCTTTAACAGCCACACTTTTGATTGTCTTTATCCCTGCTGAACATAAAAAAAGCGTGATGTCTCCCTCAAGTGGCTATTATTGCTATTTGGATTTAAGAGAAATTCATCATTTCAGTGATTCATTCAGAAACTTGTTTGTCTGTATGAGGGATAATTGAGGGCCATGCCTGAACAAACAACAGGGAATGGTTTCTTGTAATGGGCTCCAAGAAAAGATGGCCCTTAAATTGAAATAACACAAAGGAAAGTAAATTACGCACGAAAATAGTCGTTTATGGAACGAAACATTTGGTTTTTGATTGATAAGCTAACGCCCTAAAACCACCACGTTATTTCCCGCCCGAGCTAAATGCTAGCAGCTAAGTCAGCTCACCCAAACACAACCTAAGCAGAGAAATATACAGTCAGTGCATAAATGTTATTGTATAACTTGTAAGGGCAAATATGGCGCGAATGCTTGCTCAATTTGCATAATTAAAGGATCGTTCCGTAAACATACATGGATATGAATCGGCTAACTAATACAACATTGTATTTCCAAAAAGTGCAGGTGTTTAGGTTTTTACAATTAAACAGTTTTGGTTTTATTTACTGATAGCTTATTTTAGCATATAAAATGTTTACATTTGTTTAATCTAAAAACGTACAATAGTAAAATTATGATCTAAAAGGATCTGCTAGCATAAGCCATTCATTCATTAAAATTTCAGGGTTCCCCTGTCTTAATTCTTTCCCAATCCAACTTCCTGTTTAAAAATAAATATGAAAATAAAATATTAAAAAATAAATATTATTTTTTATATTATTTTTTTTATATTAATGAAAAATAAATATAGAAATATGTCAACACAGGATTGCTAAAATAATAAATAATAGAAGCCCAATAGACACCATCACAGAAATTCGAATGGTTTCCCACCAGTACAATCCAACACAGCAGACACTATTATACTTTCCATTAAAACCAATACAAGTCCTACTATGTCTATTAAATCCATTACATTTTCTGTAGTGTTTTCTTCTGGTAGGGTTCTATTGGGGTTTTTTAGCAGGTAAATAGATTTTGCATAAATATTAATGAAGGACACAACACAGACAACTTAGAAAATTGTTCCAACTTTAATAGATGCTTTGTTATAAAAGTGCAATTGTTCTTCATTTCCATCAGGTGTATTTCAGGCATCTTGCTGAAATAGAGGAACAAAAACAAAATGTCACATTGTTAAACCCTCAGTTTAATCCTGTTTTGAGAAATGTGGGAGAAAATCTGAAGATGCTTACTAGTAATGCACGTCCTCTGGTCTCAATGGGCAAAAACATCACTGCCACCGCACATATCACACACGCAATGGCGAACGGCGACAGGGCCAGAATCACAGACTTGGACATTAACACCTATGACACACGCAAACACTGTGTTATCTGTGTGTAAATCAAATGTGTGTTTAGCACACATCTGAACACAGATCTTTATGTACACACACATATGCAAAGTAAAACACATGGAGCACCTGAGCAATAAATGGTGCGATCATTCCTCCAACTCGACTGAAGGATGTGCAAAAGCCCATTCCAATTGAGCGTACAGCTGTGGGATAAACCTGTACGCAAACACCAACCGTTAAAATTGAGATTTTATGGCAAACTCTACCATGAAGAGCACGTGGAGTGTTCATATTTTATGTCGGGTGATACCTCTGCTGTGTAAATGTAGACAACATTAAAATTCATGGAAACCACAGAGCGGAGAAGGAAGAGCAGTACTGTAAAACCCGTCCTGTTGAGGGAGAAAAACATTTTTCAGTTTTCTACTTCTGACGTGGTCACAGGAGAAATGTTTGAACACCCCTACCGTACTACTTTTATTGTATTTTCAGTATGGATTATGTACCCTGTCTATAAAGGGCATACAATATGTAAAGCAAATTTTCATTTTTAAAGAAAAACTGCATTTTTTATGGTTTTAGTTTTAGTTAACAATAATAACCCAGATTGAAAAGCATTTGAAATAATTTTACAGAAAAAGTGAACAATATACTTACATTGTTGTGCAAATATTAACAATCATGAAGAAAAAGGCTGACAACACCTGAAGAATAGCCAGACTGGCCTTCCTTCCAAATATATTTAACAAGCCAATATTGAGGGGTATGACTACAGAGGAAACACATGGAAAAACATACATCAACTTTTCACATTCATCTAAGCTGCGTGTGTAACCAGGTTGAGTGAAAGCTCAAATGTCACTCACGTGCCACCTCCCCCAAACAGCTGATGAGGAGAGTCTGGTAATCAGCCATGTTGAACGGGATACAGTAACACAGCGCCTCCTCCTGGTTGTGTTTGATCTGGTGCTCTGGATCAGCGTCCGTCATGCATAGAAGATTCTTCTCCAGTAACTCAGAACTGCTCAGAACTGAGCCATAGTAAGAGAAGGAGGCCACAAACCTGTGGATGAATAATGCAGTACGTCACACATCTAGCACAGTAACCAAGCAAGCGTATTTGCTGATTTCACACACACACAATTCAAAAAAAAAAAAACTAAACAAAGGGAAGTGTGTTCATTACCAGGAGTACCACAGCAAAAGTGACGTTCTTCTAAAAGCCGGGCTGATCAGAGTGACAGCATTTCCTCTTTCTGTCTGCATACAAACAGTCCTGTTAGTTGCACTCAGGTGTGTTCACACTTATATAAATGTAAATATATTCACGAGTTGAGAGATATAAGCACCTTTTTTCACTCCCATATACTTCATAACCATTGAAATATACATACCTCCTGTCTCAAACTATTTATCTATTTTGGAATTAGGCCTCTTTATCTCACATTACATTAGGAAGTACATATGTGTGTAGAAATTGTGTCTGTCTATATATATATATATATATATATATATATTTTAATAGTGTACAATATGTTGGCACCATAATGGTTATTGGCTGATATTTCTTTATTTATCTGTAAATATTGTATATTTAACTGCGCATGCTTATTTTCATTGTTTTTAGATTTAAATGATCTTTCTCGTCTTGAAAATACGATCATTAATGTTATATGTTAAAATGTGATCTTGAGCACATTTTAACATTTTATATTGTTCTATTTACAAGTTAATTTGAAAATAATTAATTATTGGCTTTTAGTTTTTATCCTAAATCAGAGCATCCTTACAATATAATCCATATGTTACTAAAAATGATATTAAGCAATGCAAAAATGATTTATATTTAATTTCTTTAACAGATAAAGAAACAGGAACTTCTCATACTCACCACTTCAGGTTCCCGTAGTTCTCCTTCAGGTAGGGTGGCGCCATTCATCCTAGCAATCCAACTAAGTGTAAACATGGCTCCTTGTATGTTCCCTGCTGAGACCTGGAACCGTGCAGACTCAGGAATAAACTAAAAAAGGAAAAGATTGAGCAAGTGAGCCAAAGACAAACACCTACTTCCATTTCCCTTTAGACAGAACTCACCATGAAGAGTCCAATGAGAATGATGCTGGGGATGATAGAAAAACGGATCATCCAGCGCCAGCCCATTGTAGGCACCACTGTCATACCAAGAATAATAATAAGCATAGATCCCAGCATCCAGAAGATCTGTCAACCAATCACTGGTAAGGTAAGTATTAAAGGTTTCCCAGTTGAAGGTCAAACATTACTTCACGTTTTAAACTCACTGAGGCAAGAGGCAGCAGAAATGCTCTGTATTTGGCCGGGATGAATTCAGTCTTCAAAACAAACCTTAAGAGGGAAAAGAGCAGAGAATAATTCAATGTATTGGAATGATTGTTTTTATGCATACACTCTCAGAAATAAAGGTATAGAAGCTGTCACTGGGGAGGTACCTCTTTAAAAGGTACAAGTTTGTACCTAAAGGGTCCATTTTAGTAACTTAAAGGTACAAATATGTACCTTTTGAAAAGGTATCGTGCCAGTGACAGCTTTTGCAACTTTATTTCTGAGAATGAACTATAAAGGTTCCTGCAATTTATGATTAATGAATTTCTATGACATGGATCAGGTTAAAAAAAATTCTGTCTAATTCAGACAGATTTACTAAAGCTATTTGTGAACCAAAAGATTCCATTGAAAATAACAATTTTTGGTTCCACAAAGAACCATTCAGTCGAAGATTCTTATTAGAACCATCTCTTTCTTACCTTTGTATGATCGGAAGAACCTTCTTTCACCCCAAAGAACCTTTTGTGAAAGGTCAGGTTCTTTATGGAACCAAACAAATCTATGGAATCGTGAAGCACCTTTATTTTTAAGAGTGAACAATTAGCTCACACATAAATGTTTCTATGCCTTACAAATCTAATAACAAGAAGCCAAAACTGTGTATAGGCATGCTTGTATGAATATAGATATGACTTTAAAAGTTTTATTATAGAGTTTACATAACTGTTCAGGCCTGGATTTTGTTTATTCAAATTCACAAAAATTTGGAAATGGAAATGATGAGAAAATTTTTTGCATAATCGTACCCTTGGGATGTTGCTGCAACACCGCAGCCCACCATACAGCGCAAGAAGATGAACCAGCCATACGATGGAGAGAATGAAGTGAGCAGAGAAAAATACGCTGCCCATATAAAGCCTCCAAACACCACCTATGCAAAAACTTTTTTTATCCAATTTACCCAAAAACCACACTCTCACACTTATGCATCAAATGAAACATCATCTGACCTTCCAACGTCCATATCTGTCAGCAACGTAACCACAGAGGACCCCACAGACCATGAAACCGAGGAACACCATCTAAAATCACACACAAACAAACAAGGCCATTATTTACTATTTATGCATTTTGTAAAAAAAAGTGTGTGCAATGCATTTTACACAATGCATTTTTTTTGTGCATATAAATCTGGGACATAAAAAAAGCTTTTAACATGAAATACACCTTACATCACCTTCAAAAAGATATAAAACTAGTCAGACGGTCACATGTGCGCATCTGGCACTGCAACATTCCATTCCTGTTAAACTTCAGAGCGGAAACAAAATAAAGGCCTCTGATTTGACGAGCTCCTCACCATAGAGACGAGGGCCACCTGCCAATCCTCTAGACGCCATTCGCAGCGGATCTCAGGAGAAACCACAGCCAACAACATGATCTCCATTGCCTCCACTATCTACACACACACACAGCACATCAGCAAAAAAAAGTGTAAACAGAAAAAAACACAGTGGTTAAGGATTTACAGAGAGGCAGTTTTCTCACATTGGCACTACCCATGATGACAAAAAGCAATATATGGAAGCGTCCGAAGCCGATGCTCTCCACAGCCTCCTCCACGGTGTAGCATTTTGGTTCTGTTTAGGCAACAGGGGTCAAAAATCGTTTGAGATCATTGGATGCTACTTGACCGCTCACAAGTAGAGTAGTATACACACAAGTGTTTTGGGCGAGTTGTGTAATTTGTATGATCTTCACCTTTGACCTCAGCAGCTTCGCCAGGTGTGTTATTACTGCTGCTGGTGTTGATCTCCTCCTCCAGCTCCATTTCCTGAAGCTGGATGGCATTGACCAGCTGGGTCTTCATGGAAGACGAGCGCTTTAATGCCATCCTGTTTAAAAAGTCTACTTATTTCCTGAATAGTAGGCACTGAAAAAGGGTAGATGTAAACAAAAAAAGGTAAACCTATGGGTAATAAATCAATATTTACATAAAAGTATGATGGTTGTCGTGTTAGACATGGTGTCAAGATGTGTCTTTTCTGGTTATATTTTGGGCATATACCATATTTATGGGCACATATAAAGATAATACTACTATATTATTATACCATGTTTTTGGACACAGTACCATCGTATTCGTCTATTTTTGGACATGCTTTTTACACCGTACACACTTTTTACACATACCATTTTAGATCAATAATAAAATAAATTCTTACTATAACATTAGATGATGAAGTGAGGTTATCACACACGATGCTCTGTCATGTCGACTCTTTTCCCATCGCATCTCATCCAGAAGGACTTTTTGTAGCTATGCCGTAACCTACTTCCCTCACAGGCACCTGTTCGAGGATTTCCGTAGGTTGTGCCACAACCTTTCAGCGATTTATGCAAATCAGTCTCGCAAAGAGCTGATAAAATAACTCCGGCAGATTTTAAAACTATAAATCCAAAGGGTATCTATTACGAATGTACTATAATCCAACTTCTGTCTCTGTATAAATGTTAATACTCCCTTTGTAAAGATGCATCATCAACCTCTCGCGCAGTAACACCCGAATACACCTGCCGACAGGTAAACGACGTCACACAACTTAGCGTAGAAAGGCTTCGGCTTAGCATTTAAAGGGCCATGCCTCTTTTTTTCTGAGACAACACACCCAAGATCGGGTTTCTTTGCTGTATTTAAAAGCAACTGAGGGCTATTTAGTTAGAGTGGACAAACAGGTTTTAGGCTAGTTTTACTTTTCTTCTTCCTCTACTGACCAGTATCTTTGTAAACAGTGCTGTGGACACTGTTTATAATGTACATATGATTTTGCGCAAAGGGAACAATGTAGCCTAATTCCGCGGACCTGTTAGGCAGGATACATAAGTAACTTTACAGGTTTTAGCGAACAAGGAGAGGCGAAAATATCATGATTTGCAAACATTTAAGGCATAGTAGCAATGCCCGATTCGTGAATGAATCATTCATTGAGTCGAATCTTTTAAATGAATCATTTAAACCTGTTTAGAATCCAATCGAACTGAATCGTTCAAGCATTCCTCAAGTCAGCAAAGCGGTACGTAAAATGTCCCATACTTAAAATCTTTAAAGTTCAGAAAGAAGCATTAAAAAATGTAACAATTACTATGTAAAAACTGTAACCATATGGCTGCAAAAAAAGTAAATAAATCACTGCTTTACTTTAGTTAAATTGGCCTATTTTTGTACATTTTATTAAAGCCTGATTATAAACCATATTTGAATATTGATCTATTGAGTAGAACATAGATAGAAAAGATAGATATCTAACCAGCACTGACACCAGAGACATTATTGACGGCACATTGTTTATTATTTAATTTACACAACAATATAGAGACATTAAACATCAAATACAGGGATGCAGTTTGCAGAGACCAAAAGAGAAAGAAATAAGACAGAATGAGAGAGATATGCATATCCCTCGAGGATAGAATCACAAACAAAAACATGAGAATGTTGTTCGATTTCAGGTAGTTTGCATGAAATGAAAAATTAACTTTCTGTAAGATTTCATTTACATTCCTATTATATCCTCTATGGCACCGACATAGGGACAAGGGGAGGTATACTATTGCGCTCACACACACGCACACATGTTGCATTCAGTTAATCTCAGAACTTGTACATTGTAATTGCTATAAATGTGATTAAGTTCAGTTCAGTGCTGTAAGGTTTTGATGGTTTCAGACAACCACACACACACACAGATATACATGTTGAGTAGCACCATGTTAATTAAATGACTGTAAATATAACATTTATTCTCAACCTAGTCTTTTATGTATGCATACAGTTCAAGAAATCGTTAAAATTGAACATAAAAAGAATGAAATTCCCAGTTGGTCTTTGCACAGTGGGAAAGGGAGTCTACCAATGATGTTTGCCTCTTACTGGTCAACGGTGGACTACATACTGAATATTTAAATATGGAGAAATGTCCGTTTACATATTAATACTCTTTTTATATGATATATTTTAGTCATAAATATTGATTTTCAAATACTTTTCAAAAATATTATTCAGGTTTATAAATGACAAAATACTGAAAATTTCTTCTTCTTCTTTTTTGATGATGATCAGGATGGTTTCTCTGTGCTTTGACCATTGATTTTTAGTCTCATGAACCATTAAATAGTAGTCTTTCAAAGTAAGCTAAATTCTATCAAGCTTGTTTGTATTTTTCAATATTTTTAGACTATTAGCATGCCCATCAAGACATTAGCACACAAAATAAACAAGGAAGAAATAAAGCATAATCCAGCACTTCACATGCGTCCCGATTTAAGGCCTGCCAGGAGTCTACACGATCGATAGAAAAACAGAAAGAATGAAGGAAGGAAAATGCAAGAAGAGAGAAATATTAAGGAGAGAAAGAGAGAAAACAAAGAAAGAAACGGGTTTCCGAAAGTTTGTGATTACTGGATATGGATTTTTAAAATCATTTTATTGTGCTCGCAAAAAACTATTTCAATAAAATATTTTGTAGGACTCTATAAAATATTATAATTTTATCAGATGTTATATTTTAATGAGCATTTTTCAAGCTTGAAAGCTATTTTTTTTATATTTCCAGTTGTGGAAACCCAGCATGAAAAAAACAAAACCAGCATGAAATAAGAAAAAAAGCCTAACCTAAAAAAAATATAGAAATGAATAAAAATAGGATAGAGAATTAAAACAGAATATAGATCAAGGCCTTCAACCTCAACACATTTCCTTATAGGAATCGTTACAATACCTCTGTGCAAATCCACATGACCAAATACATGAAAATACATTGAAAATGCCTACCGAATTACGAAGCTAAATGAACTATATGCCTCAACAGTGATTTGGTCTTTTTTTTTTAAAAGTCCCATAGCAACACTTTTCCCACATCTTTAATACGTAATACTTTCATAACAATAAAAAATAAATACAATCTAATATGCTTAACATATAATCTAACAGAATCAGATTGTGCTTAATGAGTTGATACATCAATATGCAATATATATATATATATATATATATATTTGTTTATGAACTCACTTATATCTTTCTTTATATATTTATATAGTTACTGTATAGTCATCTCTCTCTTCTCCACAATAAACTCTTTAACTGATTGACTTCCATCACAATCATGATACAAATGTGCAAAGATGAAAAAATGTGCAAAATGAATATCTGCAAACTGAGAAACTACCTCAGCCATACTTTAAAAAGAACCGATTGGACAGCCAATATTCAAAACCCACTTGCAAAAAGAGTTTAAAAGAATAAACACGGGCATCATGAATGCTTGCTGTGATACCTTTCCTCAGATGCAGACGGGTTGGACAAAATAATATGATGTTATCGGCTCTACATGTGGGCCGACTCAAATACTGACTTCAGAGGTTTTCAATCCCAACAAAAACTCTTCTTCCCTCCCCTGCAGAGTCTGAAGTAGCCAGAGCTCAAATGTAAGGCAAGACCTGAAGACTGTGACAGATTAGCTCTGTTCCAATACCCAGTGAGCTACGGCACTGTCTACAAACACAGTGTCATGGAAGCTAATAAATGGCTCATTTTGAGTAGCTACACAAACGGACTTGATTTTGCAATTCATTTCAATTGTTTAACATGCGCTTGTTGCTAAGCTAATCCTTCGTGATCCTCTAATTAGTACAGAAATACTCAAAATTATTAAAGTATAAAAATACATAAAGCTCACCAATGTTGGGCAAATGAATATTATCAAATGAAATATAACTTTTTGGTTAAAACTAATTAAAGCGTCTTGTTCAGATTTCGCAGCTCACTAGGTTTTGAAACAGAGCTTGTTTCCACTTGATAAGCCGTCTTGGACAGGAAAAGGAAAGGATGCCACTTCAGAGTTTTTGGGCAGGGCTGAATTGTGTTATCGTGGCGGAGCCCAGCAATGATGTTTAGCACCAGAGGAAGTCCAGAGACATGAAGTTGACCCATTTGGAGGAAGCACTTTGAGAGACATGAAGGGGAGGGATTTTCACATTAGCAACAGTCAGTAAGAAGTCTTGAAGGTTCGCAGCTCTCAGCATGCAAATTGAGAGTCTGAATATGGGGAAACTTTGTCTATTTTTCTAAACAGTCTTGACCTGATGTTTAGGGTCAGTTTTTTTCGTGGTGTATTATAGGAGAGAGTATTTAAGTGGAATTAAAATTTTGTATTTCTTGGCAATACCAGTATGGAAGATTGCGCGTAATTCTTCATATGTAACAGACCAGCCGTACTTGAATTTGAAGATTTTGGTTCGGATTTTGTGTAAAGCAGCTTCTCAGCCATGGAGCTGTGTTGGAACTGGTGAGTTTGCTTATGTGGTACATCGGGACGTTAACAAGGGCTGGGGTTTTTGGGATGGTCTTTCTCAACTCTGGTAGCTGACAACAGCAGCCTGTTTCTGAGAAAGTCTCTGGAGTTCTTCCCTGATAGCCTTGATGAGAGAGGCAGAGGATTGGGGAGGTGAAGAATGCTCCTCAGGGGCGATGTACCCTGCGCTCGAGGCTTCCAGGTGACCCTGGGGTGTCATGGGATCCTGCAGGGATGTCCTGGGCATCTGGAATACTGGTGATGAAGTGTATTCTGGGAATGTCAGTATCTGTGAGGAACAGGGAGAGAGAAACTATGAATAAATACCAACAAAAACAATAATTATGCATTACCTTAAACTAAAAATTAAATTATACATTTATATAAAACAAATAATTGTACATATTATATTAAATAATTAAATAAAAAATATTAATCAATAAATTGTACACAAAATTCACTAAAAATAACAAGTGGACATTTAAAAAAATAAATTTCACTTAATTAAATAGACATTAATTGAATTAATTGAAATATAGATATATTCTCGTGAGAATCAAAGAGGGAGATAAAAAATAAATAATAAAATACATGAATTGAAATGACTTACATTAATATGAATTATTATTTAAAATTACATAATTTTTTTTTAATGATGTAACTTAAATAAAAAATTAAATAACATGAAATAAATTCAATTATGTAATTGCTATCATTAGTTATCCATTGAAATTATTGCCATTATACTTTATATGATATTTTTTTATGCTTTGAATGCAGCTAAACTGCAAAGCTTTGGTAATCCAATATTACAGTTTTGGGATTTTATAACACACACACACACACACACATATATAAATATATATATATATATATATATATATATATATTCCATTATAAACTATTATGATTGTGCATGTTTGATTTACAGCCTCTCGGTTGGATCCTGGTCTGGAAATCTCCTCATCTGAGCGGTACTGGGCCCAGCTTGATCCTGAAGGCCCTGATACGCTACGACCAACTCCAGGATACAGGCCAATCCGACTCGACAAGCCCACTTGTGTCAGCTGATGCAACTGTGCACCTACACACACACAAAACATAGGAATTTTCATAGCACTGAAATCACGCGCTCAAATACCAAGACAGTTACCTGTGCTTCCCCCTACTGGTCGGGGCCGAGAAGAAGATGGCATTTCTTCTCCATACTGCCCCCTGCTGGAGTATCCAGGATCTGACTGCATCTCTGCTGACACCACATATCCAGAGCCCTGCGTCTGACTGTCAAGTTATACAAACAATCTGCTGAGTAAATATTATATCTGAACATGATTAATATTTAAGTGTCAACAAAGTGGAATGAGGCCGCAAATTTGCTTTTCTGTACCCAGACTTGTTATTTGTTTGCTTAACAGGAACACTGTGCTTCACATTCATGTTTACATGCATTGTTCAACTTCCTCCTGACTTTTCCCACTAGTAAACCTCCCAGAATCCACCTCACCTCTGCAGTAAACCTTGAACCGATGTGGGAGACATTCCCAACTCAGCATACCTCTATAAAGGATACAAAAAATCGATTAAATTACACATTACTTGGATTCAGATTGTATCATTTAAACGTGTACAGTCACTCACTGCAGAAAAAGGACTGTGCACAGGGGCTGCTGGGTAAGAAGAGGAGCCCCACTGGCGTGAAGGACGTGGAGACAGGCTGGAGGGTTGACCGGGGCTGATCCCTCCGACGCCAGTGACCGCCGTCACACCAGTAAATGTTAGAGGAGCAGGGCTTCCTTGGGAAGAAGGTGAGACTAGAGCAAACGCATCGTCCAATAAGGAGTGCATCTGTTGCCGGGCTTCTTCTATGGTTGGCTGAGGAGGGACGTAGCTGGGCGGGGCAGGGGCGGGGCAAGACGGCGGTGATCCAGGGTCTAAAAACACCTCATCAGTTGGAGAAGGGCTTCCTGCATCTGGGAGCTGATCTGCATCGGACTGCAAGAAGAGGAGTGGTGAGTTTGTGTGTTTAAGTTGAGTGAAAGCATGTGCATGTGTCTGTCTTACCACATAGGCCACATTGTTGACGCCGGGGTACTTCCTGTACGTGGCATCTCCATCAGTAATCAGGCGATCTTTGTCTCTCAGACTCCCGCTTCCACTCAGATTCTGTCTGTGTCTGTGTCTGGGAGAACGTCTTCCTTTGGAACTGCAATTCACAAACAAATGCACTTTCACATTTACTTTCCCGGATAGAAGACTCAAGTTCTGTCATGACATGTTTTATATTTAAAAATCAACAAACAACAAATAAAATAACTTTTTGTTTGCATAAATGACAACTTGGTGGAGGGCTTCTGAAGCACACAGCAATTAAGCTGTGCCATGTGATGATGATGTCAGATTGAGTTAGACCTATCTAGAGTTTCATGCCAGAACTGTATATGTGTTGCACAGGTGAGATTTATCCACCTGACCTCTTGCGTGGCTCTCCGCGCGATGAAGACGTGTGTTCTTCAGGATGCAGGATCTTGTGTATCTGTTCCTGAGCTTGTTGATACACTCGCTGCTGTTCGGAGCTGTCGCCGAACGCTGCCATGATGTCCTCCATGGAAGGGAACTCGTAGTGGCCCTTTCTCTTGGCACGCAGGCGGATCTTATTGCGATGGTGTTCGATCTCGGATTTATGCCTCAAGGCCACTTGGATCTGCATCAGAATGGGTTACGAATGTTTTCTTAAAGATGACATATTTTTTGCTGAATATTCAGTATCTCTCAGAAAAATGCTACATTCTGAAAGTCAACCCTCTGATCAGTTAATTGCTAAATCAGGAGGCACAAAGAAAAAGGAAAGGAAATATGTGCGTAATGTAAATACAAGTATAGTCAGGATAGACATTTAGTTAGATTGTACACATTTTCAAAAATAAATGAACGTACGAATAAGTAAAAAAAAAAACCCACAATGCTTTGGCAAAATACTATATTTTAATGTCACAGGAAAAATAGCTTGATGTTTAGTATGATATATAAATAAATAGGCAAGAAAATATTTATTTTAGGTGTATGTATATATGTTTTTAACCCTATTTTTCCCCTATACTTTCCCAAATATATATATTTTAATAGAGCATCACTCTGTATTGCTACAGAAAATAGTAGCAAAAACGGTAGCAAAGCAACAAAAACTAGAGGTCAGTTATGAAGAATTATGAGTAAGTATGTGACATCACATTCTGAAATGTTAAAGCTTTTACACACCTTTCATAGTAGTGGATGTTTTAAAGGGTTAAACGTCATGTGAATGCCACATCTGTGTGTCAAAGGTTTGAGCCTGTCATTTTTACCAAGGTGTTTGTGTATACAAAGAGGAGTATGCTAACCTCACTGTTGACCTTTGCTCCGTCAAACATCCTGTCTGTCAGATTGGGACTCAGGGCCTGGTTGTGTGGATGTGAGGGAGGGCTTGGCATGGGCTGCATGGCGATGAGCTGTATCTTATTGGAGACTCTGCGGGTTCCATCTGATGAACCTCGAGAGAGGCGGTCCACATGCTCAAATATAGACGAGGAGGACAACTGCTCATCCACACCACTTCCAGGTTGAGCACCTGAACATCAAGGCCAGGTGTCAAAGGTCATAAATTTGTATGTATGAATGCAACATCAATGGTTAAAGACACTTACCAAGTTTGTTTTTTGCTGATGAACCAATGGAATAAGAGGAGAAAAAGAACTAAATAATAATAATATTTTAATAATAATAATAATTTTAATTGACAATAATATTTTTTTATACTTATAATTATTAGTAGTTAGTATATAGTATAATAATATAGTAAATTAATATCTAATACAATACATCATAATATAATAAGTGTGTTTTTATCGTATAATACAATGCTTGCTCTTGCGATGCTGGGGTTTGCTGTCACTTGGCGTCACAGCAGGTCTGGTGCTTTCCTCTGCTGATTCTCTCCCGCTGGATGCTTCACTTCCTAATGAATCTCCATCAGATGGAGACAACCTGAAAAAAAAATAAAAAATTACAAACCAGTGTTTATACTGGAACTAAAATTAAATTTAATATTTCATTATTTTTAACATGCACATTTAAATAATACTAAAATTACACTGCTATTAACAGAACCTGCTTACACATAATCCAAACGACATGATCACAGGCAGTTTCTTACCTGCCTCTTCTTCGTGCTGCACGGGATGCTTTTGTAGATGAGCTCTTTGATTTAGGAGTGTTCAGTTCTCCGCCCTCTGAGGGCGTGGCCTCCTTAACAGGTTGTGGCAAAGGGGCGGGTTCTTGGATTACCATGATGTCATCCTTACTGTGCTGCCCCAGGTGTAGTTTAGCAAAATCAAATCCTTTAACACTCGGAGGCTGCAACTAAAACGACAAACACATGATTGGATAGTATGGATAGTAGGATAGCAATGCAGCTCGTTTTTTCATAAAAGCCCTTGACATAGGTGAGTAAAAAAGGAGCACTGTCACTTCACATGGAGTGTCTATGAATAGGCAACACTTACACACACACACACAGTGACCCTGACCTTCTGTCTCTGCTGGATGGTGCTCATGGCGTCTGGCTGAAACTCCAGCTTTTCAGAGCGGCACAGTTTCCAGTAGAGGATGATAATGATGAGTATGACCACAAGACCTGGGACCACAACTCCTACGATCAGCCACACGTTACTGGGCTGAGTCTCAGAGGGCGGCAGGGGCAGCTTCTCCACCGCTGAAACAGAGTATTGTGATATTTGCCACAATTCCTTTTTTAAAAAGTGTCTTAAAAATATACATACATTTTTTAGGGCAAAGACACATCAAGTCAGTCAAAATCATAGTCGTTAAGTGTCTGTAAACCCAGTTTTTGAAGTGTGTTCTTCACCGTTGGCATTAGTCGGACACGGTCTGTGCTTTTTTGAGTGATAAAGCATGTTGAATTGGCGTTGGGCAGAAATTACTCTGATTAGCTTAGCTAACCAGTGCACAAAAAGAATAGACTAAAGTTATTAAAGCAAGTAAACGACGAAGGAAAGCTCTTCTACTTTTCCATCTACATCTTACCTAAGCATTCCAATGTGTGAATATAAAGACGCCTGTAATGAAGATGTGACTGATTCCCATTACTTTTCCTGCAGACAGTATGGGCATGTTACATTTAAATGTTCTCAAGAAAGAATGTTCCACAATCGATTTACAGTATAAATAATATTTTTATAAAACATTTAGAGTATTATTAAAGACCGAATAACTTTGAACGAGCATTTCATTCATGTTACTGAAAAAAAAAAAAAAAGTTTTCGTAACTACGCAAGAACCATGTCAGAATGTTCCTGAGAACGTTCCCTGTTAGCTGAGGTCAAACAACGAGTATAGACTTCCTCTCAAGCAGACACAGAACGCACATTCTAACTGTCCATTGGCTGTAGTCTTTGTAATGTGTTCCAGAGCTAATGTTTAGTAGATAAAGGTGACGCATGGCAACAAAACAGTAGCTGCTTGTACTTTGACGTGGGTTTAGTTTGTCACAGCCTTTAGTTGATACAACTTTGACTCACGTGTGGCCAGTATCCCATGTACTCTATAGCCCAGAACGATAGCGGCCCTCTGCAAGTTCAGTCTGTTGAGCATGGCTGCAGTGGCCTGAGCCGGCAGCCTCTCTCCTGAACCTGCCTCCACAAAATACACCAGCTCCAGCGGGTAATCCGGGCCATCCAGACGGGACGTTCCCACGATCTGAGGCACACCAGGGTTGCTTATGTGATGTGTGGGAAAGACTAACAAACTGTGTACATTAAATGTGTTTGAATGTACCTGTACACTGTTGTTGCCGATACTAGTAGCTCTTCTCCATCGTCGACTGCTAGCCCCTATCCCAAGTCCCTCTCCAACCAGCAGTGCTAATCGCCTCTCCATTTTGGCCTGGAAGGTCCTCTCATTCACACGCTGGTCCAACACACCCAATAACACTAAAACAAATGCACAAATCCACAAAAAAGTAAGTATTTTGTATATATTAATATATATTCAAAAATAATGAATACTGTATAATTCATTAATATTATACTGACTGTTTTAATATGCATTATTTTGGATTACAAGGCTTTAAAATAATCCCACAAAAAATAAATACTGGACTGAATTTCTGACACACCCACATACCTGTTTTCACCCAGGATGTGCGTAACAGGTGGGACACATTAAGTTCAGGGTAATTAAAAGCTGGAAGACAAGAATTAGGATAAAAAGAGTGATAAATGAATAAAGTTTATGAGATATTGACAGCCTGTGCGTTTATTTGTAACTTACGTTCAGCGATCTGCAGGGTAGGAAAACCAAGGTAGAAGCTGAACTCCACAGCGCTGAGCTGCCTCATGTGACCGCTCACATCTGATCCTGTTAGGAAGCCTTGAAAATCACGCACAGCAAAAGTGACGTCCACCGGTGCCTTCTGCTGCCGCTGACCCTTGGGAAGGCTACTAGTGATATTCACAATCTAGACGAGCAATCGTACATCATTATCAATACTGTAGAGATGTAAGTAATGCACAGAATTATCATGGAAAAAAAGCTTTGTCATGTAAAGTAGGCAACAGTTGTGCTTATTTACGTACATGAACTGTGAAATTTCCATTTTCTTGTGAGCGCTTGCGTACTTCCGCGTATGCCATGAGCAGCCCCTTCTCCACACGCTCACTGAAGCTACATAGACGCACATCCACATGACTCGGAACAAACTGCAGCACTGCAAGGCAAATTAACCAATGTCACAATCATTTTTAAAATATAATAAATATTATACATGATATTACATATTTTAATTAAACGTATACTTTGTCTCTCTCACCTGTGTGGACCTGATGTTTGTAATCAGGCACTGCATATATAGTTGTGACTGACAGAATGGAAGAAGAGGAACTGCTGTGCACTGATTGGCGGAGAGCATTAATGACAGAGATAGCAGTGTACACCAGTGGACCGGAAACTGCACGGAAGATGAAATTGGGCGGGGCTTTGAGGACCTGGATGGATAGCACAGATAGACATCAGCGATGCTATAAATAAACAGCTGATGTGTGTGACCTGTAGTGATCTGACACACTAACCTGGAGCTCCACTGAACGGTTGAACTCTCGACGAAGGATCTCCCGCACATGAGCTTTGGCAAACGCCACCGATGACCCACTGGGCATGCCTGCAAGAGTCAAACAAGAAGGTTGTAAGAGATGATAACAAAATGAGGTAATTAAAATGTATTATAAAAATAAAACTGTATAATAAAATAATTTAAATAATAAAATATTTTTTAAAGTAATAATAATGAAAAAGTACATTTCAATTAAAACAATTTTTTTTAACCTTCTATATAATTTAGAAATTAGAATTGTTGAATTTAGATGTGAGTGTTTTAAAAAAAAAAAGATTACCTAAATGTTTATTAATTAAATTAAATAAATGTAAAAAAAAAAAATAATGTGCATAATAATAATAATAAATAATCTGATAAACAAGAAAATCTCTAATATCGGCTAATGACCAATATGATACTGATATATAGTGTTAATTGTACACTTACCAACTCTGACTAGGTACATGTCTGGTTTGGTGATATTGCAGACATACTGTCTGGGTGCGATGGACAGAGGAATTCTGGGGGTAGTTGGCTGTGGGCTTTTGGTGGAGAGGTTGGTGGTGCTCATGGTAGTCGTGGTTGTAGTTGTAGTTGTAGTTTTGGTGGTGGTTTTGATGGTGGTCATACGGGGTTTGGTTGCAGGGGGCTTCAGAGTAACGGCTTGTATTACTGGACCCCATGAGGTGCCGGGTGGAGGCAGGGCGGTTGGCACTGGGGGCCGGGTTTTGCCCACATGGGAAGTGGGTTTGGAAGGAGCACCCTTATCTGGGCCTTCAGGAGGTCGTTGGGTCTCGGTGGTTGATGGAATGAGAGGGTTTGTAGGTTTTTGAGGTGGAGTTGGGGTTACTGATGGAGTAGGTTGAGGAGTCGCCCGGTCAATTTTGTCTGGGATTTTTCCCCAAGTTGCAGTGGGAGTGTGGGTGGGTCCTACAGTGTGTGTAGGGGTGATATGAGGGTGCGTCCTATTCCTCACAATACTAGCATTCTCTTTGGCTTGCAACGTGTTGTAGTATTCCAAACTGTTCATATCGGGAAGCAGCATTTCTGTCGGCTCAATGGGAAAAAGTTCAGCCCAGTCGAAATCCAAATCATCGTCCATATCGCTCGTATGGGCAGAGTCAGGAGCCAATGGGAGGCGGGGATCGGTAGGATGGGCCGTCCTTAAGTTAGTCCCATATTTCACTGTCACGCTAGGCTGGAGGTCTCTGGACGAGAGGGGCAGGACGGGGCGAGAGGGGAAAGCTGTGTTGTAGCTGACCATGGTGTCATCGTCCGTATCGTACGGATCGTATCCATGCGTAGGAAGAGCTGTGACCAGAGAAAACTCCTCCCCTTCGGATCCCATGAAAGTAAGAGTTTCAAGGTAGTCTCCGGAGCCCCAGTCCACCTCCGCGGAATGGACGGGATACTGGTCTTCGGGTGGCACCAGGGTTGGGGGCGCTGGTGTGGGCGGTCTGTCGTCATGGACGGGAGGCATCTGGCTGGGTGTTAGAAGGTCTGGGGGCCGTAACAGCAGGTGGATGCCCTGGGCCCCGTCACCTAAGTTACCCGACCCTTCAGAACCAAGGGAAGGGGTGGGATCTATGCTGGAGGCACTGTCATGGCGTCCAGGGGACGAGGGATGTTTGGCACCTGGAGGCGTATGTGCTGGACGCCTGGTTCTTTCAGAACGATGAGGAGATGATGATGATAATGACGATGATGAAGATAAGGCAAGAGGTGAACGTGTTCTTGTTGGAAGCTGACTGAGGCTCCTTCTGGACATGTTGGATGGGAGCTCCACTTAGGAATGGGGAAAAAAAGAAAGCTTGAGTGTGCTGCAGGATGTCATGCCACCAAACCACAAGAAATTCAATATTTGCAAACAGCAGAAGGACAGATTGTAAATACACCTCATCCAAATCTTTCATAACACAAAGCCCAGATTGTACCCAAGACAAAGTCATTTTTTAAAAACATCTCTATGGGAACTAGTTCTGTGGATGAGCATTAAACTTTTATTCTAAAGCTGTTTATCCAAATCAGCCCAAAAGTGATCTAAGTCAGTCAACCTAAATCTACATATTGTCAATAGCTTCCCTGATCAAAAACATGAGAGCTCTTTAGTACAATGCAAAAAAATTAAATAACAAATAAAATAACAAAAACCAGAATAAATAAAACAAAATATATTATAATGAAATCAAAATATTTATTTTAATATGCTTGAACTATTCTAACACTATAATAATAATATGTATTATTGTTATAATAAATAAATATATGGATTTAAAAAACGCCTTTAGAATATCTAATCATTTTCAAGCAAATAATGTGATTTATGTAAATCCAAGACATACTGTATGAGGTAAAAAATCTTAGGTTGAAGGTTAATAATGTTGAATATATTATACAAAATATACTAAACAGAGTTATTCCTAACAAACAGTAACACCTGTTGTTATTCTTAATTAAAACTATAAAAAAAAATCTAAATTAAAGCTTAGATATATTAAATATAAATATTAGATTGAAAATAAAAAAACTGAAAAAATATTACCTTGGTTTAAGTTTAAGTTAAAGGAATAGTTCACCCAAGATTCTGTCATCATCACCCTTGAGTAATTTATTTGTTCTGTCAAACACAAAGAAAGATATTTTGAAGGTCACCAAATTCTTTTTCCTACTATGGAAGTCAATAGTGACCCAAAACAGTCTGGTTACAAACTTTCTTTGAAAATATCTTCCTTTGTGTTCGGCAGAAACAAAGAAACTCACAGAGGTTTGGAACTACTCAAGGGTGAGTAAATGATTTTCATTTTTGGGTGAACTATTCCTTTAAAGTAAGTTTCAACAAAAATAGAAAATAATTTAAGATATATAAAACACAAAACAAAAACAAAAAAATTGATGAAAGCACATCATACAAAAAAAAACTAATATTAAAAAGAAAACTGAAAATATAAAAATAAAAGCTAAATTAAAATATGAGTAAATGTTGTAATATATAACAACACTAATCCTGGTAACATATTTAGGATGATTTAGGAATTAAAGTGCCCCTATTATGCCTTTTCAAACATGATCGTTCATGCAGTGTGTCATGTAGCTGTATGTGAACATAAACTATCTG
>JAUCMU010000080.1:4854164-4907517 GCA_032275025.1 Enteromius treurensis | reverse complement strand
TTATTCGAAAAGAACGAACCTGCAAATGTCTCAACTGACCAATCAGAATCAAGCATTCCAGAGAGCCGTGTAATAAGCGTTATTAACTGTATAATAAAGGCTGACGCGGGACAAAATTCCCGATTTCCCAACACGTTGAACTGAGCAATGCCATTGTATAATTTCGATAGGTTACTTTTAACCGCATATAGCTCAGTAATGTCAGTTTTATTTATTTTCTGAGAGGGGGTGGGATTTTTGTTGGGAATGTCAGGGGAGAGATTCTCTTAATTAAGAAAATGAAATGAAATAAATGAATAAATCAAGCCTTTATTACATAACCCTAGGCTATAATCAGCATTCAGAAAAAGAACCGTTTGCGCTCCTAAGGGCTTTCACACTTTTCCAAAAGTGGGCCCTTCTCTCAGTTGACCTGCTGATGAATTCTTCAAGCAGGGTGGAAACATAAACATCGCATTCATCAGTATAATATGCATCTAGACAGCTGAAATGGAAAATGGTGGGTCGCCTCAAGAACTGCCTGCTACATACAAGGCCAGACCATGAGTGTAAGTTTGAGAGCAGGTTAAATAGTGTCCTTGATTAGTAAAAGGTGCATATGATTATTCCGTGGCAGTTAACCTGTATATTGCTCTCTATTTCAAATAACATTTTAGGATTCACTTAATTTAAACTTTTTGCAAAGGTTTTATATCATACCCAACAATACAAATTCTTAATCTCTAGCTTAAATTTGTTTTAAATAAGATTTTCCAAAAGATTTTTCTTTACCTCACCTCCAGATTAAGTGCTATAGCACAAAAGCTTATATTTAGTGCATATTATAACCTAAACCAAAAATAAACACATTTAATAATAAAACTGTTGTTGAAACTATGACGCTAGTGTGGCGGTTTGCTGTGCTAGTTAGGGATTATTTGAGTACAGATGAAAGACTCTGGAGAACCCTTGTGGCACTGCATCTGCATGGCACCTCTTCGTCATGGTGACGGTACTGCTTGAGGGAACTAGGAAAAGACGGATCATCCATATTCCATTGGGCTGATAACAGACACATTTATTTATTTGATTTATACCTGTGAATCAATCCTACAAATGGGAAAGATGAGTGTGTATGTGACTGTTGTACGTCATTGTGTGCAGGACTTCCTGTGATTAATTGGCCCCTTCAGTGGGTATCTTTATCACAGATACAGCACTTTCCCCTCACGCCCCTGTAATGCAAGCACTCAGTGAATCGGCTCTAGGTGGACCGTTGAAGCCTAAGCAATTGTTTGTGTGTTGTAAGATTAATTTAAGCTGCCAAGAAAAAAAAAACAAACCCCAAAGATATCCCAGTCAGTTGTGCTTTAAGAATTGGGTTATTCAAGCAGTACTCTTAAGTAAGAATACTATGTGGAGCACACACTAACAAACCATCCACAAATGCACAGATGGATGAATAAAAAGCCTTTTAGATCAGTGTCACGAACGTGAATGAAGTTCAAAGGATTATTTGCTTTGTTTGCCTGAAATAAATGTCCTCATTCATGAAAGTGATGCAGTAGCCCTTGAGTGGGCTTTTTTAAATAGACAAAGACCGTGACAGTGATTGTTATTACATGCACATGAATAAGTACATTGAAGTATTAAGTAATATTGATTAACTACATATACTTACTCTATGGTTAGGTTTAATATTAGGGTTTGGTTTGGGTTACTGGAATGCAATTATGCATAATTAATTGTTGTTAAATTAGTGCAGCGGTTCTCAATCCTGGTCCTCACGCCACACCATTCTGCATATTTTGTATGTCTCTCTTTGATAACGCACCTGATTCTGATAATCAGCTCATTAGAAGAGAGCACCATGCATGAACTGTGTTCCGATCGACATGGTCCCCAAACAGTGTTCATTGCTCCCTTCTCCCTGAGTAGGGAAAATCCATTACAGTTTACTTCACTTCCGAACATTCATTCACATGGTAAATAAGTGAATATGATTTGAATTACGTCTCGCACACTTAAATGCACTTTAAATGAAACGTATAAGTTCGTTTCAAACTGGAATCTTAGTGGAATATCCGGTTGTGTTCCATTTTGCAGGAATAAGGACATGTAACGTGTGTAACAAGGACACCTTAAAATAAAGTGTTACTAAATATTCCGATATTAATGCTATCTCCCTCTCTCTTTCTCTTTCTCTGTGTCTGTTTATGAATGTATGTGTGTGTGTATAACAATTTGAAGACAAATCTACACACATGCACACCCACACAGTCTGAGAGAGTCATTTAATATTATACTTTCCTTAAGGGTGCTTCCGTATATGATGGACTATAACCAGATACTGCCCGGAACGATCATATCTTATATTACACAAAGAACTGTGTATAAAAATACACATGCATACATAGTGTGGTGCTTTTGCTGACGTGTCAGATTGATAAGAAGTAGATACTCTATGAAAGTTGAGAGGTCTGTCTGTAATCCAATAATAAATGTGATTCTTGCAAATTATATTCTGGTGAATCTATAAGGATGAATATAGTTAGTTGACCTTTTGACCTTGCTGCTTCGAATCACTTTGCAGCATTTATAGCTGAAAAACAATAAGTGCTCATAAAACTGGAGCAGGATTGTGAGTCTGGCTTGTCCTATGTGGAACAATTTAAATCGAAAACGCATGCTATGAAGTCTGTCCTTAGTATTCCCTGCTGGAAAAAGTTATTGTTACGCCATCATTAAATAGATGCCAAAAAACATCTCTCTGTAATGCTCTACAGGGTTATGTTTTATATGATACTCCCAATACTGGCTGTGTCCTAAAGGGCTGTTAAACTGTCTCCCGCAGTCAGACACTGAGTTCTGGGATAAAATGCAGGCAGAGTGGGAGGAGCTGGCACGGAGAAACTGGTTGGAGGATGCTGACAGTGAAGGCCTGGTTCCACTAAGCTTTTCACCCACTGAGAAGGTATTCTAAACCATTCAGAATGCTCCGCATCAGTGGTTCTCCACCACATATTAATGTTTACATGTCTATATATGTATGCCATGCATAGAAGACAAACCAATTCATCATTCAACACCATTGCAGAGTATTTTCTCCTTGAATCCAAGGTATCTGAAAGATGGTGTCAAAAAATCTATCTCGTGAAAGGTATAGCTTTTTAGATGGATGCTTTTTAAGTTGGGTAGAATCTGCAATCTCTGACCCAGTCGTTTGCTGGCTTCCATTGCTTCAATATACTGTGGTTTCCGCAAACTGCAAGGACAGGGAATCAAAATACTCTTAAATAAATTGGCAATGGCCGGTATCTAACAGACCAAAACAAAAACAGACATTCCTACATGGAACGCAGATTTCAAAGTTTTTCAGAGAAAGGAGTAAGTGAACATGTTTCTTAAAGGGTTAGTTCACCCAGAAATGAAAATTCTGTCATTAATTACGTCGTTCCAAACCTGTAAGACCGCCGTTAATTTTCGGAACACAAATTAAGATAGAGCCATCCAACCCTCAATAGACAGCAATACAACTGAAATGATCCAGATTAAAAATGTACTAAAAACACGGGTAAAACAGTCCATGTGACATCAGTGGATCAACTTCAGTTTTGCAGCATCACAGGAGAAGAATGGTAGAGTTAATTTATGTTTTTTTTGCTTTTATTGCTCAAAAAAAGTATTCTCTTAGTGTCGCAAAACTGAAGTTGAGCCACTGATGTCACATGGACTGTTTTTACTACGTCTCTCGATCTGGGATCATTTCGGTTGTATTGCTGTCTATGGAGGGTCGGATGGCTCTCTGATACTGTATCATCAAAAATGCCTTAATTTGTGTTCCGAAGATGAATGAAGGTCTTACAGGTTTAAAACGACATGAGGGAGGGTAATTAATGACAGAATTTTCTCTGCAAACACATGGTATATTTATGATTTGGTATATTCAGTCAAGTACATACAACACCTTTAACCATCGGAAAACACTATGTTCAATGTTAATCGATCCAAGGTACTGTTCCACACCACCGTGTGAATGTATTTTAATAATCACTGCCTCAGGATTGCATTTTCTATGATGGCAGAACTGATACAGTGGTAGATTATCACTTCAAAGGTTATAGACTCCAGATGCTGGATAATGCTGTCTTTCATCTTAAATTCTCTCTTATGTTTCATCATTGTGTGCTTCCAAACAGATAAAGAATGTTCAGATACAGCCAAAAACTACTGTTCTGTCTAAGAGATTTCTTATAGGTACAGCCTCCAGTTGCTGGGGCATTTCTATGCAGTTGTTATGGTTTTTCGGGAGGCTGATGGATAGCGGTGCTGCTATTAAGTCGCTAGGGGGTTTTGGGTGGTTGCTAGAAGTTTGTAAGATTGTGCAGTTATAAAAAAAAAAAACTCTTAAGACTTTATCATTTATATATATATATAAATATATATATATATATATATATATATACACACACACTGCTCAAAACAATAAACTACACTAAACACTAAAATAACACATACTAGATCTGAATGAATGAAATATTCTTATCATATACTTGGTTCTTTACATAGTTAAATGTGCTGACAACAAAATCACACAAAAACCATCAATGGAAATCAAATTTATTGACCCATGGAGGTCTGAATTTGGAGTCACACTCAAAATTGAAGTGGAAAAACACAGTACAGGCTGATCCAACTTTGATATAATGTCCTTAAAACAAGTCAAAATGAGGCTCTGTAGTGTGTGTGGCCTCCACGTGGCTGTATAACTTCCCTACAACGCCTGGGCATGCTCTTGATGAGGTGGCTCCGCCAACTCCTGGACAGTCTGAATGGGCGGGCCAGTCCATAGCATCAATGCCTTCGTCTTGCAGGAACTGCTGACACACTCCAGTCACATGAGGTCTAGCATTGTCTTGCATTAGGATTAACCCAAGGCTAACTGCACCAGCATATGGTCTCACAAGAGGTCTGAGGATCTCTCTAATGGCAGTCAGGCTACTTTTGGCGAGCACATAGGGGACTGCAGCCCTCCAAAGAAATGCCACCCCACACCATTACGGACCCACTGCCAAACCAGTCATGCTGGAGGATGTTGGACGTTCTCCACAGAGTCTCCAGACTGTCACATGTGCTCAGTGAGAACTTGCTTTCATCTGTGAAGAGCACAGGGCACCAGTGGCCAATTTGCCAGTCTTGGTGTTCTCTGGCAAATGCCAAACGTCCTGAACTGTGTTGGGCTGTAAGCACAACCCCCACCTGTGGATGTCGGGCCCTCATACCACCCTCATGGAGTCTGTTTCTGACCGTTTGAGAAAACACATGCATATTTGTGGCCTGCTGGAGGTCATTTTGCAGGGCTCTGGCAGTGCTCCTCCTTGCACAAAGGCAGAGGTAGCTGTTTCACAGAAGTGTGATTGACTTGGAGTTACACTGTGTTGTTTAAGTGTTCCATTTACTTTTTTGAGCAGTGTATAATAAACTTTTTAAAATAATATATGTTTTAATGTCAATGTCAAATTAATTACTTTTTTCATTATTATTAAACATTTGTTACAATTTGTATTTCATTTGTGTCTATTTATTATCTATCTATTTGTCTGTTTGTCCTAAAAAATAGTAGTTTTCAATCAGAAATTGCCACTAAATGTCACTAATTTATAATAAAAATCTATCTATCTATCTGTCTCCTGAAAAAATGGTGGAAATTGCTAGTAAATTTGACCAAAAATCAAAAACCATTTTTACAGTCTGTCTAACTTTCTATTGTTGTATCTATTAATACTTAAAAAATTGCAGTGAAACAATTTTTCAGTCAAACGTTGCTACATTAAACAAGCAATTAATAAAACTTTTACATTCTACAATTTCACTATCTAGCCTATCTTTCTATCTCACATGTATCATCCGGAGCTTATATATTTTCATATATTTCAATGCCGTGCAAAACCTATAACGCCATAAAGTCACTATCCACACCGTGAGAATGTAGGTTATCACGACAGATCATCGGTGCGCGCGGCCCAAGGCTCCCGTGAGGTTAATGTCGCGCGCATCTTGTCAGACAGGTACAGCTATAGATCTGAAGCAGATAAATAGCGGTACAGATGGAAAAGGGCGGGTGTAGGAACAGACTAAGCGCATGCACTAGGTCAAAGATGGAAAAACAGCATCTTCAGACGCACATACCGGCAGGACCTCCCCAAACCCAGATCATATGACACATATTTACGGTATTTTTAAATGGGTATCGACATGCAAGGATACAAAAGGTGAATAGCACCGTGCATCGGAGTCATTTTCGCTAGTTACCTGTCATGTTGAGATGCACCTCGCTCGGATGCGGCTCACGCGCGCGCCCCTTCACACACCCGATATCATGATGACAGGACGGCCGTACATAGAGAATATCGAAGTTATCACTGCAAGGGCTCAAATCAGATGAAACATATCATATATTTAGGCTGACAGCTCCTCGTAAAGACGGTATCCAGCTCTTGTGCGCGGTTCATTTCCCGGTATCCGGTGTAGATCTAATTGTAAAGAAGCGGTTCTTGCTGTTCCCATGCACGGCCCATTTCCCAAGATCCCATCCCCTCCGAAACACGCTGGACAAATTGCACCGCTTACATAAATACGTGAGCCGCTTCAAAAAGATATTGTTAGTAGCGCATGTCTTCGGCATAACAGAGAAATGCGCCTCATCAATATCTGCGGCGCTCGGCAAAGACCCGCCCCTTGGATTTATTCATAAGAAACGTAAAGAATAATGGAGACACTGTCATTGGCTATCAGCAGGCTCCGTTAGTAACCCTCAAATGCCTCATACCCTCATCTTTTTAAATTTAATATAGTCTTATAAAAAAATACAAGGTAATTGAGCGTATATCAGAGCGAATTGTTTATATCAGAGCGAATTGTTTATTATTATTTGATTTATTTATATTTACTTTCGGAAGAGTCATAAATTTCGTTGAATTTTACCTCAGCCATATTTTGTGCAGGCGTCGATGTTTTTTGGCGCCATCCTAAACGTTTTAAACAAAACGCTAACAAACTTTATCGTCAAATATAAAGTCTATGCTAACAAAAAAAAAAAAAAAACCAGTTAGCTTTTGCCGATGTACCGTGTGTTATCGATTGAGCTGTTGCTATGGTTACCCCCTGGCGGAAGCGATTTTTGTTCGTGACGAACTTTTAACGCATATTTACAGTATGTCCCTTACTAAAATTAACTATGGATTTACTGAATCAACTATATTTTATTAATGATAATCAAAATGCCAAACATTTCTTACGAAAATTAATTATGTTTTTGTTATAGCAGTAACCATGGCTTTAATATACTAACTGCATGGTTGTTTTAATGTTATGTCATAAATAATATAAAATAATATGCTATAGGAGAGTGGTGAGATGTGTTTACACCCCTAATATATATATATATATATATATATATATATATATATATATATTAGACACATCCCTTAACACTTCCCAAAAAACATTCTCGATTAATGAATGATTGCTGGTTTATTCAAAGATTTATTAGAGAACAAATTAAGCTAAATTAAATCCTTGGTGCTGCTGACTAGTATACAATTGCAATGAGTGTTTTGCGATGAACTGAAAAAAAAAATTGTATTCAAATGAATGACTAAATAGAAAAAAGGTGTTTAATGATGAATACATGATATGGAAAAAGTGCAAGTTTATACCTTGTGAGTTGATCTACATCACCTCACAAAGGTACCACATTCATTGAAGGCACACCAGACAAATCCAGACATCAAAAGATAATGGAAATATTATGTTCCAGTCACAGTCTCTAAACGTGAAAGGGAAGTCTCTCTCGTATGAAAAGCTATTTGAGCTATAATAAACCATAAGCACTTAAAAAAGGTAGATTGACAATTTAGGTTAAAAATAATGGAACTAATGGAAAACTTTTTAAATATGATTTGAATCAAAGCATTTGCATTCAGTGTATATAACCTCAAATTATGAATTGAAAAGTGACAAAAAACAGTAACACATAATATGAATGTCAGAATGCATAAACAGTGTTTGTGGGTCTGTCACTGGGCAGCTTTAGCCTCCACCTCATTGATAGACACAAAACGTGGCCGTCTGCGCACCCTCCTCTTTGTGTTGTGTTTGGGATTTCTTTGATACATATCTGTAAAAATAGAACAGTCAAATACTTACAAGTAATAATATAAAACAATATATTATACGTGTTATACGCGTCATACCTTGGAAACTGACATAGTAATGCCTGTTTCCCTTAATGACAGTAACTTCTGCATTGCTGTCCTCCTGAAATGCTTTCTCCAGCTCTCCGGACGTTACAGACGTCACACGCTGCTTGTCGTCCTAAAGAAAAAAGATTTTGAAACAAAACCATAGCTTAACCTTAAATTCCTCTCAAATGAGAGAATGTTTGCAATCCAGTCTCACCGGCTGCCCGTACTCTATCCAGTTCTCATGATCTCCTTTATAGTACCAGATCCACTCTGTCGTCAGCATGTAGTGGGCGGGTTTAGAGACGGAGGACACTGTTGAGAGTCGGCGCACAGGGTTATGGTTCCTAGTCATGGACCCAAAATCTACTGGTCTCGAGCCTGGACTGGATTCAAGAGAAGCAATCAGTGTCATTATGGTCAACTGAAACCATAAAATAAACTTTATCTGAAATATATTCAAATATACATTTTATTTTAGATAGTTGCCAAGGCAACACTTCTCATTGTAATTTAGTTTAACTTGATGTACTAAAATAACGCAAACAAAAATAAATAAATCAATAACTATTAAAAATTAGAAAACATAACAAAATGATTAAAACTTGAATTTCAATAGAACAGAAAATATAAAAACAAAATCCAAAATATTAGGACAAATTATAACAGTATCTCAATGATACTTAACTTTCACTGGAAAGGATAGAATATGGAAAAATATTTAAAAAATATATATTAAAAAATGATTTATCACGGCTAATGCAATATATAATCAGTTAAAACATCTATTTTTTGAATCTTTGTTAAAAAAAAATTTTAATAAACATAATAAGCAAAAATAAATAAAAATGTATGTTTACATAATATGTGTGTACTGTGTATATTTATTATGCTTAGATAAATACTCATGCATGTATATTTTATATATAATTATAGAAATTATATGAATTTAAATAAATGTCTTAATGCATGCAAATATTTTCAAATATATACTGTATGTGTGTGTATTTATATATACAAAATAAATATACACAATACACATATATATTATGTAAACAAAAATGTATTCATTTTAATTGCATTTTAATTAATTTTATTTATTTTTTGACAGCACTAAAAAAGAAAATTAAGTAAACATGCGCATGTGCATTTATACTAACCTGTGTTCATTCTTTGGGTCACAGTATGCTTTCTCTATTTCCTCCATGTTTCTCAAATCCCTCCAGCCTTTCCCTTCATTAACCTCCCATTTGTATGGAAGATTAAAGTGGGAAAGAACACACTCTTCTGAAGCAATAAAACAAAACCATTATAACTTAAATCTAATGTGAATGGCTTAAAAGAAAACGAGATTACCGAAATGGACACCAACCCTGAAACTTGCATTTCCGTCTTATGAAGTGGAGACAGATTTCATTCTTCTCCATCGGAGCTGCCGGTTTGACGCCTTGATCAGATATCAGTTCTGAAATGTATATGAATATGTACGTATAATATAGATTACTGTGTATTTCATATGTATAAACGAATGTAAGTGCCTTTACCACTGCTTATAGTGTGTGAGGTGAGGCGATAAACGTTCTGGTAGATGTAGGGCAGGTCATGGATGAGGTCACCCCCGAGACCACGTTCCTCCAGCATCCTGGGGCTGTGCTCGCCGATACTGTGTAGCCGTTTGCATTTGGGCCCGAACAGGCAGTCATCTTGCACAAAGTGCTGACAAATGTGCACCTTAGTGCAGCGCTCCATAAAGGTACAGGCCCCAAAAAACCCTGTGCCTTTATTATAGTGAGCGCACACCTGTGTACATACAGCATGAGGTGAAGTCTTTAAATATCAAACATACACCAGCGGTCAAATTATGATTTTTTAAAAACATTTCTTATGCTCAGCTAGTCAGCATTTTATTTGATCAAAAATACTGTAAACGGTAATACATTGTAAAATATTACAATTTAAACAATATTTTAAAATGTCATTTATTCCTGGGATGCTAAGCTGAATTTTCAGCATCATGATCTTTCTAATTCTAATAAATCATCCTAATATGCCGATTTGCTGCTCAAGCAACCTTTCTTATTATTAGTGTTGTGAATGTATACGCAAAACATTCACTATTTATCAAAGAATCCTGAAAAAAGCATCAGCTTCCATAAAAATAAAGCAGCAAAATACTGATAATAATAATAATACTAAGTATTAATAACTTAGCATAAATAATAATTAAGCAGCAAATTAGTAATCCGTAATCAGTTAGTAATGATGCTGAAAACTTAGCTATATCATCACAGGAATAAATTACATTTATACATTATATTGAAAAAGAAAATATTTATTTTAAATCAGAATAATATTTTTTTATCTATTTTTGATTAAATAAATGCAGCCTTGGTGAACCCTCCTTAAAGTGACTTCCTTAAAACATTAAAAAATTGAATGATTTCAAACTTGAACGGTAGTGTATATGCAAACTACAGTATTCAAATCCACACATGCATTTATTAATAATTAAAGTAAACAAATGAAATGCCTTGCAAGTACAGTAAAACTTCTAGAATAAACCAGTGCATCACAGTGCAACATTCTACTTTACCTGTATACAGGACTTTCTCCTTTTTTCTTTCTTTTTTTTTTTTTTTTTTTTCCAAACCAAACTGGAGAAACACACTTAGGACACCTGATCTTAGAACCATCTGGGACTCTTCATCCTTAATGTGGACCACAATTCTTCTCAATTCACCACTTGTTTTTTTTCCTCCCCTCAACATTAACATATTGACTGGAACGCTGGGGAAGTAGAACTTCACTTGGATGACTTTATCTTGCTGTCTTGTTTTTTTGTTTTTTTTTTACAGGCGTTTGACTGATGGTACTTATCAGACTGCACCTTATCCAGGATATAACGCATCAGAAAACAAGCTCCTTGTGCGTTCTGATGGACTAATTACCAACTCAAATACTCAATTACTTCATTGTGTCTGAATCTGTGTCGCTGATTCAAGCGTGCGTCTGAGCGCTCTGTTCTACTCTAAAAACTTCTCGTAACTGAGCGCGCTGCGAAAGAAACGAAGGAGGGCATTTCAAACGGCAGGAGAGGTACCTGGAATGCAGAAATATCCCAGTCATAGCATAATTTAGGCTTCCGGGAGGAATTCTCTCATTAGAATTGAGTACAAAATACATTTAGTTGGGTATTTCAGCCTTCCTGTTTTTTTTTTTTTTGTTGTTTGTTTTTTGCATTTCCTCACCTCTGGCAGTAGGGCAGGGTCGTTCTGGAGCAGAAGCAGGAAGAGATCATCCTCGTTCAGTTCATGAAGTGTACATTCCCGCAGCAGGGGATAGTTATGCTGTGACTGGATATCATGGGAGAATTTACACTCCTTCCTGGCAAACACATAAGCATATAATGAGTTTAATCATTTCCACATACCCATTTGTTTAAGTGGTTGACTGACATTGCGTTTATAAGACTGATACAGATTATCTTAATGGATAAATGTGCAATAACTAAAATTCAGGAATTATTATTTTTAATAATTTTATCACTGCTTTTTGACACAATAATAAATAAATGATCCATCACACTTAAAACAAATGATTATTATTATTACTAAGTTATTATAACATTGAACAGCATTGCTGGGGTTAGGAGTAATATTAGTGAAACTTAATTTATTTGAATATATATTATTAATAATGTAATAATTGATTTTAGTGCTCCATATAATTTCCATACTAATTTGTGTAAGAGGTTTACTGATATTCCTTTTATATGACATGATTTTCATGTATAAATGTGCAATAACCAAAATGCTTTTTGACTCAATAATAAATATATAATAATTATACTTACCCTCATATTTAAAACATATGAATATTATTATTATTATTGAGTTGTTATGGGTTTTGGGGTTGATATTAATGAAACATAATTCATTTGAATAGATACTATTATTTTTATAGTTCATTGTACTATTATTCTAATAATTCATAGCAGCAATAAAATATTCACAAAAGCAATAAAATATACACAAGCTTTTCTCTATTAGATAAAAAAAAAGTGAATGAAAAATATCAATGGGTCTTACAGAAATAACATTTGTTAAGAATTTCTTTTTCATGCCACTAAACCGATATAACTAGTGACAGCTAATAGTTGTTGCAAAATATATTAAACTAGATATTCAAGATGTTCTCCCAACCTTACCTTCCTTTTCCATATCTGCAGTTCCCGTAAACGTAGTATTTGCACAAATGTAAATCCTGGCACTCGTAACATTCATTTTTGGAGTATTTCTTGCAGAGTCTCAGAGATGTTTTGGCGACGACGATGCAGTCAGGCTCTCCATCCTCTGCTCTGGGCTTGCTCTGGACCACTGCGAAGCGGGCGCATTTCTTAACGATATACCAGAAATCATCTTCGGATATATCAAAGCGCTCGAGGACCTTGTGGTGCAGCTGAGATATTTCCATAGAGCCTTTATTGCTGCATAATATGCTGGTCGCATAATGTATGATCCGAGAGTAGCCAGACATGTCTGCGCAGATCTGAGACCACTGTCTAGCGCCTTGTTATTCCTAGTTTCTGTTCTGCGTTTCTTCCAAAGGTTTCTTTAGAAATGAAAGCGGAAACTGTGAAAGCCGTGTGAGTCAATGCCAGGTTCCCAGCGCCAGTTCTTTTCAAAATAAAAGTCGTTCACTCTCAGAATCCGAGGATGGATGGATGGATGGATAGATAGATAGATAGATAGATAGATAGATTTATTGATTATATACTTCCACAGTATTTCAGCATAACAGTAACGTATATCTATATGACAGGCTTTATTTTGGTTAACGCGCATCAAGCCTTTGCGGCCACTATCCACCAGCATTACGTCACCAAGTTAGGAAAACCCAGGTTTTTTTCTTTTTTTAAACTCCGACTATTTTCGTCTTAAGGAAGAAGGTCATATACACCTAGGATGGCTTTTTATGAATTTATGAGGTATTTTTCATTTTTGGGTGAACTATTCCTTTAAGTATGCATATTGTAATAATTGTGGAATAAATGCAGATTATTTATGCTAACAAATGATAAATTGCTAAAATGGATATTTGTTCACAAGAAAATAGTCATTTATATAAAATAGTCAAATTGTCTTTTTTATGTAGTGCTTTACATCTTATGTTCCAAAAGCAGCTTTATATAATTTTGTTTTAGAAAGTTTAGTAAGCTACACAAAGATCAAATGTTCAAGAATAGAATAGAATAGAATAAACATGGCTACTTTGACTGTAAAAAAAAAGTACATTCTTAAAGGGCTCTAGAACGCAATCTCTCAACGGTGCAACTAAAAGAAATCTGAGGTTGCAGCCGTTCGAGGGGGAAAAAAGTCTCCACGACTCTGAAAGTCTCCACGTGGTTCAACAAAAGACACACCAAGCTGACAGTGTTTCTTCAGTGTTTTCCTATGAAATTGTTTATATCTCCCCCTAGCATTTCAAATTGTTTTTGCGTTTGTTGTATTTAAATTTTATTGAATGTATGAAAAAAGTTCTATTTATGACGTATTGACACAAGTTTCAAATGACTTGATTTTCCTCCTGCATCCCCGGTTAGGGACCGTTGTCGGTCAAACCAACCAACGTTTCCTGTTTTCATTAGAGTCCTAATATCACTTTGTGGCCCAAAAACGGAGACCTGGAAAACCATCCATGGTCTTTCTAGGGTTTCATCCTGGCTGCAGCATGATGCTGTTTGAAAAGAGCAGTTTTTTGGGAGTTTGGTAGTTGGTCGTGTTATACGTGACCTAGAGGATGATTGTTGCAGCAGCCCACTGTGTGTCTCCTTGAAAGCAGTTGTAGACCAAGCTAGTGAGCGTTTATTGTTTGAGGTGGACCTGATGACCTCTAAAACATGCTGCCTTTGAGTTGTAATATCAGGGTTTGAAACACTGCAGAAGAGATAAGATTAACATTAATTTAGAGAGCATCTGTGTGATTACAATACAATATTGTACTGAAACTGACTGTAGGTCTCGGGTCAGTGGGTGCTCAGGGCCCAGGAGGCGAATCCTTATGTCTTCAGCTCTCTTGAGCAGATCCAGCCCTTCTCTCTTGTCCACTCTACTGCAGCTTTGCAACAACACTTTACCTGCCAGACAGCAAAACAATAAAAATAAATAAAAAACATCTGTCACAGAACTGAGAATGACAACAGATACAGCAGTAGGATTAAGAATCTCCGTCAGCTGTTTTCAAAAGGAACGCCAGCTTATACACGGAGCCGTACGTAGATCACTGAGAAGCTTGCAGTGATCGCCCAGCCCTAATTTTAATGTATGGTTACTTTAATAAGGCAGCCACGCTTGTGTTCAAGCACACAGTGGCACAAACAGTCACTAAGGCTATTTAGTCACTCACCAAGCTTCATAAGAGTGACAGCAAGGTTGTGTTGCATTGTGGGAAATTGCAACATCTGAGCCTCCATCTCTTTAGTGCTTATAACATGCCGGTAAAATTCAACCATCTTCCTCTGCGTCCACCTAAACTCAAGACAGTGACCTTGAAATGACATTATGGGACTTTGAGGTCTGATGACAGATTGTTGTAACTAAATGCGAGCATCTCACTCTGTGTTGGTTTGTGCTCTGGCCCAGAGATCTGCAAGCTGCTCCTCCACTTCTGCTACCAGAGGATGATCACGGCCGTACCAGCGCCTCCTGCTGGACAAAGCAGCTTGGAAGCATTTCTCAGCAGTCTTGGGCTCACAAAGACTCAACCTTGACAAATAATTTAAAAAAAAATGCATTCAAAAGGACTTCAAGTAATTTCATGTAATTGTACTGGCTAATAAAACAGTGGTCATATACTCTATAGACTATACTGACACCTATTGGTGTGGATGTAGTAACTTTTTAAAAATATCTTACTTATGAATAGCCTTCAGCAACATAGCTGTGCCTTCAGCACAAGGATGGCCAGAGATGTATCTAGCAAAACCGATCTCTCTGAAAATCCTTGGCACTTCATGCATCCGTCTATCTTCCAGCAACATCACACACAGACGACAAAGCAGCTGTCCTGTGAGAGCAGATTAGTGCTACATCCATACAACTTTACCCTTGCCAAGAAATAACTTGCATGTCTGTTTTTGTAACAGTTATGTGAATGCAGGATGAAATATGAAATACATCTTACCAGCTATCAGTTTGACCTCTGAGCTGGCAAGGTTGGCTCCTGCAAACGACCGGGCTGTCTCAAGTCCCTTGTGGCAATACATCTCAGTGTCTTTTGGCAGATGCATTTGGATGTAAAGCTCTGCCAGCATATGTTGCACGTTGAGCAGTAACCTCATACTGTCACTATCCAGGTCCACATCCTGTGGAGGAAACATCAAAACAGATTATAAGTGAATGAAACAATTTCTGCATGCAATTTCTGTCAATGATTAGAACTAATTATATATCGGAATATCAGTATACATCTTTTCATATTTTTACCTTTTGTAAAATTTGATCTGCTTGCAGTAGCAGCTTCTCAGCTTGTTGCATCTCATCCAAACAGAGAAGAACTTTACCGCAGAACAATGACAGTCCCCACAAACTGCTGTGATCTGGAGGATCAACTTCTAAGAAACACCAGGTGAATTTAGTTAACATTTACCAAGAAGTGATCATCACTGGTGTCATCATTTCTGCTCCTCTGTGTCTGCATATCAGAATTATTTTTTTCAAGAGGATCTTTGGAAGGCAATACTTTGGAGTACTTTATAATACTAACACAATTTACATCACTACTATCACATATCACTAACAAAAAACTACCATATATATTTTAAAGTGTATTACTGTATGTATGTATTTATGAAAAAACATACTTTTAAAATGATATTTTCTTAATAATAATAATAAAAATACAATGTTTTACCATTAAAATGCTCGAAAGCCTGAGCCATCAGATTCTGCAATGAAGTCACAGGGTCAAATCCTCTCTCCCTTAGTAGTGTCCAATAATGTATAACATCAGTTGTCATCTGTGGGTATCGTTTTAGGCTGCTTGACAAAAACTCAATAGTACTATGAAGAAAATGGAGGAATTATGTCATCATTGATTGAAAAATCATAGCGAAATATTTGTTTTCAAATACAAACTACAGTGAACGTACGCTGGATCACTGAGGAAGTCATCCAGTTCCTTAAATGAACTGGTTTGCTTGAGATGCCACGGAATTTCTTCCATCTTTCTTGCCCAGCTACAAAGCTCCAAACTGGACTTCTGAAAAAACTTAGCAAGGATCAGATGGTAGGAGATGTGACCCTCTGTACCTTAAAGTGAAAGAGATGAAAGCACAACTGTAAGAACACCCTGGAAATATTTTTTTTGTTTTAATGCTTAATGGGAGACTTTTTTAATATATGTCTGTTTTTCTTTTTTTTTTCCCCTTTTTTTTTTCTCTTTTATTTAAAAATGATATGTATATTAAATAAAAGAAAAAAAAATCTAATTAATATTTAATAATTTTATTTTTTTATAATTACATTATTTATAAAATATTAAGTAACTTAATTTAATTAAGGTTTGGCTACATAAAACTACTATTTTGTGCCAAGAATTGAAATAAGACGAATAACATAAAACCATCCACACCGTGCAACAACAGGTTAATAGCCTGGCTGAGTGATTGATGCGTGATGGTCAGAAGACCATTGGTTTTCTCCTGTACCCAAGGCCAAAAAGCACAGCGCAGTCGGGCCCATTC
Organism: Enteromius treurensis; assembly: GCA_032275025.1. Taxonomy (NCBI): domain Eukaryota; kingdom Metazoa; phylum Chordata; class Actinopteri; order Cypriniformes; family Cyprinidae; genus Enteromius; species Enteromius treurensis. Next base: position 4,890,552 of record JAUCMU010000080.1, on the reverse strand, counting down.
CAAAACCTGGACGCTCAAATTACCACAGTAGCCTAGATCTTCCAGCAAAGCCAAAACCTGAGGCTCAGTCAGGCCAGCACGAGACACATGAATAAGACAGAGCGTGTCCCACACCCAGCCTGAGAGATCTGTACAGAAAATGGTTATTAGATTTAACTAATAAAGTCATGGCAAATATGAGTTTATATAACAAAACAAAAAGGACTTACCATCCCTGAGTGATGCAGTGCATGTTTGAGCCTCAGTGACTTTACAAGAAGTAATATTTTCTGCTGGAGCAGTTTGGCTGTAATCTTGTACCCAGCGATGAATGACCTTCACCCAGAGCTCTGCAATTGAATCAGCTTCTATATACTCCTTCAACAGCTCCATTTCTTCCTCTTTATCCCTCAGCACTCCACAGGTCCGTAACTCTGTGCCAATGAGAGCTAAAAAGGCCGGAATGTGGCACTGCTTCTTACGTGCAACTCTTTGCAAAATACTGTCTGGTAGCTCCTTGTAAGGCAAAGACAAGTGTTTGAGCAAAATGCTGCCCAGAACACTAGGATCGGAGAGACGGGGACAGCTGAGAATCTGGACATCGGACCTGCAAGTCAGACTTTTGTAAGTAAGGTCAGTGAAGGTTGTTGTGATGATCATTTTACAATAGGGAGGCAGAGCATCTGGAAGCCATTTTAGTGCCTTTACCTGCAAAACAAAATACAGAGATAAGGTGTTTATTGTATTGAAATAAAAACGTTAAAGACAACAGGAGACTGAAAGAGCACCTCTTGCTTTGAGAGCCTGAGTGTTTCTGTCAGAAGGTCAATCCCATCCACAAGAAGAATACAAGGCCCAAGATTGACTGCGGCAGTAAATGCCTGAACCACCCGATGCAGGTGCATAAACTCAATCAAGTCCTTCAAACTATCATTCCAATCACCTGCAGAAACACATCAGACATAAAACATTGGAATATCTATCTACTATGTGTGTAATGGATTAGATAAATAAATGTATACATATATAAACGTATAAAAATGTTCTCAAATTTGTGTATGTGTGTTTTGTTTTTTTTCTTTTTGGTCACATGATGGACCTTTAATGGAATAGATGTATTGTAAATTACAATTTGTATTATTAAAACGGTTAATTCATATTTTAATACATTTAAATTGAAATGATAATACTTGTTAAATTAAATTTATTATTTTAAAAGCATAATTACATTTATTAATTAACACTTATTTGAAAATTATTTTTAAAATAATTACTATTATTATTATAATTTTTTTTCTATATTTATGATGCTCTTAATATGTTTATTATTTTATTTCTTCTTGTCTGGTCGAGGCAGTAATGGTTCATTCAGTAATAGATTTCTTCTATTAGATCCCCCCCCCCAATGTAATGCATTTAAAATTACAATTATAATATTAACATGAACAAATAAAATTTCTACTTTTAAGTGCATACTCTTTACATTATTTATTATATATTTATATTTATTATTATTATTATTTTTATCTTTATTTTTTATTAGCTATATTTGCATATTATCTTTTTATTTCTTTATTTTTTGTAAGAAAAAGTTGGCATTAACAGCTTGAAATTATATTGTCCTGGTAATTATAGAGACAATTATTCAATCTCTAAGAATCATAAACATGTACAATGAGGCAATTTACCATAATGTGCTCTCCAAAGCTGAGCAGCACACTGTCTCAGCATAGACCTGATGTCAGTGCTGGATGTGCTGGTGCCACAGAAGTGAGAGATGACTGGAACATAAGGATTCTGTCTGCAGAAGGACCGCAGCCACCAAGCTGCCAGAGTTGACTTCCCACAACCTCTTTCACCACATACCACGAAGACAGACTTCTCTATCTTGTCATTCTGGTCAAGATCACTGAAAGTACACAAAACATTGACACATAATATATGTTAATGAAACACAGTTTGCCTTCTTTAATTGGTTTTCATGTTCTTACCATGTGAAATGAGCTCCTGTATTCCTTGAGTGCTTTGCATTATGGGTTACAGGATCCGTTAATTTGTTTAGTGCGTTCAGTGTTTCTGTGGCGGGTGTGGAGGGAACAAACCAGTCACACAATGCACGAGCATGCCTTTCATGGTAATGTTGATCAAATGAATCCTGCCATCCTAAAACAAAACAATTTAAAAGTCATGAATGAATCTTATCTCAAATTATATGTTCCATAACATTTATAATTATGTATTTTTATTCATTTTTTATATTTTGGGTAATAAGTAAGTATAGAAATGCTCAACTATTTAATTTTATATGCATATATATATATATATATATACACAATCATAATAATCGTATTAATAAATTTAAATAATTAATTTGGACATACAAATTTTTTTATTCAGAATTCCAATAAAAGTCCAAAATGTTGCCTTTTGTAAAAAATAAATAAATAAACAAAAACAAAAAAAAAGAAAACACACCCAAACATTTAAAAACGGGCAGAAATGTATTCTCACCTGAGATGGGATGTTTTGGATCCTCGTGAAATGCACAAATTACTCCTTCCCAGTCAGCCTTTATCATCTCCTCAAGTTCATTAAGGTTTTTGAAGAATCTGTCAAACAGAGGAAAGAAAAAGAATGCATTTAAAATACGTAATACACAAGCTGGCTCGAGTATTTCAAATAAATCAGCATTTGTGTTTAAAGACACTTGTATATTCAAACCTGACAGGAAGAAAATGATTTATGATCCTTCTTTTTAGATCTCTCAATCTCTGTCTCTCAGTTTGGCTTAGAGTGGACAGCATGTTCAAGAAATGGCGCATTTCATCACTGCTGTCATCCTCTGTGTCCTGTGGGGTGCAGTCTTTAAAATAGAAGAAGCAGTTTCTGTTGTTGTCAATGAAGGCTGCCTTGGTGATCTCCAGCTCTGTAAGGCTACAGGTGCGATACTCGTCCTCCATAACCCAAGGGTAACCAGCCTCTGCAGCAACATAAATGTTCCTCTCCACCTCAGACAAAGAACAAGGTCCGATATCAAACTGAGATCCATGTTCTGCTGGCAGACACTGTCCATAGCTGTGTCCAAGAAGACAGATGAAAAAGGACGAGCGGTCAATGAGATCCAAACTGATTTTCAACTGCTGGTCATAAAGATCAGGCTTATGATTATTTTCATCATCTCTTCTTTCTTGTTTGCTTCTTTGCAAGTCCACCGGTGTAAAACAGATTCCTTTTGCCTGGCAAAGTGTGTCTAAGTGTGGAAACACTTTTGTTCTCAGGTGAATCAACTCCTCTTGAAGATCACCTGGAACATGACACAGGTAAGGCCAGAAAGGAACCCCCAGGTATAAGCTGTCAGAAGTTTCTCCTATATTTTTTTCATGAATATTTGTTCCTTGCATTTTTAGTGTGTGACAAAATTTCAGAATTAGTTACATTCAACAGACAACAATAAAAATAACTGCAAAAAAATATAGGCTTATTTTAATTAGGCACATTCAAATCTCTCGCAGCTTTAGTCAATATGTAGTAATAAAAAACTCAATGCTATCTTGACTTTCTTGTGGTCTTTCACTGTCAACAACTGGTTGTTAAGGAAACCGTAACTCTAAAGTCCAATCTGATTCTGAATCACCTAGTTCCGCTTCCCTTAAAGCCATTTTAAGCAGTAAACAAAACTCACACCGTTCCCAGATCAGCTGTCAGTCACAGTATGTGACGAAATCCCTTCTCTCGATATACTGGCATCCTGTCGACCCAATCATCGCGAGCCACGAATGGAACGTGTAAAATCGGACATGTAAAGCGGTGATTGGAAGACAGCGGCTGCGGATCGCTCTCTGATTGGTGCGGTGTTGTGCGTGGGGTGCTGTGATTGGCTCAGACCGGCTGAGCACAGCCCTAAAGCGCAAGAATTTATAAAGCCGACTTCTTGCTCTGTCTCCACGCACTGCAAGAGTTCATCGAGGAGTGGAGGGCGCAGCAACTGCTCAAGGCGTTAATCTGCTATTGAGTCTCATTAATAAACCGTGTTTATTTCAAAAACAATGAGGCGACTGTGGATTATCGGTCTCCTCTGTGCACTTATTGCATTCGGTGAGTAACAGTTACCTTTTATCAAACGGCCGTGAAATGCAACGCGTTATGCAGTTTGATGCCATTGAACTTGACAAAGCTTTTGAGTGTCTGCAGTAATTCTGCTATCTTTGTGTGCTTCCTCTTTCTGAGTAAGCACGAGCAGTACATAAAATTTTTTTAACGCTTCCTAAATGGATGAATGATTCAGAACAGGAAATAAAACATGGAGAGTGGATTTGACTCGCATGTGCTTCTGGAAGTTTCCTTAAAGATTGCGATGGCCTTCATATTATTACATCCTTTTTAATATACAGTTATATCGCGTCTTAAAACGATAAATTACGTCGAAATTTAGACGTAATAGTAATAGAATGTTTTTATTTCTAGAAAATAGTCATGAAAGTAATGTCAAATAAAATAATGCATGTTTGATTGTAGTTCTTAGGTTAAAAATTTTTTTTTTATTGTGCACACAAGAATATTTGCACATTTCTGATGTGGAGGACCTTACCTGGCCGATTTTAATCTAAATTTTCTTCACTTGAAGTGCAACCTCCTGGCTGGGCACAATAGGGTCTTTGCTGAGCAAATATACTTCAGAATGAAGTTATAAAACACTTGTGATCCTAATAAAACCTTCTTGTTATATTAGGTTACTGAGTAACACCATAGATACTGACTGGCTGTGCTCTTTATCACATTCACATAATTTGTGGTGTTTCTTAATCTTTCATGTTTTGCATAATTGCAGCATCTGTGAAAGCCGATGAAGACGTTGACGTTGATGGCACAGTAGAACAGGACCTTGGAAAGAGCAGAGACGGATCCCGCACAGATGACGAGGTTGTTCAGAGGTCTGTATGGACTTGCATTGGCTGCTTTGAAAACATCAGTTTTTCTGAGCATTGTTCCTTACGTGACCCTTCATTTAGACTTGTGTCTTAAAGTGTGGTAAATAAAACTTTGAAACTATTCTTGGCTGCCGTTTGTTTATCTCTTAAGAATTTACATGTAGATATATTCACAAATGCTCCCTAATGGGGGGTTGGACATCTGGTTGATGCATTTGTGTCATGTTCCACAAAACCCAAGGGTAAATAGTAATGAGTCCCAACAGAAATGAACATGTCACAAGCATCCTTTGCGCTCTTCCTTGATTCCATCTTTTCTCCATCAGGGAGGAAGAATCCATTCAGTTGGATGGTTTAAACGCCTCGCAAATAAAAGAAATCCGTGAAAAAGCAGAAAAGCATGCATTCCAAGCAGAAGTGAACAGGATGATGAAGTTGATCATCAATTCCTTGTACAAGAACAAGGAGGTGAGTAAATTAAAACGCATTCTAGTGTCAATGCATGTTTTTGCAAGATCGACACTTGCTAATTCTTCATCTTTCATCCTAAAGATCTTCCTTCGAGAGCTGATCTCTAATGCTTCCGATGCCTTGGATAAGATCCGACTGTTGTCCCTGACCAACGAAGATGCTCTCGCTGGAAATGAAGAGCTTACTATTAAAATCAAGGTGTGTTAAAAATGAGTTGATGACCCAAACTTTCCACAGGACACAGAAATACAACATGGCTTTTACATTTGCATTGCAAAAGAAATTCAAGCTCGTGAAACAAATTGAGGAGCGTTTCCTTCCTTCATTTTCATATCTTAATCCCGATACTCTTCACCTTGTTTAGCTATGCAAACGCTTCAAATTTTTTTTGCAATATTTAGTCTTGTATCTTTTGTCTACTCACCAGTCTGACAAGGAAAAGAACATGCTTCACATTACTGACACTGGTATTGGCATGACCAAAGAAGAACTGGTGAAGAACCTCGGTACCATCGCCAAATCTGGAACCAGCGAGTTCCTCAACAAGATGTCTGTGATGCAAGAGGAGGGTGAGTCCACCTCTGAGCTGATTGGTCAGTTTGGTGTGGGCTTCTACTCCGCCTTCCTTGTGGCTGATAAGGTCATAGTCACCTCCAAGCACAACAACGACACCCAGCACATCTGGGAATCCGATTCCAATGAGTTTTCAGTCATTAACGACCCTCGTGGAGACACTCTGGGCAGAGGCACTACCATTACGTAAGCAGTTGAGCTCATAAATTCACACACAACGTATAGATTGTGACATTTTGTAACTAAAGAAGTCTTGTTTCATCAGGCTGGTGATGAAAGAGGAGGCTTCAGACTACCTTGAGCTGGAGACCATTAAGAACCTGGTGAGGAAGTACTCTCAGTTCATCAACTTCCCCATCTACGTATGGAGCAGCAAGGTCAGTGCTTCCACCAAAGACTACAAACGTTCTAGTTTAAAGTTCACTAATAGCTGGAGGACATCGTGAACTTAGCCATTGTTGTGTCATTTCCAGACCGAGACCGTAGAGGAGCCCATTGAGGAGGAGGAGGCTGAGGCGGAAAAGGAAGAGGCTGCTGAAGATGAAGCTGAGGTTGAGGAAGAGGATGAGGACAAGGACAAGCCAAAGACTAAGAAGGTACTGTTCAGCTGCATACATCCAAATAAACATCATTAGAAGCTAGCCTATCTTATAGATTGTTCTCAATGTTTCCCTTACGACTTTCAGGTGGAGAAGACCGTGTGGGACTGGGAGCTGATGAATGACATCAAACCCATCTGGCAGAGGCCTGCAAAGGAAGTGGAGGAGGACGAATACAAAGCCTTCTACAAGACCTTCTCCAGGGTGAGTCAACCTGTGCTTTGCACACAAAGAACGAACCGTTATGAACCCTTGTGGCGTCTTGGATCAGTTCAAGTGGAATCATTTTTCATGTTCAGGACACTGATGAGCCCCTGTCTCACATCCACTTCACTGCTGAAGGAGAGGTCACCTTTAAGTCCATCCTCTTTATCCCTGCATCTGCACCCAGAGGCCTCTTCGATGAGTATGGAACCAAGAAAAATGACTTCATCAAGGTAATTGATAACCATTGAGTGGCGAAAAAACGCATTTTCTTATGTTGTATTTTTGAGTTATTAATTGTACCCAATTTGGTTCTTTTAGCTATTTGTGCGAAGAGTCTTCATAACCGATGACTTCCATGACATGATGCCCAAGTACCTCAACTTCATCAAAGGCGTTGTAAGTGCTTGTGTCTGTTTTTAAGTGTAGCCAGTAAGATATTCATGATGCATTGACATTTTATGTGACTTAAAAACCTTTAAAATCCTAATTCTGCACGTACAGCATGTGGCATATTTTAGGTTCTTAGTGTAATGCATGTTTGCATTGCATTTCCCTAAAAGTGATAGCCTTCCTGTGAAGAGCATTTCCTTTCCTGAGCAATTTTATATATATACCTAATTTTATTTTATTAGTGTTCGGTATAAACTCATTTATAATTATAATAATTTGTTTTACTGCATCGCTATAATGAATGTTGGGCGACTCAAAATTTGTTCTCATTTTTCAGGTGGACTCTGATGATCTGCCTCTGAATGTGTCCAGAGAGACTCTGCAGCAACACAAACTGCTCAAGGTGAGCTCATTGCGTTACAGATCAAAGTAACTTTGATTTGATGATTAATGTACAATTATGATGCAATGAACTTGCTGTACAGTTCAACACTCACATTGGTGCCTTCGTTCATCAGGTCATCCGTAAGAAGCTGGTGCGCAAGACCCTGGATATGATCAAGAAGATCGCTGAGGAGCAGTACAATGACAAGTTCTGGAAGGAGTTCGGCACCAACATTAAGCTGGGCGTGATTGAGGATCACTCCAACAGAACCCGCCTGGCCAAGCTGCTCCGCTTCCAGACCTCCCACCACGAAACCACACTGTCTAGTCTGGAGCACTACGTGGAGAGGATGAAGGAGAAGCAAGACAAGATCTACTTCATGGCTGGAACCACCAGGAAGGAGGTGCTTAAATGGTTCTTACTCTGAACTGCTTGCTAAGATTTCTCCATTTCCATATTAACATGTAATCTTTCTGGTTTTAGGCTGAGTCTTCTCCATTTGTGGAAAGGCTTCTTAAGAAAGGATACGAGGTCATCTACCTGACTGAGCCAGTGGACGAGTACTGCATCCAGGCTCTGCCTGAGTTTGATGGCAAACGCTTCCAGAATGTGGCGAAGGAAGGCGTGAAATTCGACGAAAGCGAAAAGGCCAAGGAGAAGAGGGAAGCTCTGGAGAAGGAGTTTGAACCCCTCACCACCTGGATGAAAGAGAAGTCCTTGAAGGACAATGTATGATTATTTCCTGTGGTTTATTCTATTGTATTGCATGTTATAAACTGACTGATGTTTTAAAAGTGGCAGTTCATTTGAAACAAGTTCGTCCCTGTGTCATGTTTCAGATCGAGAAGGCCATTTTGTCTCAGAGGCTGACCAAATCTCCCTGCGCTCTGGTTGCAAGTCAGTATGGATGGTCTGGCAACATGGAACGGATCATGAAAGCCCAGGCTTACCAGACAGGAAAAGACATTTCCACAAAGTACGTCCTCTAAACTAGTCTTAAACATGTTTTTGTATTTTGGGAATTCTAGTTGCAATCACCTTAGCAACTGCATAGGAAAGACCTGGCAACATCATTAGAGTTTAGTCACAGTGAAGTTCTGTGAGGTGTTGTCTATTATACATTATACTGAACCCTGAATTTTTAATTCTTGCATGAAGTCAAAAGGTGTGGATTCCTGTTATTAATCTGAATTAGCACTGAACATTTGAGCCAAAGGATGGCACTGCTGTCTTTTTAAAGGTTCTTTACTGTACAATCTGGAGTTGTCGCAGTAGTTTCAATTGATTCAGCTAGCTTCCTGTTTATCACTTATGTTACTTGGACACAATCTGTGTTCTATAAAAATAGCTTTCTTGACTTGGCACCTTTTAGAACTGTGGTGAAAGTGCAACCCACCACTTCCTGCTATGTTGTGAAAAGGGCTTATATTCTGTAAACTTCTAAAATCTTTTTTTCCTTCTCGTTCACAGTTACTACGCAAGTCAAAAGAAGACATTAGAAATCAACCCCAAACATCCGCTCATCAAGGAGATGCTGAAGAGAGTTCAAGTCAGTCAAACATAACTCTTAATTTAATTGTAAATATTGTTAAAAGAGTTCAGATCATCTAATATGTTGTGCTTTGTGTTGTAGGAAGATGCCGAGGATCAGACGGCTGCAGATTTAGCTGTGGTGCTCTTTGAAACGGCCACATTGCGATCCGGCTACCAGCTCACAGACACCAAAGCATACGGAGACAGAATAGAGCGTATGCTGAGGCTCAGCATGAACGTAGATCTCGACGAACAGGTACACAAAGTCGAGCGCTGCTAGTAAGAGAGTTGTTCAAATGAAGTGTGGCTCAACATCCTTTTGCTGTGGCTACAGGTAGAGGAAGAGCCAGAAGAGGAACCAGAAGAACCGACAGAAGAAGCAGAGGATGAGGAGGAGGTCCAGGCAGAGGAGGAGGCAGAAGAAGAATCGGTGAGTGTGGAAACGCTCAATTACTCACCCTCATGTTGTTCCAAATCCATAAACAACATGATGGTGGTGAGAGATGGGCAAACTGCTATTTTAACAGGTCCTTATGTCTTAATGTGTCTTTCTTCACACATATATTTCTCTGTGTTTCAGGATGGCACAGGCAGAGACGAGTTGTAAAGTGTAAATCTGGGAGGGACGGGGTGTCGGACTGTGATGCAGAGTGAAGATGGCGATCTCAGCTGGTTATCTTTCTCTGTGTTGGGTGGGTTTAGGGGGATGGGAGCTGGTTTTCGTTTTTTTAAAGGCGCTGCGTTTGTGTTTGAAATTTCTTTTTTTACATTCCTCCATGATTGTAAATTTGTTAATATTTAACTGACCCAGTTGTGGAGTGCTGACTCCTGTCCACTGAACCATTAAATGTTTCCGGAAAAGGACCTTGTGTGCAATTCTGTCTTTTACCATGAGTCTCCTTTTACTCCTCCATCTACAAACTCTGCAAAAAAAAAACTGGTTTCCAGTTGTTTTAATGTCTTTTTATTATTAAAGTAGCCTCAGCACTTTGATTCGTGAAAAGTCAGTCTAATTTGGAACGGTTTATGGTCGTACCAGGGTGAATTTTCCTGTGGGGTCTGGGATAAACCATTTTTCCCAGATGTCCAGATGTACGCAGGGGTAGTTCCAGGGCTTGAAACGGCCGTTCCAGTGGAGTAAGTGTGCGTCTTTGAGAAACGATCTGGGATAACGGGTATCGGGACTCCAGCCTCAACAGAACACAAGAGAGCACTTTTAATGCTTTTGATACATATTCAAATATATTTTCAAATTATAAATTGATGGCAATGCTAAATTTTCAGCATTACGCCAGTCTTCTGTGTCACATCATTCTTCAGAATGATGCTGATTTGCCGCTCATTTTTATAAATGTAGAAAAACGTTGTGGTGCTTAATGTCTTTTGTAAAAAGTGCTATTTTCTTCAGGTATTATCTATATTTAAAGTGGATCAAAAAAGTTGTCCTAAGACGAGAATGCATGTTTGTTTTAGGACAATTTTGATGAAAGGTGTTAATCCACTTCAAATGTTGACCACTGTATATGCATACATTGAGACCACGTAATTCCAATTGGAAAGTCAGAAGAAATTTCAAATAAGTAATTGGTAAGAATTCGTCAGAAAAAAAAAAGGTAGAACCCAATCAGTTACCCAGGTGTCTGACGTGCCACATTGGATCAATGGTTGTGTATTTATCATGAAAGACGATCAGCATTGGGGGCGTGGCCACACCGCCTGCCATGGCACTGCTGTACAGATTCTCCCTACATTGACATGGAAAAATAAATACATTAAATCGAAGCCAATCTGATTTCATAAAATCTCAACATGAACCAATATATCACCTGACATTCTTAGCCATCCATTTCTCCAGCTGTTTAGTTATTTTTTGCTTTTTCCATTCATCGATGTCTGCTACAAATACGCCTGGATTAAAGGAGCATTCGCTGGGGTTGATTCCCAACTCTCTGACTTCCTCTTTGCGGTAGTCTAGAAAGCCCATATAAGTTGTCTATGGGACGAAATGAAAATCAACCCACAAAACTAAAGTGATAAACCATATTCAAAATACTAATACTACCCACCTGCATCCCCACGCTGCGCACCATCTCATGTGTCGGGGGCAGATCACAGTCTGAGGCGAACGCAGCAGCGTGTCCCGCTTTCAGCTTTATGTTATACAGTTCCTGTATATCTCCTGTCAGTCAGACGTAACCGAAATCATTCAGTATCGCAGTGAAGAGGTTTCACTTCATGCACTTGACATGTAAGATCCTGCTTGCGTGATTAACTTGACGAAGAAAGCTTTTGTATCAGTGCAACACGAGTACGAGTGTAAGGTTAGTATCAATTTCAAATGCTTACACATTTAATAATGGATTTCACCTTGCACTATGACATCATCATCCAGGTAAACAATCCGCTGGTGATTTTCAATGCCAAGAAGTGGCAAGTAGAACCTCACAAAGTTAAGCTGCAACACAAAAGAAACCAGGATTAAGAAAAAGTGTGTAAAAGACATTGACCTTCAACAGTTAAACTAAAGTCTAAGAAGGGGGTTTTCGCATACATTTGGTCACTTTTTAGAAATAATGAATTTGTGAATGAGTTGAGAGTAACTCAGTGTAACTCAGCAGAACTCACAGGGTGCAGCAGCTCTGGTCTGGAGGAATCCGGTTTGACTTTCCCCTTCAAAACCATCGGATTGAACTCCAGGATCTTGTATTTGATGTTTCTCAGCTTGGTCTTCTCTATGTATTCCCTGTTTAAGTCCAGAGGAAATGGTAATTGAGACATATGCATGTTTCTCATTTCTCTCTCAGTCGTGTAAATATTATTATATATTATCTAAACATTATATAAACATTTATGCTAATTTAAATATAGCTGGAATGAAACAAAAATAAATATTGGATGAAAAACCTGGACTTTTGACAGTTTAAAAATTATGAAATGTGTAAAATGGCAATTGACTTAAGTACGTTACTAACTGGAAAGGAACAAAAATATCTAAAACTTAAATAAAAACAAATAAAACCTTAATAGTAATATTGTTACTAATAAAAAATAAATAAATTACAAAAGTACACACATTTACTAAAAATCAAATAACTATATAAAAATACAAGGCTTCACAAGATGTGAATTTTTTTTAATTTGCACTAATATTTTATTTACATTTACTTGTATTAATAAGTAATAAAAAACTATTTTAAATGTAATTACATTTCATATTATACAATATATAAATTTACTAAATTTCAAATGCTCAAATCTTTTTTATTTTTAAAGTAGAAATTATTTTGATAGTTTATTTTGTACTGTAGCAAGAATAATGTAGCGAGCATTTTATATAACTGCAGAGGTTCTTGACTGCAAAACAAAAAAGTAAAATGCAAATATAGTTCAGCTAACCATAACACATGCAAATAAATCTAATTGTCTACTTTTAAATGGGAAGAGAAAATGATTCCCATAGTATTTGTTGTTGATGTCAAAGGTTAAAAACATCCAATATTTTGGCACGTAATGTTTTATGGCAATACTAGTTTCAGTGTTCGATTTCAAGAATGTTTTTAGGTGCAAGTAATCAAGTGCCATTCACAGGTGTTACATTTGCGTTAGACCTTATCTTCTTGATGGCATCTCGCAGGGTAACTATGTAGAAGAAGACGCTGGCACGACTGTTGCTGTAGATGCTGTTAATGGTTGCAATAGCAGCACCAGTGCGCTCCTCTGAAGCACATATGACCACAGGGATGTCAGTGTCCCTGGCTTTCTCATCCTCCACACCCGCTTTGGCCCCATCTTTCTCAGGTCCTGCATAACCAATAACATCAATAAAATATACTGAGTACACGCATACTTGTACATCAGTGCTCTGCATGTGTACCTGAATACTTGGATAGTGTCTGCTGTCTGGTCTTTTTGTAAAGCAGAGCAAAAGCCACCAGGATGAGCAGAATGAGGAGCCCACGGTTGACTGGCAGAAAGAGAGAAAGAGTGAATAATCACTAGACTTTGTAAAATTCTGCGCTGTGCTACATATACAGTAGTTTGAAATAAAAGGATGACCACTAGAGGCCACTGTACGACTATGTAAAAGGGATAAGATAATAAAAATACTATTTTAGTCTTTCTACTTCTAAGTTTCAGGTTCAAATCAATGTATTACCTGATGTTTCTTTATTCTGTAATTATTTGTGAAATTTAATTGGAATTTCTGAACGAAACATTTTTTTGCACCTTTTTTTTCAGCCGTATTGTTATATAAAACTATTAAAAAAAAAAGAAGACAAAACTATTAAAAATAATTTTGGGTAATTTAAGCAGAAACTGAATAAAATGTACATATTACACAAAAAAAGTTACATACAAAAAAACAAAAAAACTTTTAAAAAATGTATAAAACAAAATTATAAAGTATCATACTACAATTTTTTACAACTAAAATAAAAGTAAATTAAAAAGAACAAAATGACAAGAAGAACTACAAACTTACAAAACACAAAAAAATAAAAGCTCGTTTAAAATCAGATTTTAAATGTGCTTTTATTGTTAGGCAACATTTTCAGTGTTTATAAATATATTTATATAAAGAAAAATAATACTTAAATAATACGGCAAATAATACCGCATAACTTTCTTTGGTCGTGGTTAGTGCAACAGTTGCCCAGGCTGAGGTCAGCTGTAGAAGATAAAGTAAACATCTGCATATTTTGTTCCTTTCCATTGCTTGACTAATGCAAAGCATGCTCTTATCCCTCTAGTAAAGGCCTTAGTAAAACAGAAAAAGAATCGGAAGTACATAAATAAATAAACAAACTTCAGTAGGCTTCAGTAAATGTGTTCTGATAAGAAGATTGGGATTTCTACAGGCCCTGCTGTTGTACATCACTTTTATGGCTTTAATCTGCCTGGTTACCTCATTTACTCTGGGACGGACCCCTCCTCCACCCCAAACACACACACAGGACACATTCCCATTTTGCAGGACAGCAGAGCAAAATGAGGCCGTAAAACATCACTGTTTGCTCAACGACACCAGATATCCATGAGATTTCACAACGAGAATTATCTAAGATCATGTACGTAAGTCTTTTTAATTTTATATCAGGAGTTTGATTCCGAGCGTGACTCATGCCCTGAACATGATCACTGGCCTTGGATGTTTTTCCATGTATTATGAGATGTTCCATGGGGGCATTCGTAAAAAACACCATCTGCAAAACATGGATTTGTTACTTACTTTTTCTCAACAAAGCCATGTTTCTCCATCAGCGACTGTAAACACAGAGAAAGAGATATCTCACAGGGTAAACCTATGAAAATAAGTGCTTTCAAATATTATTGTTGAACATCTAATAGATCAAAGGATGAAATAAAAATAATGTGAGCAAGTTTTAAGAACAGCACTTGTTGGGTTTGTGTCGATGAAGAGCACTTTACTTATTTACTAATGAGCTTTTCAATGGTTCATTTCAAGCAACAATGTTTTGGTCGCACATTTCTAAAGGAATTTTGGGTCTCTCGAGGCTTTTGCACACATGTGGGACTGTTTATCGGGAGTCTCCTGGCCTTTCCTTCCTGATGGCATTCTTCAGTAAGCTCTAAACTCAGAGTTATCAGTTTTATTTCTAAACACACCGTCTGTCCTCTCTTCGTATCCTATCTTCTTAGACCTCTCCGAATAGAGTGAACGTATTAGGAACCAGAAATCAAGTAAAAACCGAACAGTGACTTGCAGAAAAAGCTCAAATCTGGCATTTTGGTTTGAAAACTCATTTATTTAGGGGTTTCTAAACTACACTGCTGTTCATGTCAATTACACAGTTTCCTATTTCTTAAAATTATACAAGCACAATTTATTCTTATAGCTGTGAACAATTTGTATGGCATTTGGGTTTTATAAGCAGAAGGCTTAATGGTAAATGAATAAAAATACACACAAACATCAACTAGACTTTACTATTAAAGGCAACATTTTATATTTTCATTAACCACATCGACACACTATCACATCAGTGACAGATTTGTATTAAATGTATGGTATACTTATATATCCTATATTTTGTGAAAGGACGTTTTGGTATACGTATTAGGCCTATTACAATATTACAGTGATGTAATAGTGTTAATATTAAGGCGGAGTCTCTTCTTTTCTTGAGATAACGTTAAACAAAACAATGTCGTAAATAGGTTTTCAAAGTCTTAACAAAAACTGACACACAACAAAGATGACCTGGTAGTTATCATCAAAAAAGAGAAGAGTCTGTATGTGAAGCTTAAAAGGAGGAAAAAAACGTTCGTCGCTTATTTACATTGAATTGTTCATATTGAATACTTACCAGAGTTTGCAGTGTAAGTCAGTCGCGTCGTTCATTGAATGTGTACGGCGCGGTCGAGTGGGCGTGGCCAGGATAGAGAAGGCACAGGAGTCCAGAGAAACTCACAGATGCTCAGTGCTCCTTATGAGACCCAGCTATGCGTTTTTTCCCCAGATGTCTTCTTAAAATCTCTGAAATCCACTCACGCTACTGTGTCAAGACTCACTGTGCCTTACATGGGTCGTCCTTTTCTGATATATCAAAAGTGGGCGTGGCCAATACGGTAATCCTATATTTTATTAGTTAAAAACGTACATTTTTTATATACTGTATTTATTACTATATTATTTTAAATAATATAAATATATATTCATATATTATTTTAATAAATTAATTTAATGAATGCTTTTTTCATTTATTCAATTTACAAAAGGAAATCTAATCGTCATAGTTATTTTACACAACATATTTTATAAATATAAATAATGTAATAATAATGTAAGTATATTACAAAAAGTTTGGAGGAGGAAAAAAAGAAACCAGGGAGACTGCACTAGATCTGCCCAAGATTTACTTAGTCTCTGTGCAACATATACAAATAGATATATACATATGATTACAAATTTTCAAACAATGATATACAAGTCACTTTGAAAATGTCTGCTGAAACAAAAAATATTTTAAATGGTTTTTTTCTTCTTTTTTTCAAAATGGCAAAAAAAAAAAAAAAAGGTTACATAAATTATGATGATATTTTCACACAGTATTAAATATCAAAAAACCTTTGGAAAAAAATAAGATTAGAGTTAGACAATAAATATACAATATATAGTGCAAAACTTAAGTTAGTGTAACTACACACTTTGTCTATGTAAAACTGTGAGTAGGAATGTCTATCATTCCTCCCACACGTCACTTAAATTACAACTGTAGACATAAAGACATATACATCGGTTTTCCTCAACTATTACGTGTCGTTCACAACAGCTGTAATACTGTAGTTATCGAGGGCCAGGAAAAAGAAACGCTGATTGTTTTCCACCCATAAAGACTGATGTCAATGTTTAGTGTCTTCCAAATAGGGCAAGTCACAATGTGGGAGAACCAGTAAAATGAAGGAACAGGGGGAAAAAACTGTTTGGCAATGGGATTTTTTTTAAGGAAGTATTAAAATGATAATGGAACATACTTAAAAATAAGTTGAAATAAAAAATGAAATGAAATTAAATATCCGGTGCAGATTTGAGTAATTCACAATTGTGAACTTTGCAAAATCGCTCCAAAAGACACAAAGCCGAAGGGGCACTTAAATGTGGTTTCTAAAGTAAAGACAGCAGCATGGCGACGTTGATGGGCAAATCTATTCTTTCATTGGTATAGGTCATGGATCTGACCCGTTCAGGAGGAGAGAGCAGGAAGGCTGCAGGTCCCACACGCTGCTCCACACAAGTCAAACACAGGACGCCGCCCGCATCCATGCTCTCCATCTGAAACACATACAAACAATTCATAAAGGAAGTGAGCTTTGGAACCTGCAAGAATCGATCACCCAAAACGTACATCACCACAGGCAATCTGAATTTTGACAGATTTTAACGTCCTCACAAATGGATCCTCTGGAGTGAATGCGTGCCGTCAGAACGAGAGTTCAAAGAGCTGATAAAAACATCACAATAATTCACAAGTAATCAGTCTGGATAAAATATATCTATATATAGTCATATATCTAAAATATTGCATTCCTTCAAAAAAAAAAAAAAAAAGTATCAGTACCCCAAAGTATCAGTTTCAAATGACTTGATGGATTTGTTTCTTACAAACACGCTGCTTTTCACTTCACAAGCCACTAACTGATGGACCGGAGTCATTTGCATTAATAGTGGATTATTGTGATGTTTGCATGAGCTGTTTGGACTCTCATCCTAACGGCATCCATTCACTGCAGAGGATGCGGTGGTAACTAAGTGATTTAATCCAAAATTTCTACAAGTCTGTTCTTCTTGTTGGATGGTCTGAGGGCAAGTACATTTCAGCAAATTCTTATTTGTGGGTGAACCATCCCATTAAAAGATAGAAAAGGTGGAAAAGACACATACATATGTGATGGGGAGTTTGCTCATACTGAGGACAGCATCTGCAGTGATGTGGTTCTCACAGCCTTCGATGGAGCAGACAAGAGACGGTTCTTTACTCAGCAAAGTGCTGGTCAGCCCTGACCTCAGGAAGTACTCCTGCGGAAGACGAAGAGATAGGAATAATAAGAACCCTTCAAATGAATGATTATCATAAAGATCAGAACGAAGCTCAATAATGCAATAATTCACCCCCGTGAACGTGAGGATGTTGCTGATGGTCTTGGTGATGTACAGTGTTCTTTTGGCTCGAGTGATCGCCACGTATAACAGGTTCCACTCGTCATCTGGGACGTTTGCTGGAGCCAGAGAGAAGAGATTAGCAGTATGCAAATCATGTAATGATTTTGACTGGTCAAATGTGCAAATATTTTTTCAACTAAGAGACTGTTGTTAGGGCAGTCGCCTGTTTAATAATGTACTAATATGAACCATTAAAGTACTTATATGCACTTTCTTCACTTCTTTTGTCCACTTCTTTTTTCCTGAGAATGTACATGATCTCTAGAATACTACTTATACAGTACGATCTATCTCAGAATAATTAAAATCCTTCTGTTTTTGATACGTATTTTTTAAATAACCATGACTGTTTAAAACCGATGGGACATGCAGCTGAATCCACAGAAAGTATCCCAAAAGTTCAGATCGCCATAAATGTACGCTTTTTGTGGACACTTTGATCTACCAGATGTACAGAAGATCACTTGGCTAAAGCCGAGACAGACTTTGAGGGTCAGATACAGAGATTATTTCATCATGTGCAACAAATTTATTATTAAATTATACACACACACACACAGACAGAGAATAAAAAAAAAAAAACATACACTCCTGCCACAAACCTGCATTAAAACCGCCCACTCTCTGCAGGTTGTGTCGAGCACATGGTACTTTCATGAAGTCATCCGTCACAACCACCGTGTCGAACTCTAGGCCTTTTGACTTATGCACCGTACCAAGGATAAAATCTGTCACAGAGGCACAAAAGTATTCAGATTGTACATAGCAGTCTATCACTGAGTGTTTATCAAAACGGTGCTTTTAATCTTTAGTCTAACTCACCTGCGCATACCGAGCTTTTCTGGGCGCGATCATATATGCGTTTAACCAGCTCTGGAATGCGTTTGTTGTATTTTTCCACCACGGCTAGCTTGGCCTCCAGCTCGCGGTCTTCCGAGGCCGTGGCATACCCCTTCAGACCTCTGAATCCGCCCATCTTATCTTTGCAGAAACCTCGGATGAAGTAATCCTTGATCTGAAGGCTGTCTAAAGTAGAGAAACAAACGCAAACAAAGCAAACTTTAAAAAAAAAGAAGCATAATTTAACAACCATCGTTTTCAAAGACCCCAACAAGGTATTAATAATCTACAATAACTTTACATATTAGGAAACATACAGCAAAGACTACACATTTTAAAGCAATCCAATTAGGATATTTTGTTAAACAGTGAGTCTACAGCTTATAAAACCTTCAAGCAGATAGTGACTGACCAGTCTTGCGTTTGTCCTCTGGTTGCATCAGGACCCAGAGATCCATGATTTTGTCCAGTCCAAAGTTTTCAACACCCTGAAATCAGAGGTTGGCATTTTTTTTTCTTTAAAGAAACGCTAACCATTTCGGACTTTCTCCGACTCAAAATACACACATTTAGATATTTTGTATATCTTAAGAGACATATTAAGAGTTGTACAAATGTATAATGTACTCACTCCCACAATGTAGAGTTTGCAGATGGGGTTGGCGTCTGTGAGTCGAACAGCCTCGCTGAAAACCGTGACATTGCAGCGGCTCAGAATGGCCACGACCCCTTCTGGCAGCCTCTGTCCCTGCTTCAGATGTTGCAGTGTTTGTGTGTCCTCTCCCCGAACACTTCCTGAAATAAGACACACAGCATTTTTATTATTGCCAGGTTCATACTTCAATGAAAAAACAACAATGGTGTAACCATAATTTCATATTACTACTACCATTATTTTTAGTAACATTTGCAAAAAAAGTTAATTGCTTAAATAAAACTTCTTAAACTTACCATCCTGATTCCCACCAACCATTATGTGCTTCACTTTTTTACAGCTGTCCAGTATTGCAGCACCAACGTATGCGATTTCAGATCCAAACCTGAAGCTCTGCGAAGAAAAAAAAAAAAAAAAAAAGTGAGTGGTCACATATTTACCTACAAACACGTTTATCAGATAGTGTTTATAATTATGTGTGGCCCACTTCCACAGTAATTTCATTTTGCTGCGGTTTTGTTTGTACCTGTGTGAGATAGTAGATGTGTGTGTGAGGAACCGCGCGCAAAGCATTGACTGCTCCTCTGAAAGTGTAAATCTGTTGATGAGGATCTCCAACCAGGATTTTCCCACAGTTCTGAGAGAGCATAATGCCCATGATGACTGGAAAATACCATAAAAAATGCTTTTTAATACAGCACAATAAAATAAATTGAATGCTACCTTAAATGACCTTAATCTGAATGAAATTACAAAAACGAGATTTGAACCTGGTGTGCAGTCTTGAGCTTCGTCGATGAATATGGCATCATATCGGTCCAGCTGTGGTTTATTCAGCTGCCAGAGTTTGAGGTATCCTGTTAACAACAATCAAAGGAGAAACAACATTAAACACAGAAACAAACACCAGACAAATCTAATCTGGAGTGATTACCATCATGGGTCATGTTGTACACTCTGTCTTTTCTAGACTTCAGCTCTACCATTTGGTCCCATAACTTCTGTGTGACACCAGCAAATTCCTGTAGAGAAATAGATGTATTCATGTTGTATTTATTTTGTCACAAACTAACACTACCAAAAAGTGCAAAAGCGATTGTAAATATTCGTTTTTCATTTTGAAACAAGTGAAACATTTCCAAAAGCACAAGCTTCACCTTACCATTTTTTTGCGATCGTCTGGGTATTCTGGCAATCCGTGCGTGTTATTGTATTTTTGTGGGACGTGTTCCGGACCAATGCGCTCATCTACGGACGCACAGAAGTTGTGGAGTGTTTGCGTCACCACTTTGGCATTAACAAATCCTCCAAGTCCTTTAGGTAAGATCCACGCCACATCAAACACTTGCAACTTATTAGACAGTTTCCTCAAGTTTTTATACCTGCATAGCAGAAAAGGCACACAAATCATTTAAGCCATAGCTCACTGAAAATATTATTCATGTTCCTCTGCCAGTGATCCTATAAGTACAGTATAGACTGACCTCACTCCCACGTCCCTATACGCCATTGAATGGATGGTGCTACATTCGACGTTGTAAGGAAATGATCTCTGTGCTTGCATTGCCACAGATTTGTTAAAGGCCAGGTAGAGGAACCGCATATGTGGCCTTTGCTGAGCATATTTGATGAGCGTGGTCGTCTTTCCGGTGCCTGCAACAAATAAGAATGGCATTACATTCCACTCAAACACTTTCTGCTGCATTAAAGGATTGTCCTCACCTGCAAAAGCCATTATTTTCACAATGTGGTTTTTCTGGATGTCATGATTGAGAATTTGTTGCTGCTCATGAGTGATCAGCTGTCTGAGAATGATCAAGAAGATGGAAATGAACATTACAATTTTATTGTATGCAATCAAGTATATCTTAAATGTTTTGTAAAAAAAAAAATATATACACCTCTGTTCAAAAGTTTGAGGTCTGTAATACTTTTAAAATGTGCTTATGCTTACCGAGGCTGCAATTGATTTATTTTTAACTACAATTATATATAAAAAAATGATACTATTATAAACAAATAAATAAATACTGACCCCAAACTTTTGAAATGTAAAATATAATATACAAGTACTATGTACAAATTTGATTCCCACCTGTTTTCCTGTAAGCCTGCAGGAGGAGGAGCGTTCTCCATTAGGTGCAGCACATAGAAGACATTGTAATGCCACCTATTTGAAGGCATAAAAAGTGAAGAACCATTTAAATCAATTTGCAAAATATAGCAATTCTATAGTAAGTATTTGCATTAGTTTGGCTAGTCTCATGAGCAGAAAATCATGTTGTTTAACTCCTCGGCTGCTATAAATGATCACGATCGTTGTGCAGATATTGTGGCCATTAATAGGAAATCTCTCACCTGTTGCTTATGTTGATGCTGTTCTTTCTCATTGCCAGGAGCAAAGTCGCCACAGCCCACAGGTACTCACAGATTCCTCCTGCTGTCAGAAGACACCCAGACTTCTGCAAGAGAGCTACCAGGTCCAAGACATCTTTCACTCCATCAGCCAAAATCAATATCAGGGCCATGGAGGACCAAGGGTTTGGACCCTGTAAATAATCGGTTAAATATCGAAACATTATAATAAAGTGGAACCGGACGCGCATCGTAATCCAGATTTACAGAATACGCACATTTATGCAACATAAACAAGGGCACTGAACTAGTGGTTGCAGAAATTGTGAACTGTGAGATTTCCTTACCTCATCATCCACCACGTCTGGGATTCTGTTTTTGATACAGGCTTCAGCCTGAGCGTAGAGCTGATGTGCTTTCACACACGCCAACACGTCCCTCACATTCACCCGTTTGCTGTGTTTGAACTGAGACATGTACCTGAACAAATATGCACAATAGGATTTGACCACTAGACCGCAAAACCAACCATATAAAGGTCAGTTTTGTGAAATTGGGAAATTCAAAAAAATTTCATAAGCTTTACTTAAATTCCTAATGATTTTTGGCATATAAGGGTCATTTTGACCCATGTATTGTTAGCTACTGCTACAAATATGTGGTTCAGGGTCACATATATATTTATATACCTTATTACACATTTAAATCCAACCTTAATATATTTTTTATATCTTTATTTCTTCATTTTCTATACCCATTATACATTTTTTCTGTATAGCATATATTGGCTCCATTAATACTTATCAGTCTCACCACCAGTGATGTGTTTTTTGATTTTGACCAATCAGCAGATTATTAGGCAACAGGTGAGCCCCCGATGTGTCAGCTAACAGGTTTGATCTCTATCTGCAGCTCTATTGATGAAGACCTCAAAATGAGCCATGGGTGTGAAAGTGGGGGTCGGGGAGCACTTTCTGTCGTGCTTCGAAAGTGCAAATAATAAGTCCTGTGGTTGCTTAAATGATGCATTCTTACCTCAACATATTGAGAAGACACAGGTCATCCTTTTTGTTAATTTGATTATCATCAAGGATAGACTTCACCTCCTTTATCGCCTCATTTTGTCGCTTACGGTATCTGCAGTACAGCTTCTTCCAAGGCAGAAACTAGGGAAGAAACCATGAGATGTCATTAAAAGCCTTTTTAATTAATGCACACACAAATTTACATGTTATTATTATCTGTAAATGCACTAAAAACACACTTGGGGGTCCATGACGACATCCCTCCAGTGATGGCACACCAGGCCGATGTTTCGATAGAGGTCATCTGCAGGGAGGTGTGCGAACACTTCCCTCAGGACCTCCTCAGGCAGATCCTGGAAGTGGCCCTTGGGCACCTCCTGGCCTCCTTGCACTCCTAGCAGCCCGAAGTGGGCATCAGGGAGGGCTTCGACCAGGTCCTCCTCATCCTCTTCTTTTTTCACAGTAACTTCCAACGATTCTTTATTGACAGACGAAGTTCCTACCTCAAAGTCATCATCAAACATGTCCTCTGTGATTCCTTCCATATAGTCCTCAATTTTCTCTTCTGCATTTTCTTCTTTTGCGATAAGATGCCCGATCGGTTCCTGTTCGTCCTCCTCGTCTTTCACTGGAGTCTTAGTTCCTTTCTGGGGGCTGGTGCTGATGACTCCAGTGACGGAGAAGAAACTGGTGATGCCTTTCTGTTTTCCCTCACCACCTGAAGCTTGACAGCAAAATTAAAAGGCGTT
Source organism: Enteromius treurensis (assembly GCA_032275025.1). NCBI lineage: Eukaryota > Metazoa > Chordata > Actinopteri > Cypriniformes > Cyprinidae > Enteromius > Enteromius treurensis. Next base: position 4,867,180 of record JAUCMU010000080.1, on the reverse strand, counting down.
AAAGTCCAAACTGAGGACTGTTTTGTGCATAAAGACGCAAAACACAATGACAAATGAAACAACACCTCGTCTGCTTCTTTTGATGGGGGTCCTGGGCTGGAGACCTCGGTTTGGTTCCGTGTTGCTGAGGTTAACGTTAAAAGGCTGTGTGAGAGACTCGTTGCCTGTGTTGCTTTGCATCAGATCATCACACTCTGAGGGCCCCAAGTGCCTGCGTTTGGCCCTTCCTATATACACATTAGACACCAAACAAACCATTTAAATCCCATAAAACGCACACTTTGATTGCAGCACTGACTGTCGTCTAATTAAATGCATAACGTTACTCTATCTACTCACAACAACAATGACGTGCAAAGAGAAAAACCGCAAAACAAAGAATGTCCTTGTAAATATTACCTCTCATGGACGATTCCATGATTTACAAACGCCGAGACGTTTCACCGCACCGATGTCACAGGTTCAACTTCAGTTTTCCTAAACATACACAACAACTCCACAACAACAAGCGCTCAATTTCCGCTCTGCGTCACTACAAAATAAAAGTTCGGATTTTACCTCAAAATAAAAGCGATTACTACACGCGCTCCCCAGGATCTTCGATTCAGTTTAAATATATATTTTTTTAATATTCAAAAGTTACTTCTTGTACTCTGATTTCGTCGATTCGTTCAAAAACGTAGTGGCCGCTTTGCAGGCAACCAATTCGCCTACATATTCTCCTAAATATAATGTTTTTTGCATCAGGTAATTGTTTCTTTATCTTGCTCCCCAGGGGCCTGTTCCATAAAACAAGTTTACCAAATAAGCCAGGCTTATGGCAGATAGTCTGACTTATTTTAAAGCAAACGAATTGGCAATAAGTCAGACTAACTAAAATAAATCTGGCTAATTTGGTAAACTTGTTTTATGGAACAGGCCCCCGAACTGTTACAGATTGAACTAAAAATTGGATCGTTATGGTGGGAATAAATCTTCTAGAATCTCGAGATACTTCAACGGTCGAATAGGATATATAAAGCACTGCATGAGACAAAACGTAAACAAAGGAAGGTATGCAGAAAAAAAGTAGTTATATTGCTACAGTGCCTCTTGTATTCAACAATATTTATTTGTTTGTTATTGATTCCCCTTTAAACCACCTGTCTGTTCTTTGTAGTGAACCAATGAACCAATAGATGGCAGCAGAGTAACATTTGATGTGGGCTGAAAAAAAAAAATACTTTTAGTAGTGTAAAGTTCTATGTGTTGCCAAAAAAACAAAAACAAAAAACAACAACCTTAGATATGGAGCATGTTCTTAGAAGAGGGATTTTGTTGAGGTCCACTGAGCTTCTTTGGGCTGTTCCATAACACAAGATTAGAGTACAAGCCAGGCTTATTTTGGTTAGTCTTATTGTCAGTAGATTTGATACAAAATAAGTCAGACTAACTGAAATAAGCCTGGCTTATTTTGTAAACTTGCTTGTTTTTATGAAACAGGCCACTGGTTGGATGAGAGAGAGAGACCGAGAGCAGTGTTTGTATTTATTTTTAAGATAAAATCCGTCTTTATTCATTGCAACAAAGCAGAAAAGTAAAATACGGAGATTATACGACATGCATTTTACAATGTATTGTTATCGTAGCAGCTAAATGAAACGAATAACTAAAATAAGATAAAATGAAAGTACAAAAATTACTAAAATAAACTAAATAGATGTTTCTTAAAAAAAATAAAAAACAATAAAATGACTTAAGTGAAAATGTAATAGTGTATAAATAAGTGTCTGTGCACTTACAGTCTGTAAATATTCAGCAACTACAGCAACCTGTAGCTTAGGGCCCCCCGGACATGTTAATCCGGCCCTGATTGCACACAGGGGCGTAACTACAGACAGTGCAGCTGCACTGGGGCCCGTGACGGCTGCCGTGAATTACAAGTGTGCGCACGTGTTAGAGAGAGAAAGACAATGGTTCTGGGCTGCTCCGTACATCAAAAGCTGTTATTCTGCACTTGAACGTCATGCTGCTTTAAAGATTGTACTCCAAGACTCTTATGTGTAGGGAGATGCTTAAAGAGATGCCCTAATCCAGAGCTTTTAGAAGAAGTGTGATTCAAATTGCAAGCATGCAGCTCTTTTCAAGAAAACAGGCATGACGTCTTAAGCTACTACAAGTTAATACAAATAGAGTCAACAAGGGTTTGGACTGGGTTGTATTTTTAAAGTATTGTTTGATAAGGCGAGCCTTGAGGAGGGCTTCCTCTGTCCAGGCATGTAGTGAAAGTTGGTTTCTTCATTGTCCATGCAGTTACAGTGAAGTGTGACTGTAGCTTTTAAGCTTGAAAAATAATATACAAAGGATTTATGGCACTGGTCCTCAAGAGCTCTCCATTCATAATTTTAACTATGGAAAAGAGTGAATAAGAATGTCTTATTTTGTGTTTATGAAGGAAAGAAAGTCATTCAGGTTTGGAAAGACATCAGGTTGAGTAAATAATAAGGTCTTCTGCAGCTATTAATAAAACAATGAGGGCCATTCTCATTGGATTTGTCCATGGTCAAATGATAGGAGTATACAGAGAGTTACAGAGATCTGATTATTAAGATGAAAAATCTGTGAATTTTATTGCACCGTTTAAGTGGTTCTCCAAACCAAACCAAAGATAACTTAAAAATGAAGTTAAAAATAATTTTCGTCATAATGTTTGTTTATGACATTTTTTTCACTGACGATAACAGATGAAAACTCATTTGAAATGACAAAAACTATGATGAAAATCTGTTGATATTTTCGTCAACGGATAAATTTGGGTAAACAGAGTCGATTACGTGAATGTAGACAGTAGGGAACATGTATCAGTACATTGCATTCGCATGTATTCAGTTTTTAAAGGGACATGTTCATGTTAATCAAGCAACAAATCATTCAATGCTCCAGACTGAATCACGAAGTACTTAGTAGTTCTAAAGATTAATATAAATTTATTTCTATAAATAAATATGTGGTTTTCACTTCACAGGTGTGCCTTATCAGGGCTAGTTAGTGGAATTTCTTGCTTTATCAATGAGGTTGGGATCATCAGTTGTGTTGTGCAGAAGTCAGGTTACTACACAGCCGACAGTCCTATTGGACAACAGTTTAAATTCATATTATGGCAAGAACCAATCAGCTAACTAAAGAAAAACAAGTGGCCATCATTACTTTAAGAAATGAAGGTCAGTCAGTCCGGAAAATGGCAAAAACTTTAATTGTGTCCCCAAGTGTTACGCCCAGCTGGAGTTGCCTGTAAAGACAGCATATGGGACTTCAGCCTAAGACTCTTTCTGTGTATTTCATGTCTGTTTTTCTCATGGTCTAATTATCTGTGTACTCTGTCTCTACCTCCCTCATGTGTTGTCTTAGTAACCAATGTGTTCTCCGCCCTCCTCATGTGTCTCCATAGTAACTCCCCCTTAGTGTCATTTACCCCTGTATAAATACCCCAGAATTCCCAGTGTCGGCCCGTTGGGCTTCTCCGCCACCTGCTCCACCCAGAGAGACGTCCGCGCCGCCTGCTCCGCCCCGTTGGACTTCTCTGCCGCCTGCTCCGCCCCAGGTGGGCTGCTCCACTGTTCTTCTAAACTCTTTGGTCATTTCAGAGTAAGAGATGCTAACAGTCTTATTAGATTTAATGATCCATGCTAAGCTGCGCTAAAAGTGCTACCACTACATCCGGCTGAATGGATTCGAAAACTGAAAAAATCAACTGTTTAATTCTTGGGGAGTTAGAAAAAGAACCTATTATCAAAAAAGTGGAGTGTTCCTTTGAATGTCTTTGTTTTTTTCCAGTGAATCTTGGGATAGTCTGAGTTATAGAGGATGAATTCATTGTATCCTTCATGTACCAGGAATTAACGGATACGTTTTGAGGCTGCATTTGAAGAAGCATTTAAAATAGAATAGAATGGATGCAACCCTAGATTTGGGACTTAAAGTTGTGACTTTAGGGATCACATCTATACCTGTGTTTCCGTTACCATCCAAATTGTAATGGAAACACGTCAATTTCGTAAAAGGTCCCATATATCACAAAAAAAAAGTGTTTACTCTCCCTTGAGGTGGTTTTTTGGATTTAAAAGTCAGCTGGTATAATAGTCACTTTTTTTTTAAATGTAGCCTACTATAATTACTATGTAGCCCCAGAAGTGGCTATCGATGCTATCTTCTTTGTTTCAAATAAATAACTAGTGCCGCAATAAACGTAAATCTACATTCGTCATCATGACATTGCTTACCAAGAGCAAAGTAAAAATACTATTTAAAATCTTTTAATAGAAATTCTGTGTATTATTTTAAATGATATATGAATGCCACATAACATCAAACCCTTACAAAAAATAATTTATTTTAAATTCATTAACAATTGTTGGTAGTTGAGCAGATTTTTATTTTTTCAAGCAAACTATCTAACGCTATTTTTTTTCATGGTGATAATTCCGCGGCTGACTGACTGATGTTCCACATCAGTAAAATCACAGTGAAACATTTGAAGAGGAAAAACCTGTAAAATATTCTGACAGTTGGACAGGTAGAATGATATCTGAGAAGTGTCCTTGATATCATAAAGTTTGCATCTAGATAAAGTCCTTAAACTTTGAGACAAAAATAAAATAACACTTTTGCATTTCTACCCTTGACAAATGTGAAATATAGGTTGCAACATCAATGACTGTTTGTGCGTTTTCTTGTGGTTTGAAGTGAATGCTGAGGAGAAATCAGGCCGAGCTTTCGAATAAACTGAGTATAAACATTAAATGTTATGCATGAAATGAGAGAATCTGGTTAATAATTAACATGTTTTTAATAATTAAATCTAAACTAGAGAATTACAAATTACAAAATTACAAAATAATCAATCCAAGGCAGTTATTAGAATTCAACCAAAGCAACACAAATTGATTAAAGTATCTATAATGTAGACAAAGAAGCCTCTATCATAGCATTTACATTCATAGCATGAAACTAGTACACTCCAATTTTAAATATTTTTTTGTTTTGTTTTTTATTAAAAAGATGAAAGCTGATATGTAAGTTCACCATTCGCACTGCCCTAAGCACCCTCTTTTAAAATCTGACTAAGATTAAAAAAGCATGACGTTCTGCCCACATCAAGGCTTAGTAATACCTGTGTTTAAAATTTATTTGGCTATACAGTCTCAAAAGCAATTTCAGCTAACAACTTCTAATTTATACCAATGGAGAAACAATCTTCACCACAGTACAGTTATATATATATATATATATATATATATATAAAAAACAATGTTTCTGTGATTCACTCTTTCACATAGATTTACATCTCCCATTTCTTTTTAAATCATAGATCATTTTCCTTTGGCCTCCTCTGGATTGTCATGAGCCGTCATCAATGCCACTGAACCTTGAACCAGTCTGCAGATAAGGGATTTCAGTCTACTGCATAAGTGTGCTGCACCCTCGGACTGCAAATGAAGGCTGACGAGACTTACAGGCTTCCGTGTCAAATACTCATCAGAAAACATGACACATGTCTTTTCTTTGAAAAGGCCATCAGCTCTGCTTTAGATACAGTGGTAAGAGAGGGTTTTAAAACAATAGACTATTCCATGCCATTCCACGCTTCCAGCTGAAATCAATTTAGTGTCATATTTAGCAAATTTGAAGAAAATAATATGTGCAAATATGAATTGAACAAATCTAAGTGCACAGCAAAAATACTTTTTATGATAAGATTTTCAGATAATTACTGATCAAATCTCAAAATTCAAACTAACCACATATTTTCACACTTTTCACTCTTTGGGACCCAAGATACAAATGGAAATCTACCTCAGCAATCTCAATAATAATCGACTGTGATTGAGCCATTCCGTCCTTCACTATCAGCGTAATATGTTATTCTCTTTACTGTTTGATGACTCAACACTGTTCCTGCTGCTATTTCTTCCGTCAGTGTCATGTCATAAACCCCTGCTCCTGGAAGGAAACAGATGAACAGGATGAACAGAAAAAGAAAAAAAGATAGATGGATTGGTGGGTGGAGAAAATGGGATAAAGGATGGATTGATGGAAAAAAGAGGAGGAAGCCATAAAGGAAAGCTGAACAGAAAGAGGGAGAAATAAAGGATAAATGGAATGAAAAACAAAAGATGAAAGAAAGGATCATTGGATGGATGATAGATTGGTGGGTGGGTAGATGGAAAAATGGAATAAAGGATAGATGGATGGAAAAAGAGGAGGAAGGAAGCCATCAAGGAAAGCTGAGTAGAAAGAGGGAAAAATAAAGGATAAATGGAACAAAGAACCAAAGATGAAAGAAAGGATCATTGGATGGATGATAGACAGATGGGCGGATGAATGGAAAGAGGGAAGAAAACATAGATTGAACAAAACACAAAAAAGAAAGATGGATGGATGAAAAAGGAGGAAGAAGGAAACCATGAAGGAAAGCTGAGAGGAAAAATGGGGGGGAAATTAATGATAAATGAAACAAAAACAAAAAATGAAAGAAAGAATCATTGGATGGATGATAGAAAGATGAGCAAATGGATGGAAAGAGGGAAGAAAACATAGATGAAACCAAAAGAAACAAAGGAAAAGTGGATAGATGGATTAATGGATGGATGGATGGATGGAAACATGGAAGAAAAACTTGGTTGGGGTGGGTGGATGGATGGATGGATGGATGGATGGATGGATGGATGGAAACAAGGAAAATAAGGTTAGTGGATGGATAGATGGATGGATGGATGGACGGATGAAAACAAAAAAGAAAAGGTGGATGGATGGATGGATGGATGGATGGATGGACAGAACAAAGAAAAAAACATGGATTGACCAAAAAAATGGAGGGGACAAAGGATCAATTGATGTGTGGGTGGGTGAGTGAATGGGTGGAAAGGAAAGAAAAATGGTTGAAATGAAAACAAAGGAAGTAAGGAAAGATGAAAGGAAGGAAGAAAAAGAGGGAAGAACGGATGAATGCAACAAAAACAAAAGACAGAAAGAAATAAAGAGAAAACTGAATGTTTCTTCAGTCACAACAGTACTTTGTCAGAGTGATGCATCTGTCTTAAGAGTTCATGACTCTCAATGACTTCATCAAAGCCTGCAGCATATGCTGCTAGAATATTCACACACGCACACATTCCTGGACTACTGTGTAGAAAATTTTATCTGTGTTTTTACCTTCCACCAATTCCCTCCAGAAGATAACTCCACATATTAGTGTTGTGTTCCCTGTACCCTTACCGCTGGCATCAATAAAGCCATGTGTGCGCAGCTGCCTGTGGGTATATAGTCACTCTGAGCTGTCATGACATGCACCCCTCTGTGCACTTCACGTGTCAAAGTCCTCCAGCACCAGACACATTCCTCACTTAGCCATATCAACTAGAGTATTCCTCCTGAGCGGAAGTCACCAGCAAAAAAAATAATGACAGGGTTGTAAAAATGTGCTTATGGAAAAGTTCACCAAAAAAAGAAATTTAGCTAAAATGTACTCATCCTCAGACAACCTGGTCTCATAAAAATATGTACCTCTTTGCACTTTTTTAGCAACACCATTTTTACGTACCATACTGGACGTTTTGCCGCAGACGTTTTGGACAAAAATGTCCACTGAGTGACATTAAAACAAAGGTTCAATATGTGAACCCTGGCACAAATGTGTCAGCAAATGCAAAACTGATCTAAAAATGCATTTATTGATGCAACCGTGTCATTTCAACTTCTTTTAACACAGACCATATTTCGTGTCTCTGTAAAATTGCACCAAGATATGTTTATGGCATGAGACCAGGTAGTGTTTGGACTCTTATACATTGGTGAGCGGTCTGTTATAGTGAAGAAACACACTCATCTGCATCTTGGATGGCCTGAGGGTGAATACATTTTCATTTCTGGGTGAACTATTCCTTGAAATCCTTTGAATATGTTATTGCTAGTAACAAACAGTTTGTTCACATAACCATCAACCAAGGAAACAAAACAGAAAAATAAAAAATGTCTTTTTACCCTCACAAATCACTTGCCTTCTGTCATGTTTTTGTCAAATATCTTGTGTCCATTTTCTTTACAATGTCCAGTGAGTAAATGGTTTTCTTTGTTTTGACATTTATCCGTGCAGGCCTCCCACAAGTTAATGCAGACCGGCACGCTCATTTTTCCATCCCCTCAGTGAACTTGACCTTGTGACCTTTCAATGCTCCGGCACACCTCGTCAACAATCTCCTTTTATTGAACTCAATACTGCCGTTTTCCAGAAGCACTGGAGACAGGGGAGAGTGAACCAGACTAAATTGGGCATCAATATTTAATCATAACACACTCAATATCTGGTGCAATATTTTTAGATCAAAAAAACATTGGTGTGATGACAACCGGATAACCTAATAGAATGTTTTACTGGAGCAATAAACCTCAACACTTTATAATATCAAATTCTCAAATTCTACTAAGCTGTATGTTGGACTTCATAGAGTAAAGAGTCATCTTCAAACAGACCAAAATGAGGAAAATTCCCTCTAATGAGTGCATCATTTAAATATTAATGATCATGTTATTTTGAATGCACTCTCCGTAGCAGAATTATATATTTGTACGCAGCAAAATAAATAAAATGTGACTGTCGCATTTTTTAGTTCTGAAGGCATTATTATTTGATGTATAATCTGAATGCAAGTCATTTATGTTTATGTTATGAAGTGTCTTAGAAAGATTTCCAGATCTGAAAGCTTGGTTGAAATGGTAAATTGAAAGTAGTTTTATAAACAAATATTAATTGTGCTAATATGAATTGGTATTGAAGGGTATTTAATTATATTTATTTATCTAAATTGTTATATTCCTTTGTTTCATTTAAAATTAAATAAAATACTTTTTTTTTTAAGTATAAATAGGTCTTTATTGTTATTTATATTTATTTTATTTTATTTTTTTTTTTTTTTCTCTTTAATAAACTGAAGACTTTCAGATCTAAAAAGGTATAACCCTAACCCTAACCCCAAAATTGAAAGAGTTTGTAAACTTCAGCTTGAAATACTAAAATCGTTACAGGTGAATTAACTAAATAGGTTAACATAAATACCGTTCCAAAACTAAGGTACTGGGACGATTTTGCACAAACTATTTCCCAGTACCATTTGAAGGGTTGCATTCACACCAACAGTGGGAAATAAGAAGAAATTATGATGAGTGAGGGCGTTCTCGTATGCGTTTAGCCAATGAGTGTACACATACTTCACTGATAGTTCTTAGGACTTTTTTAGACCCTATTCTGAAGCAGGAGCTAATTAGTTTCTCCACACAGAATTCCTTGAACTAAAATTATTCCTGATTCCTGCGGTGCAAACACGGAAAAAAATAGGTAGTTCGACAATTAGTTTGGGTTCGAAATGGTTCCTGGCTGCAGTGCTAGGCCGTATACAGTTTAGTACTTTTTTTACTATTATTTATGTTGTATTTATTTATTTTTTACTGAAGTTTAGAAGCTTGTTAAGTTCTTTAAAATATGTTTGTAAACAAATATAAATTGTACTGACATGAACTTCTACATAAAACTAAATACTACTGACAGGTTATATATATATATATATATATATATATATATATATAGATCTTAGTTCAATACATTGTAAAATTATTAATGAATGAAATAAAATGAATTATTCATTATTTAAAATATAATATATTAAATATGTTTATTGCTAATAGAGAAATTGGACAGAAAATCAAGACAATAAATACTTTTTCTTTGTACTTACCTTTTTTCCTCTTTACTGAGCTGAACTTTTTTTAACAGTCTATTCTTCGTTTACAAAAGAACTGTCTGTGCTATGAATTTAAATATCTCACTTTCCATATCTAAGCCATTGATGAATATCAATTAGCATTACAGGCGTTTGTGAAATAATCAGCATTCTACATTCTGTGGAAATGTGTAATGTTGTAAATTAAGTGTTACTCCACCCCAAAATGAAAATTGTGTCATTAACTACTTACCCCCATGTTGTTCCAAACCCTTAAAAGCTTTGTTCATCTTCTTAACACATATTTTGAAAGAAAACCGGGAGGCTTGTGACTGTCACACTGACTGCAGAACAATTACAACTGTCAAGGTGCAGAAAACTATGAAAGGCCCTGTCAGAATGCTCCATCTGCCATCAGTGGTCATTTTATTGAACAGTTCAGCATGTAACATCTTGTGCCAGTGGCAAACTGTTTGTCAGTCAATAGGACAATTACAAGCCTCCTGGTTTTCACCCAAAATATCTTAAATTGTGTTCCGAACAAAGCTTTTACGGGTTTGGAACAACATGGGGGCATTTTCATTTTGGAGAGGAGTAACCCTTTAACCTTCTATCGACCTCTCCATCTTGTATATCTACACATCCCACAATTCTCAGCAGATAAGCTATGCAGGATGTTGAACTTTTCTGACAGGCACTTGTTTGCAAACTGATACCGTTATAAACACCATCACAAGCGCAGCACCACCACTGTTTTGACAAGCCGTGGCAAATATAACATGACATGACACTCAGGATGTGATAACATGACATTCCCCTTCTGGTCCCAGTGAAATCACCTGATGTGTGGCCGGTAATGAGGACATGCCTGTGACACGCCGTGTCATGCGTACAACAATCGATTGTCAGGATCTCCTGTGTTTGTCAAAATCATTCGTCATAATGCGCAGCAGCTTATTGCGTTCTCCAATCCAAATTTCGGAAATCAAAACGCCAGCCCAGCTAGGTATATGCCTTTGATTGAAATGCAGATCATTTAAATCACACAAGTGAGTCACATTTAAATAATATAAATAAGTGGATTCGTGTCAGGGTTTACTTGGAAAAACATGCCTTAAAAAAACAGGCATGTTCTGAGGACAAAGCATGTCAGGGTAATTTAACATCACAGAAGGGAAGACGTCAAGCTTTCATGAGTTATTCCCAGCAGCACCAAGCTCTTGAGTCTTGCATCCATTGTACTTCATATATCAAACTACATCTCAAAGAGAAAACATTATGATGGATATGACAGATTTGTCAGTAGCAGCCATTATGTTCACCAAATGTCGGAACTGCCACCACCAGCAGAGCAATTGTTTCGGGAGAATAATGTTTTGGGAGCATTTAGGGAGAATGTTTTGGGAATATAAAGAGGGAAGTGTGGGTATCGATGCTTCAGCCATTACTGCAAGTTCCATTCAGCTTGAAATTCAAGCTTTTCAAGTCACTTGTTTGTGAATCAAACTTCATTTGTTGTACTTAATGATTTTGTTACACCTAAGAACCAGTTTAAAAGAGTCTTTTTTAATGAATTTGACTACAGTTGTTGCACTGTTTGGTTTTGAATTTACTTAAAAAGAATTAGTTCTTGATGAAAGATATTTAATTGTGAATCACACAAAACTTTTTCCACTGTACAGTATATGATTCACTTGAGTCATTTGTTTGTTGTGCTATATAATTTTGATTCACTTAAAAAGAATTAGGTTCATAAGAGCCATTTGTTTGTAAATAAAACTACAAATTTTGTGCTGTGATTCTGATTCACTTAAAAAGAATCAGGTTCATAAGAGTAAATCAGGCTACACATGTTGTGCTACATGATTTTGGTTCACTTAATAAGAAGTTATTCACAATTGTTTGTGAATTTGACACTTGTTGCATTGCATGACTTTGATTCAACAGCAACTGAATTTACTTAGTTTACACTTGCGCTGTATAATTTTGATCCACTTCAAAAGATTTGGGGAATGGGGAAGAAATTCCTAAAAAAGCTGAAAATTCAGACTACACTCAGTCCAGTAGGGAGGCATATTCTTTTAATTACAGCGGTACGACATGGGTATTTCTCTCTAGGGTATATGTGCTTTAACCATCCGGATTTGACACAGAGAAGCTAGCTTGCAGCCAAAACAGGGAAGGTCTATTTGAACCAGGATCTGTCTGCGAATTAAACAGGAGGAGGATGGAAGACAATGCCTGGCATGCTCTCAAACTCTCAGTGGGGACCCCACACTTGTCGGAGAGAGCTGCCGTCTCCCACTGCACCTTGACGTGGGCTGAAATATTGGTTTTCACATTAGCGGCTAATAAGGAGCAGCAGCACTAGCGATGCACCCTACTTGTGTCTTTCATGTGTCCAATTACAGACAGATCCCCCCAAAATCATATTCACCTCTTCCTGTCTTTAATTACCTCTTCATCACTCCACTTTTTCCCGCGTGTCAGACTCAGGCAAACCAGCCCTCATTCACCGCTACCACCATGCCTGAGATGGTGTCTTTAATAAAGAATAACAATGCTTACTACAACATCAACCCATGGATCTGTCTGGAGGCTTTTGGCTTAATGTGCGATATGCCTTTGTCAAAGCCCCACAAACATATTTAAGCACAGCGGCAGGGATATGTCAAGAGACAAAAGTTATATAGATGCAATCCTGATGGTATAGAAGCATACGGTATTTCAGTAGAACGAATGCAGAGGTCTGACAGCCATGAAAGATGACAGTGCAGGTGATTTATGAATTATGCAGAATTTGTTAGGTGGAGAAAACCTTGTCTGTAAGCAGACGCAGGAATATCAAGTAGATTCGAATTTTTAAATGATCAAAAACACTCACCTCAGCGCTTCCGATCACTGTACTATGACGGCAGAATCCGGTTGGCCTGCAAAATCAAATATCACATCAACGCACTGTCAGTGTTGGACAGTAGCTAATTAAAAGAAAATAAACGACATTTTTCACCAACCTGGTCTCATAAAAATATGTACCTCTGTGCACTTTTTGTGCAACACCGATTTTACACACCTTACTGCACGTATCACCGCAGTTTCAAAGAGAAATGTCAACTGAGTGCCGCTAAAACAGGTTAATTTTTTATTACATTAATATAGGTATGTATTGTGGTGGTTCAAAATTGAAATATCCATGGACTGTTGCTAAAAGTTAATGCTCTATCATGTTGGAAATATGCTCTACACCAAACTCCCACCCTAAAC
>JAUCMU010000080.1:4834621-4854064 GCA_032275025.1 Enteromius treurensis | reverse complement strand
CAATGGAAATGGTCATGAAAATAAAGAAAAGCACATTGAATGAGAAGGTGTGTCCAAACATTTGGCCTGTACTGTATATATATATATATATATATAATATGAATAATATTAGGCCACATTTTAAATTGAGAAGAAATATAAGTTCAAGATTTAAAATGCTAAAACATTGTTGGCATGGTACTCAAATTTGTCACACAACTTTATTAACCATAAAACAATCCTGCTATTATACTTCAAAGCCCTGTAATTAAACCCAGGTGAAGGTTAGGCATTTGTTCAGTTACCAAACCCTGCTAACCTATCCCAAGCCAACCAGATCTTTCCAACCTCATTTGTGGGGAGGGATTCAATCCAAGGAATGATATTAGCAGCCGTCATGTGGCATTTGGTTCCCTTTTGTCGTTTTTTCCATATGCTGGTGATGACTTGGAATTCCGGCCCGTGTGAAGCTGCACGTATGCAGAATGATTCCAACACTGACGAGGGAACGTGTGTGTGTGTGTTCAGAGTCAGGCTTTGCTCAAACAGCTTGACCAGAATTTGACATCACCCTAAAAATGAGTGCTTCTCAGCATGCTCTCCTCACTACCCTCTAAATGTTACAGTTATCTGTCTGTCTCACACTCCTGTTCCTGTTACACATTACACAACTTGTGCTTCTGAGATGTGTTTCATTTGAAATAACTCAACCTTTCAAGCATTATGGAATTCTTGATAAATTTACACATTATATTTTATATGACAGAAAACACTGTTTGAAAAGTATTGCACTGTAAAAAAAAGCATAAGCTCAACATAAGTTGTGTAAATTTATCACATTATAGACCAGGGGTCGTCAAGTTCAGTCCTGGAGGGCCGTTGTCCTGCAGAGTTTAGCTCCAACTTGCCTCAACACCTGCCTTGAAGTTTTAAGTGTACCTACATGAGCTTGATTAACTGCTTCAGGTGTGTTTGATTACAGTTGGAGCTAAAATCTGCTGGACACCGGCCCTCCAGGACTGAATGTGGTGACCCAAAGTTCTTCATATTGTTCAATCTTTTAATCTTTGGTATGAATGACTCTCTCGCGAGAAGTGAATTTTAGTTTCAAGGCTTGTGATTGGCTGCTCATTGCTGATGTCACGCGTTCATGTGCACGTGCTACATTAACTCAGAATCAAGCCGGAGTTGACAAAGTAAGTTGATGACCAGCTTCATGGGACCAACATACCCAGATTGCATAGGTTTGGATTTGTCAACCCAAAACTAATCCTGTAACCCTGAGTTTGTTCATCTACATTCATGGTACAGGCCCCAGATAGCTTTGAACAAACGTTTTGTCTACGTTATGCAGAACGTTTGTTTATAACTTTATAAGAGAATCCTGACAGAACATTCCCTGTTTAACTGGGAATGCATTGTGGGATACGCCAGTTTGTGCAGTGCTTCACATTTAGACTAAAAATACAGAAAAAAACGGCTACTTATTCTAGTGCAAATTCACATCCTTGAGTTATTTGTAGTCCTTAAATGGACACTAAGAAAGCATGAGCTTTGACTGTAATTTATGTTTTAGAACAGAACGTGAAAGCAAGGTTAACCACATGCAGCCATTATTTTACCCATAAATCGAAAAGCGCTATTCTTAACGTCTATTAGAATGTCTAGAGGGAACCCCATGGCTTGAACTCGTTCATTTTCTTGAGACTACAGCCTGAATGTCTCTAGTTTTGCAGCAGCTGACATGAGTGTGACGTCCATTGTCTCTGCAAATGCGTCAAGGCATTAATGGTGATATTGCAATCTTTCTACTGAAGATATTAGTAAAATTGACTGCTTATAGGGCAGAGTTGATACAAGATTTTTAGATTTTAGCAAGTGTGTATGACTGCTTGTTTGGGCAAGTTTATAGTTTGCAATGAATGTATGCAAACTCGTAATTCCATTCAGTGCTCTCCCACACACTTCGCCTGAAGAAGTTTGCCATTTACCCTCCCATGTTCAGAGATAGCTGCGTCAGATCCTGGCTGAGAAGAGCAGCATCTGATCAGAAACGTTAGGGTGTTACAATTATATGATGTTTATTTCAATAAAGTTATTACATTGCAAAATGTAAAAAAGGTAAAAATGACTTACTTGGTATTTCTAGTGTTAAGATTTGGTTGCTGTTGTGCTTATGATGATAAACCAGCAGGAAGCAGTGTGGAAATTAATTCTGGTTGAGGCTGACGTATTGCTAACACTGATTTTATATTTTTTAAATATAAAGTTAAATTGCTATTATTACCCATTTAATCCTTAGACATGACTAAAAACGGCATGTTGCAAAATACAGCGTACTGCGTTTATGTTTATGTTACTTTAGTTAAATGGGGCACGTCTGTGTTTGACTCTTTTCTCGGACACTTAGCTGGTACCACCCTGATTTACTTAAGTACATATTATTAAAATAGATTCAAACAATATTTGTTCATTTTTTTAACCTGGCCAGATTTGGTAAATTTCCTCAGCATATTTTTACCCAGTGTATCTGCTTCTGTATATTTTCCCTGCGTTTAATCAAATACTCCACTTTATATATATATAATGTAATACTTATAAACACAGCATTTTCAACACACTCTTTACTAACTGTCTGGATCGATTGTGAATCTTTGAAAGGTTAAAGGAGGTCAACTTTCTCTGTAACCTTGAACCTCAGTTTACTTTGAAGTGCCTCAGGAATTCACCGTTTAATTATAATTAGACATTTTTACGAGAACCTGTGACATAAAACAGAAATAGTCCTGTCTGAATGGAAGTCACGTGTTAAAAATGATGCAATCCCAGCTTGAAATTACCACTGACATTCCCGCTATTCATGTACTGAGTCCACAGATATGAGAGATACTGTGTCAGGTGACATAAGAATTTGGTCATTTGCAGATTGCAGACTTGTACATTGGCACCATTGCATTATAAGGAAATGGTAATGCAATGACATTGGCTTTCACGAAGTTTCCTGCTCTAAATAAAAACATTTAATATGAGATCATTTCTAATACCTTTTACTGTATTAAAATGGGTTTTGTTTGGTTTGGACCCATAATAGAGTAATTACAGACTTTGGAAATGTTTATTCCTCTTATTATCTGTAATTATACATCCTTCAGATTAATTTTGTCATTCTAAGCAATACTGCTTTTTATAAAGGCTGTGGTCACCCCATCACACGGTCAGCTGATTGGTTTACCCGTCTCACAGTGACCTGCTTTTTCTGTCTGCACAGCTGTTAGTTACGTAGCATGTGATAGTTGTCTGGTCATTTATTAAAGCCACCTTTTCCTGTTTTAGTGGAATTTTTTGCCAGTGCTGGTCAGTTGGTGACTTGCAAGCCTATAGTGCCATTGTGATTTAAAAAGGCTCGCTTTTTATTGCATTTTATTGTCTTTCTAATTTCAGTCTAATGTTTAACTTCTTGTATCGGATGTCAAGGGGTATCATTGGTTCATTAACACAGATTTGTGCTCTGGGAGACATTGCGTGATAAAGCCTGTGAACCTGGGTGTTGTAGCGTGTTAAAAGAATATATGTTCAGGTGGTTTCAGTGCTCTTTAGATTCATAAAGATAGCGGATAAGCCTGCACAGTTATTGCAGACAGACACAGACTTATTTGCTAATAGTATGCAGTGGTCACGAGTTACATAACTACAGTACAAGGTGACTTGAGGACCTGAGTTATATTTTAAGCAAAGCTGCGAAAAGTGAAAATGATTTAATGTCTGCTGATATATCTGTGTAAAAAAAAGAAAAATATATGTGTTTTAGCGATGTTTTAGGGATACATTAAATAAATTAATAAAAAAATTTTTTTACAACACTGTAAAAAATGACCTTGATTTTACCTGTAAAAACTGTGAAAATGCTACGGTACAAGCCTGTTAATGGTAAATTCCAACTGTAACTGACATTCCCAGAATTCCCTGCATTGCATTTCAAATTTTGTTTGAATTCGATGTTTTTTTCTTTGAAATAACTATGTATCATCTAAGTTTTTTCTTATCAGTGAATGACACTGAGCACCTTATATATATATATGTTCATGTTTAAAAGCTGCTTGAAATAGGCTTTGGTTCATCATGTGACTTTCTCATCACCACCTGCTTTCGGTGCTTATCGGTGTATTTCAAAGATACAAAACAGATTTTGTTCTTTAATAGGTTGGTACATTAACATTATATCAGTTAATGAAATTACGGTATTTAACCTCTTACACTCTGCGGCTATTTTGGGGAATTCTCCCTGCATTTTGCCAACTAATTAAAAAGCTTCCCATACCCACATCCAGAGGTGTATACACAAAATATTGGTATCATTTTAAAGGAAACCTTTTTGAATTACATAAAAAACTGTTGAAATTGATTAAAATTATTGTATATATTGTCTATGTTATAATAAAGACAAAAAAAGAGGCGCTTTTTAATTTTTTTGTTGTAAACTGAAATTTGAAAGTGTATAGTTCAGGTTATGAGTGCCTCAACTCCCTGCAAACAATTTTATTTGTTTCCAGCACATGCCAGCAAGCATAGGAAAAAGAAAAAATTATTTCTAACGTAATCTATGCAAGAGTTATTCTATTCCAACTGTAGGGAAGAATAATAAATTTGTCAGACAATTTCCGCCTACCCAAATTTCCCCCAAGTCTCCTAGTTTCCCCATACCAACATATACTGTGGAATAAATGCAATATCTTGGTGTCATTTTAAAGAAAACCCATTGAAATTACATAAAAAACTGCTGTAAGTGATAAATATTATTATATATGTTGTCTGTCCTACGATGGACCATGTCAACACAAGGAGTTTAGGGGCTAAATGTACGTAATTCCAGCATCAACAGCTGCCTTTTTTACTGTCAATTTTACAGTTTTTTTTTTTATAGTGCACTGTAAAAATACTGTGATTTTAACGGTAAAAAACTATGAAAATTGTACAGTAAAAATGTGTTAAATGGTTAATGTACAGGGGAATATCGTAACCTGAAATTCCCTGAAACACTGAAATTATTAAGTGAAAGTACAAAACATTTTATTTAAAGATAAAAAACAGATTTCGTTCTTAAATAGGTTGGTATATTAACATTATATCAGTTAATGAAATTACGGTTTTTAACTGGAAATTTTATTTAAATCCGAAAAACTGTAAAACTTAAAATGTTGTTTTGCGTATCAAAGGTCCAAAAACCAAGATAAAAAAATAAATAAAAAATTTATAGACCTCTATGACTGATATTTATCGTACCTTATATTTTTTCTGTGATGTCTGTGTGTCCTTTCAACGTAAAACAAACAACCGCTGTTCACATTTAAAAGAGAACAACACATCAGATTTCATCTCACTACTACGTAGTGCTTTATTTCACAGAGAAAAAAGAACATTGTTTTGGGCGTCTTCCCTAAATGTACTTTTTTTTCGTACCCAGAGGACATCTCTAAGGTGTGAGAAAACACTGTATGCAATAAAACAAAACGTCTTTGGTGACATAGATATACAAATGCAAATATAAATACTTTAACTTAAATATCAGACCTAACAATAGACTGCGTACATGATACTGAGTACGTCCTCATTCAGTGTGCTAACGCCGTTTAAAATACATTCATACATATCCTACTCAGAATCAGTAAACAAAACTCACAAGTTCAAGTGAAAAAAAAAACATGCTCTTGCTTTAAAGTGCATGGTAGTAACAACACAACTGACCCTTAATATCACTGAAAAGGCTATACCTTTGGCCATGGCCATGATGATGTTCTTAGACAAACACACACACACACTTTAGGACACAGATTCACAACTTTCTGTGTGTTCCTTCATCACATACACGTCCTCATTAGCGCTTATGTTTTTTTAATGAACCAAGTAGGGCTTTAAAGTAGGACAAAGGTCATGAAAATACGCAATACACGGGGACAGCACACAAAAACACACACGATCGGGGCCAGAGAGTGACGCACTTGTTACGCTCCAACCCATGTCACCAAGACGTTCAAGACAACTCATCCAAAAATAAATAAATAGATAGTTAAATAGTCAAATAAAAAGGAATGTGATCAATATATAAGTCAACATGAGGCAGGTTAAGAGGCTCTCCCTGCGCAAAAAGTACAGATTAACCAGGCTCTCAGCAGTTTAAAAGCCTTTTAATTATGATTATTCACGAGACATCAATCAGATCGATTACAGCAGAGAGAATGGTGTCGGATATATAGAGCCTTTGAGCAGATTAGCGCCAAAGCACCAGCGATTACTACTTCCTATGATCATCATTACTAAAATCAGCCATGACAAGGAAAAATACTTTTTTTTTTACAGTGACGAACACTAATTCCATCCCCTTTAAAGATAAATGAACAGTATAATGCAAATGCACAACAAGGTATCAAGTAAATTCAGGTTTTTTGGTCGGGTTCTCTGCCTTTCTGGAGCCATTTCAAAGTAAGTTGTCCTATAACATACATCACGAAGAGGGAGAGAGTTTAGCCTGGATACCTGGCTGGAATTGAGTTTTTGATGTTTAAGTAGGATTTTTGGGATTACTTCTGCTATTTTAATCCTCAGACATGTACTTTGATGTCTCACAGCATTCCCCAACATCCACAGACCCCCAAAAGGCATGGAACTTTTCTGGAAGTTTTAAATCAGTCGGTTTTTACAGCTACTTTTTGGGATATTTTTGGAGCGTGTATCCACCCACGAATTCAGACACGGTTATTATAACACAAGGGAATTCTTAAAATACAAGACATGGCTGGAAGAGTGCTTTTGGAAGGACACTTTCCCGAAAGACATTGGAACACTTGCTTCTCAAATTTTGGTAGAACTAGAATCTTTAATTAGAGTTACAAGAATGAGTTTGAGAACTACCTAAGCGATGCCAGTCAACGTGTGTTAAAGGTATAATTGACCCGAAAATTAAAAATTCTGTCATCGTTTACTCACCCTCAAGTAGTTCCAAATCTGTATGAGTTTCTTTGTTCTGCCGAACGCGAAGGAAGATATTTTGAAAAACCATTATAAGCAGGCTCTTTTGGGTCATCATTAACTTCCAAAGTAGAAAAAAATAAAATAAATAAACCATACAATGCAAGTGAAAGGGGTCCAAAATCAACTTCAGATCCCTTTGACTTGCATTGTATGGACATTTTTCAAAATATCTTCTTTTGGAACTTTTTCCAAATTTGGACTAAATTCTGGCATTCAAAATGGTTAGCCTCTATTATGGAGCTGTAACCTTGGTTATAGGTATTTATGGGTGAGTTATGACCATCGTTTAGAAATGCTCCGAAAAGCCTTGCTTCTGTTTATAAAACGCGGAAAAGCCCAGCAGGAGCTGAAACTGAGACCTTGCGGATTATAACTCATTCTCGTGACTTTATGAACCACGTGAAGTGTAATTTTTCAGGCGCCAGACCTCAAAGTGCACGGAGAAGCAACAATGTGTTAATCCGGATTCAGCGGCGATTGCTACTGTATTGTTATGGGGGTTCAACCAAGGGACCACTGTGTTTATAAACTCCAGACAATTCGCCATTGTCTAAAACCCAACATTTAAACCCAAAGCTGCAGTGGCTATTCAAGTGAGAAGGTATCAGATGGTGGTCTTGCACCGCCTCCGAAGTCTGCTTTCTTTTAAAAGTCTTTTAGGGAGACACAAGGTGAAAGGGTTCAGAGTTTTTTTAAATACACACAAGCCTCACATTGACAGAAATCCAATCCCACACCTTGTCGAAATCCACATTAAAGGCTCAGCCGGTTTGATCAGTGGTGTAGAAGTTAACAGCCTTAGATGAGTCGGGACGTAATGCGGAATAATCTCTTATCTGAAGATTTAGCGGCAATATGAAAATAAAGAATCAGTTCCAAAAAATGAGAGGCCGGAGTCAAAACTCACCATCAAGTAACAAGAGGTCCTTTCTGTCCAAAAAGGCACAGTATACACTCCAGAAAACCAAGGCAGATAGGAGGAAAGAAAAACTGTAGCAGTATCCTATTGCAATAAAATAAACAAACACCAGGACAGATATGTGTAACGCTGTTTTCTTGGTCTTAGTTTTAGCCGGTCGTCCCTCTAGACTCATCCGTAGCTGTGTGGACTGCGCGGGTTAATGGGCGAGTCTTCTCGTCCGGTTTGCCCGACCAGTTGGTAAAGGCGATGGCTGAGGTTTTGTACCTGGCAGGTACCAAGGACGCATCCGACTCGCATCAGCTGGGCGTGATGATGGTTGTGGTGGCCTTTTGAGTGCACGTTTCGACGACCTCTGTGTCTGGGGTTCTCTCCCGTTTCGTTGGACTCTCCTGCCATTGGCTGAGCGGTGTGGAATTTGTTTCTTGTTCGGTCTGAAGGTGGTGATTTGGAGAGAATGGCCCTCCATAGAATGGTGCGGTCGATGGAGGCGCCACGGTCAGTGTTTGGGCGCTCAGTAACATCTGGAGAGATGGTGTTTTCCTCTTTTAGCTGATGGAGTCTTGTCATGAAGTCCAACCTGCAATGAGATGGCACTTTAAAAATATTGTACTTGCATAAGTTGTATTCTTGAATAGTGGATTCTTATTGGTCAATCTGAATCATATTTAATACATCCTGTAGTTAATTTTTTTATCTATCTATCTATCTATCTATCTATCTATCTATCTATCTATCGTGGCTACTTAAACATTTGAATATTTATGAATGCAAATAATTAAATAAATAATTGTATAATTAATATAATTAATTTTACTCAGTATGTCAATTCCTAACAGGGGTTTAATCAATTATACATAATACATAATTTTATAAATAATTTATAGTTCATATAATTTGTTTACTTTATTTGTAATTTATTAATACATTTTTATTTATTGTGTTATAAAAGAATGTGCTTGTAAAAGTATAAGACAATAAAAAATAATGGCACGTTTTATGGTGAAATTGGGTTTATGCAACTATTTATTGCAGAGAATTGCCTTGATCCAACATTTTAGTATCATTTACTGCAGATGCTAAATGTGCAGTCTGGTCAACCGTGCAAACATTTACAGCAACCACCGACTGCTTACTGTCCAAAAAGGGTATGACTCCTTGTGACACAGTGTACAGCAAACACACTTGATTTACTCTGTTTTTGCTGTAATGGCCGAGGCCACCTGCTCTCTGTTTGATTATCACACACTGGACACTGAGATCCTTGCTTTTTGAATTAGAATGAGCAAGCAGCAGCTCATGGCAGGTGCATGCTAAAACACTGATTTTTTTTTTCTTTTTGACTCATGACGCATAATACAATGCATTTTGTAAATCTGACATAAGCATAACTATAAAAGGGCAACCCATTTATACAAAAACTCTAAAGCTGAAATTTGAGAAATGACTGGGTTGGACCACACCATCTAATCTCACGGTGTCATGCTAAACTTAGCAAAAAGCATGCTGAGTAACGCTGACATCGCCAGACATGTCTTTGACATTTTTTTGCATGCACACTCTCGAAAGCTAAAAAAAACGCAACTTTCCAGGCACATCAGTAGTCTTGCATTTTTTGTGCACTTTTTATACTTAATATTAAATAAATATTTAACATTGTTATATTATTTACCTATATCTTTTCGTAAGACAATTTTCTTTCCCCAGAAAGTTTTCTTTCTCAATGCACAAACTACATGCAGCCGGCTAGGTTTTTTCCATTGCATTGTGGTCAACCAAAATACCACCTCTTTAAAATATAATGATTATCTGCCCAAAGTGGCCTGGATGAATAGTCATTTTCTCTCTGTTTCAATGTACGCCATGCCACTGGTCTAATATGTTAGTCAGTACTTCGGTTTTTGTGTATTCAGCAGCAAATCTCCACACCTCGGAAAGCTTCACATGATCAAAGCCAAGCTAGTTTCCCTTTGAGCTCGATCCAACTAAGACATTTAGGTGCTTAAGCAGAGATAAGCTTCAACCGTTAAGTCTTTCACCTCTTCTGAAACCCCATTATCACACCTCAATATTTCTCAAATTCTTTAAAATATCTGATTGGTGACCCTGTCTCATCCTAAATGTGCTCACATACTTGAAGGAATTTAAAATGTTTAAACACCCATGGAACTTTCCTTTGCTCAAAAGATTCTTTATAGTGGCAAAAGGTTCTTCAGGTTATTTACATTTTAGAACTGTTCCGTTTTGAAGATTCTTTGAGGAAACCAAAATGTTTCTTCTATAATGGATCGCTGCCTTGTGATTTCTAGGGTTTTCTGGACCTCGAGATATTTGCTAAACAGCAAACAATGACCATTGTTTCTAGAAATGTCCTGCTTATCCGTTCCATGGTGATCTATTTGTTAACTTGCAGGGCTGCCACTTTACATATAGTTGAACAGACGTGCTAATTAAAAATCTCACCTGGCGACATTTACCTAACTGACCACAATGAAATGGGATCTGATTTTGGGTTATTTGTAGTCTGAGCCTAGTGTTCAGTCAGGAAAATTAGCACCTGGACCTCGAAATTCAACCCATCTTGGTATAAAGGTGGTAATCATGTTTTGCAGAAACTCTGTTTGCAATGCACTGAATAGTCGAGGCACTCCCAGAAACCATGTTGAATCCATCAAATGAGCAAATATCAGCCTGATCACATTTGGAGGTGGACTTTGCGTCTGAGTGATTTAATGTTCATTGCTGCCACTGGCTGCACACCTCTTGTCAGGCTTGGTGCTGGCAGACTGCCACCAAAACCCTGTGATGCCTCGTGGGAACAGTTTTTTTTTCAAGGAGATTTGATATTTTATTGTGGTTTATTTTGTGATCCTCCACTGAGGGAGCCAGGTTAGATCAATCCAGTATTATTGTTTGTTCTTGCCGTCAGCCTGGGATTTTCGAACCTCTCTGAAACTGGTCATGATTGTTGGTGGATTGGTAATAAGAAGGCTATATTTATCCGTATATAGAAGAAGCAATTAATGTACCTATGCTCTTTAATGGCTAGCGTGACCGTAAGTCAAACCAAGTGACCTTCTCAGGTTACTACGGTATATATCCTGGTACATATGGCACATAATGCAAATTTTATGCTCAGGAACAGTAGGATAAAAATTTATGTCTATAGGAGTGGTTGCAATGGTGTTTGCACCCATATTATTATTTAATTTAGCTTTTTATGTAATATATTTGGTGTGTGTGTGTAAATATATATATATATGTATATATATATATATATATATATATATAATATGTTTTATTTACTTATTTATCTATTGAAAAAAGAATGCTTATTTAATGCCACATTATAATACATACAATAATAAATTATTAAATAAAAAAAATATATAAAAAAAAATACTAAGTGCCATAGTAATAATATGCTAAATATATCATTCTGATAATCTACATTCGGTAAATGGGTGGTGAGGGTGGAGATAGATAGAAATAAAATTGTGAAAGGCTATTGAGACAGATAGTTATTTGAGTAATTAAATTGACCAATGATAGATAAGTTCATGAAACCAAAGAAAATGACCGTTGCCCCCTAAACCATTGTAAACATTCTCCAAGCATCCATATAAAACGTGAAATACTTGAATATTGGATGCTGTTTAGAGAAACAGCGCTTTAAGGGTTAAACAGTGAATTCAATAGTGAAACTCAAAAAAGTAAAAGTCATTTGAGCCTGTCAATGGTTAGCGTATAGCGGTATCTAGGGGCATTTCGAGTCGTCCCTCCTCTTGTGTTTGTTTTTATATTTTTTATGGTTTCAGTTCAGAATGGAAACATGCCGCTTGAGGATGAGGAGAAAGGAATTCTGGTCTTAGTTACTAATCCACAACGGAATTCTGCCTGACAGATGAGTTTTCCCTCTCGCCGCTAGTAATAATGACCAAGCAGCGTGGCGTAAAATGCTAATGTTTATGTTGTAAACGGAGAACTGCATAACTCAAGTCCAAACATGACCGGCCCAGATTCCCATTGAGTGTGAACCAACATAGAGACAATTCATTTCGAGACCAAGAGAAAAACATTGACTATTCTGATGCTTCAACTTCCCTTAAATCCTCTTTATTATGATTATAGATTATAAAACATCTTTAAATTGCACCAAGAGCTTCATAGATCCTCTCTAACACAACACTAAACCGACCAACAACCATTTCAATCAAGGAATGCAGACGATACCGCAAATAAGCATCCAGTTTCCGGCTGCCGTTTTAAATTTGACTTGTCGCTTGGCTTCTCTCTGCATGCTTTCTCAAAAACTAAACCATAAGATATTATGTAAGGGAGAAAACTATGCCATGTTTTACCACCGGAACGGGCAATGTTTGATTCAGGGACAGTGCGTCACAGCATGTCAAACGAAAGAAATCCCTGGCTGGTATCACAAAGGCTGCTGTACGTTCTGTGTACTCATGGATGCTTATCGAACACTAAGTGAGTCCATGTAAAGAACGCAAAGTTCTCCAAGAAGAATTAACACACACTTCTACGAGATATCAAAAGGTCAAACACAAAAAAACTAGATGAGATAGGAGATTATGGAGATTTGATCCACTCTGTATGCAGAAGACAAGCATCTCGTGAAACCAGGGTAAAGTAAATGATGCCAGAAGTTTCATTGATTTTGGTGAACTGTCTCTTTAAAGCCACTTGACGTATTACAGTAATCACAAACTGCTTAAGTCAACAGTATTTATCAGTTGTTTACTGTCACTGTGTAACTGTAAATCAGACATCTGGGACTCAATATCAGTCTAATGTCCTCATTAATATCACAAAACCCAGGAGAAAAGCATGCGGCTTACATGTGCCACAATTATACTGTAAATACTGTAGGTCAAGGGCACATAAAATCCATCCTTGACATTTTGGTTTGACACACGAGGAATTATGGAGTGGGGAAAAGCGCCAGAAGATTTAAAAGAGCTGCTATGAAGGCAAGGTTAGGTTGTGATAAAAAAAAAAACAATGACTATATTAAACTTATGGAATACAATTTTCCAGTGCAGCTTTTTTAGAGCTTCAGTGTTTGTGATTCTGTTCCTCAAGTCAATATTATGGAGAGGAACAAGATTAAGAGTAACGCACAGCTCAGCAAAACACTAGTGAGCACAGCAGGTGTCAGCCAGAAGAGGGCACACAGAGACGCTTGTACTCAGCAATTCATTCCTTTCGAGTGCCGTCATCAGTCGTCAGCCAGCAATAATGACTTGACATAGAATATTGCAGTTTTCAAGGATAACTACTCAGTATGCTATTTTGGAGATTTGCTGCCAATCAAATGCGTTCTTGGAAATTGGCTGAGAACAGACTTTCACTGTCAATTTATCATTTTGTCAGATTTGTTGGAGAATTGTATGTTTGAATCAGGCTGTAACCTTGACTCAGAAGTGACGCAAGCACTTATCACAAAAATAAAAACAAAGGAGAAAACACACTGTACATTGATTTTGTGTCACTTCAGAAGGCATGGCAGTCACAATTAAGCATTCTGTAAATCACATGATGTGCACCAGTGTCTTTTGAGAAGTGACTAATGACTTGTTTTGTGAGGTTAGGAGCCAAAAAATTGCATGATGCAATGATGTTCGCTGCTTACCTTATGTAAAAAGGTACATTGTATATAGTAAAAGCTAGTTATTAGATATTTTGCAACTCATTTTCAACTTCAAGGTTTAGGAAAAGTTACCGAAAGTGTGTTGTACAATCAGTGGGAAACTACCACAGTAGTAAAAAGGTTCCTCAGTAAGACCCAACAGAAGATTTTCTTATAATCAGGAAATTGTCGGGGAAAAGGAAATGAAAATCAAATCCAATAATAATGTCATTTACTTTCATTTCATGTAATAATACTTTGAAATCAATGTTTTGTTTTGTTTTTCAGTTCCTTATTAGGAATAAGGCTTTGGGCTTCCCTATTTTTTTTTAGTGTGAGCATAATGTAATTTATTATTATAGGCACTTTAAATATTATGTAAATTATGCATTTCATATTACTGTCGATGGAGGTTTAACAACACGTCATCTTTCAAATGGAACGAAACAGCTCTGGTCATGTGATTCTTTACACCAGGATTCAATGTGCAATCAATTAGTTACATTTATAATGCAATCTCTCTGCATGCATGTATGTGAACGCCTCATTTAATAAGCATTTTTAAATAACAGACTGCATGTTTATATATTCTAAATATCATCATAGAATGCACTGAAAACTTGCTTTTTTTAAAAAGCCGGCCGGCAGCCAACTGTGAATGGTGGGATGCGTGCGTTTATACTGTCACGTCTACCATCCTAACTGACCTTGTTCACTTCAATAGCCTATCTCTCGCGACATAACATCCTCTTTTTAATAATCTCATTTCGTATAGAATACACCCCTAGTGCCAGCCTACTTCGAAATGTTGCTGAAAACGGCAGTTAGGTGTTTTTTCTTAACATGTGGGGTTAACTTTTTGAAGGAGAAAAGATTACATTTGGGCGTTTGACTCGAATCGGTTCTTTTGAATCGTTCGTTTTAAAGATTCACCGGCAAGGCTACAACATTTCAACAAAGCCGTTTTAGACTTTGTTGATGTTTATGAGGGGGTTTATTAACAATTTTTTATTTTTTTTTATTTTTTTGTGGTGTTATTCAGTGCTTAAAAACAAAACATCATTATTTGCTTGCAATTTACATTTATAATACTAGGCTAATATGAAAAAGAAGGTTTTGCCCGTTTTAATAATATGCTATTTGCATACAAACTCAATTTTTCCACTACTTTGAAATCGTATAAAAATGCTACAGAAAGTATACAAAGTCAGTGATTTGATGAATCTCTCAGACTGGTTCAGAAGATTCATTTAGTAAGATTCGACTCAAAAGAACGGTTCCTTTAATACTAGCCTACTTCAGCGCAGCCGTTCATTCATCCTTTAGCGCTTCTTTAGATTAACTACTTCACAACAGAAGTCTGCACATGCAGTTTACCTACATAGGCTACTATTTTAAACATTAAAAACAAAAGTTAAACGGACCGAGGATTAAATTATAGGTATTTAAAAATCTGTTCCTACCTGTTGCTCACTGGTAGAGCCAGCAGTTGTGAGGAGAACAGGCTGATGCAATACACAAAAACCGCGAAAAGCGTTCTCATCGTGGGCGAATAATGTTCTCACGCCCCCCTGGTCAGGAAGGGGCTTCCAATGCACCTGGACAATATTGAATTTCCTGCAACCGAGGCTTCCAAGTCAGACCAAAAGTCCAACTTCAGGGTACTGTGGTGTTTCTGAAAGTAAGCGGAGCAAAATATTAATTGATGCCAAAGTTAGCTACTACATTTTTCCCCCCAGGCGCAAATTAAAAACACTTGCTGTGCATAAAATATGTGTAGTCATTTCAAAACTTAACTGCATTTAACAGTTATATCATTTGATATCACACACAAAAGTCGTGCACAAATTATTAGTGCATAATGTCTAATTAGTTGCCAGACAATTACTGGCAATTTTTTTTCTTAGTTCCATTTTTAAACTAATTCTGAGTATATTTTATTTAAGTGCCTCAAACGTTACTGACCTTTATCTCAGGTGAAGATCTAATGCCACGCGCCAAACTGTTTTGCGAATTTTCCCACGGGTGCGCACGCGCTCGCCAAGATCAAGCTCTCGTGAAGTCTGAGGTTCAGCTGACATTGACGCGTTTAAATATGGCCTGGGCGGGACTACAGAGCCATTTTTACAAAGGTGTGTCGAATTCATCATAGAATGAGTCACTGTGATATACACCCCTTTTGCTTTTACACGTACCCTTTCTTGAAATTTTTTTAGGGCTGCTTGTAAAAGGCTATTAAATTATGGTTTGAATATAACAGTCTATGTCTTTATGAGATAAGCAATAGGTTTTGCATTGTTACACAGTGTGGTCAGCAACAAAAGGAAATAATTTAAATAGTAATATAACATAATTTATGCTACAAGCTTTTTTCACCTCGTTTTACAAACACACTTACATGCTCAGGAAAGCCCTTCTCTTGTGTTTATCTCTCAGCATTGGTGTGAGTGTGCAGAGGGGATAAGGATGCTACAAGACTGGTTGACTTCCCCAGAAATTCAGGAGGGCAAGACGCACCCTGGCACGTCTCTAATCAATGTGCATTTTAGTGATAATTGATTGGAAACACATTCTCTTCCAACTTTTGCAGAAAACTTCTTTTGCTCTGTTGTTGCAAAACAGGTGGTGATAATATCTTTATAACTTTAACTTTATATTAGGTCCTAAATGTATAATGTAAATAATATGTATATTTCGTAAGAATGTGAATAGTGAAACTTTAAATCAACACGTCACTAATAATATTATTTAATAATTATATATCTCTCTCATTCCCAGTCATGGTGCAGTGTTAATGTCAGCTGAGCATGTGACAAACAAACTTTGAACTTGAAATATTTGCGGTGTGTCAATTTTTTCCTTGAAAAATCAACAAGACGTCACAAGCTCAGTTCAGTTTTAACCTCTTGATGATTTTTAGCCCATGTTTAAGCAACACAATAACAAATACACAAAGATTTAAGGGGATTTCCTACGATTAACTATTGAAGCGCTTACACTATTGCCACAATCTCTTTCTTTTCTCTTTAGAAATGTCTCACGGCTCTGCAGTTCAACAATATATGTCACTTATTCATGCAGGTCAGTGTTGGACATTTACTAAAGCATGAGAAAACGTGTAATTACATGGATTGGATTGTTATCGGAAAATTCATCAAGAGAAATGTTTAATGATCCAAGGTGAATTATTATTGAAGCAGAGACCTACAACATGTATATGTCTAGGAATGAACCAGGTTGGCCAGTGTTTACATAATCATGAAAAATCATGCAACAAGAGAACTCTGAACTAGTGCCAAATTTCAGATGAGAGCAATTGGTTTCTCCTCTGATCTCTCATTTACTGGATGTGCCAATTAGTTTACACGAGTAACTGCACGCCAATGAATCTGGTACAAACTGGAGCACAAGCCTTCTTTTAAGCTGCGGTGGTGGTTTTCCAAAAACTTATGGTAATGTAAATGTTTTCAATCAGACTTAGTTATAAAGCTTCCCGCATGAATAATGAGTTTTAATAAATGTGAGGATAGGAGGCCGTATGATTGGATAAAGCAGTTTAATTAGGAATAATAGAGAATGGCTTGACACAATGCTTGAACAATAGGCTTATTCTATGAAAAGAACGACATGTAATGTGTACAAAAGAAGAATAAGGTCACACATAAGCGAGGGCCTCTCATGTACAATATCAACACACTACAATATAGCCTACTGTAAAGAAATTGTAATTTTAGTGCACAAGTCTAATAAGGGAAGATAGATAGTAAGCTGTGTTCCCTTTTTTCTGCCCCCTAGCGAATACTACTATTACTACACCGAAAAAAGATCAATGTACTCAGTTTTTTGTGGGGGTTAAAAAGTGAAATTTGCAGCGGATTTGTACTCCCAGGGTAAAATTCTAATCTCACAAAAACAAACTTCTCCAATGACAGATAAATATCAGTGACGTCTTTCACCCCCCTCTTCTTCCCCAGTAGGATGAAATGGTAAATCCCTGTGTTAAATCAATATGAAAACTGGCGTGTTCCCACTGAGCTTGTTTCCATCGCATGTTTACGTCAAGTGCTTTGTTATGGCTCACAGTCAAGTTTATTTGCACCGCTGTGATGGACAGTTACGCTCATGTTTGTCTTGAGGGGGATGCAGATGATCCCCCTGGTCGAAAAAAAAAAAAGCATCCCCTCTTGTAAAACCATCGTCCATTCAGATGGACTCATTCCCTGCTTCCCAATGTGTATAGCCTACTATCCACCCTCCCTAAATAGTATTCAAAACTATTAATATCGCATAGAATTTAAGATGGATAGTATGCACACTGGGACGAAGGCACTTGTTTTTTTTTTTAAATTGAATCAGCCGTTTTGAACGAATCGTTTGATTTGAATAGATCATTTATTAAAATAGGGACTTTCTGCCACCTACTGGCATTTTTGGTGTTATTTAATTATCCGTAACAGACCTAAACCAGCTAAAAAATACATTCAGCAAATTATTGTTTAATTCTGTTTTTGTTCTGTTACTTTTGACCCATGAGCCAGTGCGTTTGTGTGTCTTCATGCCTGTATTTACACTTCACTATGGATCTGTGTGTGGGAATGGCGGTCTTATTTGAGCGGTTGTATTTGGGTGTGACTGCAAGGGAACAATGGATGGATATTTCCAAAAATAGTTTCTATGAATGAAGACAAAGACAGGAGTCTGTGTGCTGGTGGATCAAATATCTGGCAGTTATAAAAGATGAATGAATGCTGGTTCATCCACAGACAGTGACCGCCGATCTTGTCATTTCATCATCCTCACATGACTCATTGTTAAATTCCCTTTCTACCACTGAGCAGGATTAATCTGGCTGACACTGGTTACATTCTTCATTATTTTTTAATAGACTTTTAGTTCATTAGCAGCATAAACCACATTTTATCAAAGTATTTCCTTATCGTAAGAATGATAGTTTTGGATCAAATATTGCCAGTATTCAACAATAATAAAAATCATAGTAGCAGTCACAAAAATGTCAATGCCAACATAAAATAAAAGGAGTGTACCTTTTATTTTATATTTTAGAAAGGTACAGAGGAAATGAAGATGGACAAAAAAAGCAATAGAATAATATTTATATTATCAATAATATTATTTAGGTATTGTTTCTTTCTTTATGCAAATTTGGTCAAATATCACTTCCTTTCCATGTCACATCAATTGTTCAGGATGTTTCCTGTAAACAACATGTTTCATCTTTTATGTTTGATGTTAAAACACAAATGTAAGGAACTCAAAAAAGCTGAATTTACTATACACACTATAATCTGTGTGGAAACAACAACAGAAAAAGATAATAGTAACCAAATGTTTGCTTTTTGCAAACAACAAATTATATAACCACGTAAATTTATAATGTTCACTGAAATAGGCTACTCTTAATAAAATTCCCTGTTGTGAATTATTATTTTATTATTAAGAGTAATTATAAAACTACAAATATTTTTGTTATGTGAAATGTATATTCATGTTAATTTATCTATTTATTTAATTTTTCAAAGACCTTTTAAAAATACATAAATAGTCTTTTAATATTTGTATTAATTAACTTTAAATAATGTCAATACTAATATTCTAGTGTAATGTTTATTTATGTTATTGCATATTTTTATATGAATTGAATACAGTGGGTACGGAAAGTATTCAGACCCCTTAAATGTTTCACTCTTTCATTTTCATTTTTTCCCTCATTAATGTACACACAGCACCCCATTTTGACAGAAAAACACAGAATGGTTGACATTTTTGCAGATTTTATTTAAAAAGAAAAACTGAAATATCACATGGTCCTAAGTATTCAGACCCTTTGCTCAGTATTTAGTAGAAGCAC
>JAUCMU010000080.1:4802209-4816494 GCA_032275025.1 Enteromius treurensis | reverse complement strand
GTAAATGATTCAATAAATACTGTACCGTGCCATTCATACCGAGGTATTACCGTACCGTGAAATTTTGATACCGTTACATCCCTATCAATGAATGAAAGTCAGTGGGACCCAAAACTGTCTGGTTACCACCATTCATGAAAATGTCTTCTTTTGGAATGACATGAGGGTAAATAATAATGTAATAGTAAATAATGGAAGATTATTCTTTAAAGGACTACTTACTTATTTAAATACTTGCAGATCATTCCAGCTAGATTCTCGCAGTTCTTCTTGGTGG
The DNA here is from genome assembly GCA_032275025.1 of Enteromius treurensis. Taxonomy (NCBI): domain Eukaryota; kingdom Metazoa; phylum Chordata; class Actinopteri; order Cypriniformes; family Cyprinidae; genus Enteromius; species Enteromius treurensis. The sequence continues at coordinate 4,816,217 of JAUCMU010000080.1, read as the reverse complement.
CACAGAAAATGAGGCAGGACTGCTGGGGGATGACTTCAGTAGCAAGAGCTATGATGTGGTCAGGATCCATTTTCTGCATTCCGCTGGAGTACTGAGAAAGTCCATTGCACAAAGGTTCAAAGCGCTTAACAGATCTATATCTTATTGAGTTTAATCCAAAAGCTTAAATGTGTGGAGCTCTGACTACAAATAATCATCGATACCTTAAAATCCAGGAGTCGTGAGAAACTGAAGCATGTCTCTTCCCTTGGGTCGACTTCATATATGCTGTCCTTTATTTTTACATACTCTTTCAGCTCAACCTAAAGAATCAGCAGTTATTCATTTGAATTGAGTTGATCGAATTTAAAGCCTTGTTAAATCATCATAACAGTCTTACAGGTCTGAAGTCGTTGGTGTAGTTTTCAGCTTTCAGAAACGTCTGAAGATCTCCCACGTTGCCTAGCGTTGCACTCATACCAATAATTTGGGTGGATTCTGTGGAGAAATGACATATGGAGTTATCACACAGAGAATCTGTAAGGAGTTACTATCCCACAAATAGAGTTCTCCATGTCCATCTTCAGATACTCACTGCTCATGTATATAATTTTTGACAAAGTCATTTCAAGAATTGCCCCCCTGCTTCCATCACCAACCATATGGAGCTAAAAAAACGAATTCATTGTCAGTGTATCAAAACAAAAACAAAACACAACAAAAAATATACTTTAGTGATAATAATAGATTGCTGCACATACCTCATCCACGACAACCAGACCGATATTATCTAAACGGTCATTTTCAATCAGTGAATTGACAAGACTGTGTCCCTTCTCAATAGTTGTGATGTACAGAGAGTTTTTATTTCTTCTCTTAACTGGAGGAAACCTCCCTTTACTGCCAGCATACTCCTCGACCATGAAGTCCAACTCAATTCCAAAGCTAGATAACCCTCGAACCTAAAGGCATATCAATGCATACAAGGTTATCAACAACACAGTAATAATGGCTTGATTTACATCATTGTCCAACTAAAAAAATACATAAACCATGTATAAACGTGCAAATGTATACCTTTTCCTGAACCAAGGATATGTACGGCAAAATAAGCAGTATATCTTTCTTTCTACACAAGAGCTCTTTAAAGATGAGAATCTCTGCCACTAGAGTCTTTCCTCCACTTGTTGGTAAAGAATAAATGAGATTTCTCCTTTGTTGCACTGAATCCAGGCTCAAACACGTCTTCTGCCACTCTAAAAACAAAAGATAATAGAGAGTGAGAAAAACAAGAGGATTAAAAAAACACTGATTTACTAGATGTTGATAAAGACAAAATTGGAATAGAGAGGATGTGAAATACTTACCATACAAGTCTTGGATCCCCTTTAATCTCAAAATAAGGTCTTTGACTTTGGATGGGAGACCAAAAAAAGGGCCCAGGTCCTGCTCAGCTGACATGGACTCCATGGCCTGCATGGCAAAACTCATCTCTTCAGTCATCACAGCCTCCTTTTGTTGTACTGTCTTGGAGACAGTACTGGATGTTGCTGCATTGTCTATCAGTACTTTCTTAAGATGATCTTTCATGCTTCTTCTGGCCTTTGAGGGTGGCTTGTTGACAGTGAGATCTGCATGGTTGACAGCTGTCCTGGGATTCATCAAATCAGGGGTAGAGGTGTGACGTGCACCCCTGGAAGGGCTTTTGTGTGGTGTCGTGACAGCTTTTTGAAATTCAAGCTGAGAGCTTGGCAAAGCTCTAGGAGGTGAATCTCTGAAATTCTCAGCAAAGACTGAGTCTGACAGATCATCATCATATGTATTTGGAGTCTGCTGGTCGTGACACTGCCTCATCTGGAGCTCCACATCTTCAAGCTTAGCCAGAAATGAGCTGTCACCCACAATGCTGTCATAACCCTCAAATAAGTCCTCATTGTCACTGCAGCACTGGATAAGAAAAGAAACACCGTTGGCATGCTTAAAGCAAAGTACATCTTTCATTGGAAATAAGAAGGGACTGCTTACCAGCTCTGTGCCTTTACTCTCACTCATGTTTTTAGTATGACTGTGTCCTTCAACAGCAGAGCATGTTTCTGATGTGAAACTTGACCGCTTCTTGGCTGGAGTGATGTGACTTCTCATGCCATCCCTTGATCTCTTTCTTGAGGACGAAGTGTTGCGCTTTACCACAATCTCGTGCATGTGATTGTCAGTATACATTACTAGTGTTAAGCTAACATTACTAGAAACTGATATTACAGCATTGCGTGATAATACTGTACGTTAGTGAGTTAACTGACAACGACTACAAAGCGAAGCTGTTTATTCGTCTAACGTTATAGTCAGGTCTGTACGACAGTAAAGTAACTGAGCCTTATTCACTACATTAAAACCATAACACAACGACTAAATACCTATTATTACACAAAATAAAATTTGAACAGTGAACGGCGACACATTAGGCAATGTTTACCAGAAGCGAGGACTTTCGAAAACACTAGTGATGGAGTTAACCAATGGGAGTTCGCCTTTGGACCACGTGACCGTTAAAGAGTCAGGATGAGAAAAGTCATCACAAAAGTCCTTTCTATCCTTCTGAAAAAAAAAAGAAAACTTCAAAACCCTTTTGAAATTTCATCCATTTTATTTATAATTGATTCTTTATTATTGAAACCACTTTTCAAAAGACATGCAACATCCATAACGTCACACTTGCAAAACTATAACTACAAAACCTTTTCGTTCATTCATTATTCTATTTTGGAGGTCACGTGGGAAATGAAAAATAAGTGATATATGAATTTTTACACTTCTGTATCACTTGTTTAAATGAACGTGAATGTCATTTTTTCATCTGTTTTAAGGATTAAAAATAAACTACTGAACCATAACAAAAGAAAAAATAATTTACAAAACCGCGTTTGGGTCTATTTTTGACCAGCACTTTTTGTGTACCGTTTCGTCGCATTCCCGTTGACGCTGCGTACGGGCTGAGTGGATGCAGAAGATCCAGGTTGATGATTTCAACCGGACCAAATTTTTAAATGCATATAATTCTTAGTGTATTTCAGTGTATTTTGTGCGTTTCTGTACTTTCTATTACTGCATTTATTTTGTGCAAGTGAGATGAGTAAAGACCATCTTTTTCATGAATTATTATCTCTCTGGTGTTTATAAGCAGCAGCACAAACAGTATTTTACTACCTGTAAAAATACACAAACTTAGCTATATTAAATTGTTTGTGGTAGCCAACCTACAGTTACAAATGTAAAATATGTGATGATAATATTGATCGAGCAATTGATGTAAGGTAAGTGAAAATATGCGCAGAATTGAGAAAATAGTATTAATGGAGATTAATCGTAGCCTATCACAGCTAGGCAAACGTGTGAATGTTCACGTTGCATTTTATGCAAACAACTCTAATCGTAGTTGTAAATCTATATTTATAGTAGGCATAATTGTCATTGCGTATGCAGCATGAGTCTAGTACAAATACAATCTTCTGTTCGTGAACAGTTGTATATCTGACTATGCATCCGTGCATTTAATTGCCATTGGCTCGTGTGATAGTAATATGGATCTTAGTAGTATGAGATACTATAGTAATTGATTAAAAATATAAAAAATAAATAATAATAATAAACTTATGTTACTACTACTAATAATAATAAATACTATTATTATTACCTTTTTATTTTAAGTATTATTTTATAATTAAATTTTCTGCAATTTCACGAAGAAGTAATGAAAATAAAAATTTAATAGGATTTTTCAATTTGGATCGAAGAATGGGACGTTCAATGTTTAGTTCAGGTTTTTCAGTGAACTGTTCTAGGCTCAAGTTAAGTGTGCATTCTTAACCTTTGTCCTTTACTCAAAAGGAGGGCTTTTCTTGGATAAGGCTTCAGTTTGACACTTTAAGTCTTGTCCTGCTGGTCATCAGGGATTGGGTTGCTAACTCATTGATTCTGGGTGGAATGAACTTAGGCTCGAATCCCATGATTCCTCGGTGCAATAAGAGCATCCTGTACAGTAACTGACACAAACCATCCCTGTGTTTCATTTCACAATGCTTGCTGTTCAACAGATCTTCGGTAGCTCTGTAGTGTGTGTGAGTGTGTTTGTTTGTGCTCATATCTGATAAGATGTTCAAAAAAAAAAAAGCAGATGAATTCCTAAGTGACGGTCTTTTGGAGTGATGTCAGCGCTGTACGCCGGATCATGCAGCCCTAGAAAATGATTTAGTTTGTGTGTGCTTTCTATGTCTTGGGAGACGGCCCAGTCATTGTTTGTTTTATGGTGGGTCTGTATGGTTTTGTTTAGCTGAGGCAGGTGCTGTTTCTCTTCTCTCGCCGTGACATAATTCATATCTAATACTTCGCTGAAAGGTTTTGATTCGTTTTTGTAATTTTGTCATATATTTTGTTTCTTTAATAATCTAATAATTTCTTTAGATTTATTTTCTATAATTTTGTTTAATCTTATCCTTTAAGCCTACTTCATACAGCTTTGTTTTTTGTGTGTTTTGATGTTTTATTTTGTGTTATTGGTATAGTATTTGTATATTATGTTGTTGCATATCATATTTTTGTGCTTTTTCTTTTATTTTTTGAGTACAAATTAGTATAAATTGATATGATTTCAGTGATATCAATAAATATGATTTAATGTTACTTTGAAATGATTTATTAACATACAAAATGGGAAAAAATGGGTTTATCATGCAAATTGATTTGCAAAATATCATGATAACTAAAGTCAAGTCAAATTTGCAAAGCTTTACATGAGCTGCTTTCATTCCTTATTGGTCCATTTATCCTTTGTTTCTCCTTGTTTTTGTTTTTTTGTGTAGGAGGTAGTGAGGGTCAAGGCCGGATTCTCCAGCGTTTCCCAGAGAAGGACTGGGAAGATAACCCCTTTCCTCAGGGCCTTGAGCTGGTTAGTCCATCACAAACAAATACAGAGGATATCCTAGAATTGATAGATTCATCCAACAAAATTAAATAATTCTGGCTGTGTTTTTATAGGATCTGATGGAAGCCATCTTTTTAATTTTGTGGTGTCTCTTTCAGTTCTGTCAGCCCAGTGGATGGCAGCTGGTTCCTGAGAGAAAGCCTCCATCTTTCTTTGTGTCGGTTCTCACAGACATCAACTCCGAGCGACATTACTGTGCCTGCTTCACCTTCTGGGAGTCCGTGGAGAACCCGCAGGTTTGTGCCGAGCACGTGCAGGAATTATGTAACGGGATGCAATGGTGCTGATGGGTGGGGTGATTTGCTGCTGTGTTAAAATGGCTTATGGTAGTTGAGAGATTGCTTCTTTTGTAGATTGGCCATCTAATGTTTAAGTGACTTAAAGTCTAGGTGCAGCTTGAAGGTGTTTTATTCATTGTTTGTGTGTTCAGCTCCAGAAAGGAGAGCCCAGTGAGGCCGATGAAGATGACAGTCCAGACATGCTCCAGCCCGCTCAACTATACGCTCCTAAAAGCCTGGTCATTGTGTCCCGTTTGGACCACACAGAGGTTTTTAGGGTAAGAGAGACGCACACAAAGTTGCACGAGACAGAATCTAATAAGTCTGGGCTCAACATTGAGGTTATTATTATTTTAGGCTGTTTTCAGTATTGCATCATATTTAATTAATCGTATTTAATACATATATTTATCAGATACCTAAATAAAAATGTATAAACTAAAATGTTTTTTATTAATTTTAGTAGTAGTAGTAGTATTGTGTTCTTGTTCTTTATAAAAAATAATATTGTATTATATATTTTTATATTATTATTATTTTATATTCCTGACCTTGATCTCAAAAAGTGACATTTTATTGATTTATTCATTATTATTATTATTATTTATAATAAATAAAACTGTGCTGTATAAGAAATTTTTTGCATTAAATAATAAATAACAATAAATAAACTCAATAACTCCACAGATTATGGGATGTCACACAGGAAACCAATGTTTATGCAATTTCATGCAAAGCTTGTGGTTTGTCCTGATACCATTTTCCTCTTACAATCATTTACTGTCCTGTCTCAATCTATAAAAAGTAAAAAATAAAATATAGCAATAAAGGTTTGATGTTATTGCATTTCCCTTTATTTAAACTCAATCTTGTGTCTCTTTACTCTGCAGAACTGCTTGAGTCTCACCTACACCGTTCATGTGGATGGCCTCACCGTTCCTATGGAAACGGTGATCGGAAACCTTCTCACCTGCATCATTCCTATAGCTGGAGGCTCTCAGGTGAGCCATGTATTTAATTAAAAGACATCCAATGTCTGGATGTATTGTCTTTTAACTTCTCTTCAACACAGACTTTCATTATCTATGCATAAATGAGTGTTTATCTCTGTAGATATCACAGATATGGTGCTTTAATCCCGTGCATCATGGGTAGTGTGCAAGATCTGCACTGTTATGGAAGAGACAGATACTTTAGTCTTAACCTTCATATGTTCCCTCCCCTGAATGATGAGCATTTGATGACCCGGAATACTATTTACCATGTACAAACTTAACATATATAAAGATAAACCTAGTTTATAATGATGTTTCGCCAATTAATTTCATTAACCAGCTTTGCAATTATTAAAATCTTATATCATCTTTTTTCTCCAAAACACAAAAAGATGATTTGAAGAAAATCCAGGCTACTCATTTTCCTTTTAATGAAGATGAATGGGGCTTTTAGATGTGTTTATTGAGATAATATTGCATCTTTCATAAAAATTAAGAAATAATTTTTTTACATTTTTTTAAATATTTAATTGTACTTTATTTTTTTGCAATTGTTATTTGTATTATTATTTAATTTTTTTCCACTTTTTTGGGGGGTACATATATATACAGTTGTTATTGATTATTATTTCTTTTACTATTTATAAATTATCCATTTAAACTAAATGAAAATGTGAACCGCTATATATAGGGTACAATGGGCTATAGGCCCTCCTTAAGAGAAAATCTGCCATTCAATGCAGATTTTTTCACACAAGCTGCAGTTTGCCTCCAGTTAATATTTGTTGAATTTGAAGGAAAATAGAAGAAATTGTTTGATTACAAATGGTTGATAACAAATGGTTTGATTAGCTGTAATAACCCTGTTGTTAAGGTCCAGAACAACACAAGAAACCCTATAAAAAGTGGTGATGCAATGAGTGCTCTGAAGTTATATGATCACTTTATGCAACGATAGAGCTACATGTTTTAAGTGTTAAGAAGTATTTTAAAAGTTAATGAGGACTTATTCTCTGAGAAGCATTTGTTTTTGGAGCTTGGCAGTAAAATCCCCATTCACTCTCCTTAAATAAAAAACAGTGTCCAATTTCTCTTTTTGTTTTCCCCCGAAATCAGGCCATGCATGTGAATAAAATGAGTTTCATTTTTAAGTGAACCATCGCTTTGAGTTGATTGGTTTCTGTGTAACATGCTCTAGTTCTCATATTCTCAATCTGACGTGTGTTTTTTGTGATTGCCTCCCCCTGAAGTGTAAACCTGACTCCCTTGTGTTCCAGACAAATGACCCCCCTCTTTGTAGTTTAACTGACTGGCTACTGGGTTGTTTCCAGGTAACATTTACCTTCGAGTAGCTTCAACCAATCAACCCATTTGTGATTCTGCCTGACAATCAATCAATCAGTCGATCGATCAATCAATCTACGCTTTGCTTTTCTCAGTTATTTGAAATCACTGCTGCTCATGAAAATTGTGCATTATTACTTCCTGATTCTTTGGCTGTAATCAGTTGCACCTGTAATGCATCAATCATATTTGTTTTGGTGGCAGTTTCTTTCATCTGCTTGTTGATTGTTTTATGGGACAGTGCACAGATAAACACTTAAGCGCCTCCTCACACACACAGAAGCTTATGGGGCCGGTGTTTGGCGTGGACTGAACATATGGGCTGAGACGGTGGCAGATGGTGTCTAAGCACACTGCGGCGTGTATGAATGACAGCCTTAGAAACACGCGAAACAACATACTACAGCTTTAGCGCCGCGTCTTGATTGTTCTGCTTATCATGTGTGCATTGGAAAGCGAGCGTGTAACGTATCATCTTAAAACTTTCCACTTATTGTGACATTTCAGATGGTGATGGATCGTTCAGTTTCTGATTGAATTAACCATGACTCAGGCTTTAATGAAAAGCAGATAAATGCAGATGCTAATTTCTTTAATGCCCAATAGTGAACACAATGAAACAGAGCAGAAGACTTTTTTTGGTCAGTGAAAATAAATAGATTTATAGAATTATTTCTATATTAATAAATAGACATATATGTGCATGTTTCTTTTTGTTAAAAGGTCAATAAAAGTACAATTGTCTTTAAATTCATTGTTCAGAATTGAAGGATTATTCAGTTTGGATAAAGGAAGATAAATAAATATTGATTTGCATTTTTTTTTTTTTCAAATATTAAAAATTGTATAGATAAAAACATAAAATAACTCAAATAACATTCATTTTGTCAAATGAACACTCCTGTTTTAGCCATATAATATCAAACATCATTGCAAGTAAATGTATTTATAATATTTATATTGCAGTTATTAGCCCTAATCAACATCTTGATATAGAAAAATGCAATTTTTCTAATAATAATACATATTAATATTTCTAAAAACTTTTTCTTTTAAAGCTTTTTTTATATTTAAGTTTTCAAGTTCTTTCATTTGTACATTTTAAAGATAAAAATAAAATATATAAAAATATTTTAAATATATAAAAAGTTTAATAAAAAATAAAAATATAATATAAAAAAATTAACATATAAAAATTGTTTATATATACAGTGGGTAAGGAAAGTATTCAGACCCCCTTAGATTTTTCACTTTTTGTTATATTGCAGCCATTTGCTAAAACCATTTAAGTTCATTTTTCCTCTACAGTTCTGTCAGGTTGGATGGTAAACACATCTGTATGTTGGGAAGCCAGTGTTATCGTTGAGTCAGGTGTGACTTGGTCAAAAGTCTGCGGCTGCAGTAGGGGAGTTTTTTCTGCCGCAGTGCTGAGAACCCATAGAGTCTTTGTTATATTGGACTTCCCGAAGGGCATGTTTTACTGTGCCTGACCCTTGACTGCAATGCCAAGTTAAACACGTCCGTTTTATTTCCCCAGTCACAAGATAATCCGTATCAATATATACAATTATACAGTCTGTTACGCAAGTCAGATTTTCCCAGGCCTCACTTTCTGTTTCATTAAGGGTTTCACCTGTTAATACGTCAGCCTTGTTTTCATAATTCCTTGTTTTATCATCCCAACCTTGTGTTTTGCATCTTGTCATGTATTTCCTTGTTTGCTTTTTTGCTATTTCTTTCTTTTTTTCTCTATTGCAACGTCTTAATTTCGGTGTGTCTAATGGTATGTATTTTGTGTTGCTGTGTGTGCTAATCTAGCCCGGCCAGGACGACAAAGAGGAGAGCTCGGTACGCCCCGTTTGATTTCGTTCAGCTCTTTCTCTCACTGTCAATCCTGCTATCCCCTTTGTTTTGCTCCCCACAATGACTCAACATCAGGGGAATCAATTAGATCACAGAAATCATGATCAAAAACGATCTAGTATGTGACTAACTTGTCGTTCAATCACTGATTGGGTCAAAACGGCATCACTCCTCTCCTGTTGCTGTGGTTGTTGAAGGCATGCACTAGTTTCTTGCACTAGCTGAAGATCAAGGCTGTGGATGCCTGGAAACCCAATACTAACATGCATCAGGGCTGTGTTTCCCAGAAGCGTTGTAACCTTAAAGTCTTTGCCAATGGCTTTTGTTTGAAACATTTCAACATTTAAAATAAGTTAGAAGGCTGTAAATTGTATATACAACTTTTATTTTAAACATTGAATATATTGCATATTGCAGACTTAGTCTTGAAACTTCAAGTGCACAGTGATTGTAATGATTTTAGTCATCATGAATGCATGATTGCAAATGACGCTTTTGTGTAGTTGCATTCGTTACCGCTTTGGGTTCTGTCATGAGGTTTCATCGCAGCAAGCATTTTATGAGAGTGTGTAACACGCACGGGGTCGTAATGCAAGGCTGTTAAACGCTTGTGTGCTGTGGCCGTTTGAAGTGATGACATCACACCCCACTGCCATTTACAGCCACGTCTTTACTTCCTGTCCTGACTTTTAAAAGGACTGGTTTCTTGATGCTTACTGACCCCCATCTGAATTAACTGTCCTAAAATAATTGTGTGTGTGGGATTTTGTGGATGATTTTGGACTAATTATAACATGAATGATGTTTGTTTGCTGATACTTCCCAATCTTATCATTACCAACTAATGTTTGAAGATGTCAGCCATAACATTTTTCATAACCGTACCTTATTTGTGACCCTGGACCACAAAACTATATTTGTAGCTATCTTTTACGAGGGTATTAAGGAAAGATTTCATGTTCCATTAAGTCATTCTGTAAATTTCCTTCCATAAATATACTACATTTTTTGTTTGAATTATTTTTGATTAGTAAGGTGCACTGCTAAGTATTGTAAATTGTCTATTCCTATCAATAGAAAGCTTATTTATCCAACTTTAAGATGATAAATAAATGTCAGTTTCATAAAATTGAGACTTGTGTCTGGTTTTGTGATCCCTGGTCACATATTTTTAATGCAGAACATTGTATTATTCCCCTTATACTCCTGAAATTAATACTTTGTGATACTAAGATTCATCATTCAGATTTTCATCCTCAACCTGATAATCAGACAGTAAAAAAAACTCAATGTAAAGGTGGCCTGTTTATAACAGGAAATAGTTGTGAAAATGGCAATTGGTTTGTCTTGGGTGCTTTTTATAAATGGCGAATGGCTTTGATTTCCTTTTTCTTTGTTAAATAACCTCCTGGCTTTAGCTCACCCCACGATCAGCCTGCAGTGCACACTTGAATATTTCCCATAATGCCCTGGTGGTGGTAAAAGGTGTTAAAACTCATTTCTCTTATCATCTCCCGATCTCTCTTCCCCATCCTCTTTATCTGTATCTTTCTTTCCGTCTCTGCAGAGGACCATAACGCTTGGCGCGGGCGACAGGCAGGTCATCCAGACTCCCATAAACGACTCCCTGCCTGTGAGCGGCTGCAGTGTGGCCCAGCTTTTCAGACAGCTTGGTAAGCCAATCAGCAGCAGGCTTAGGTGCTAAACAGCAGATCAGCTTCATTAAAACACTAACAGTTGGTGTCAAGTGTCAGATGTGGTCTGTGTAATCTCCACCTTGTGTTGTTAAATAAATAACTGAGGAAGTGGGGCTGTTATTTTTAGGCTCAGCTGACCTCTCGTTCTCTCTCTCTCTCTCTCTCTTTGCAGGAATCGTGAATGTTCTGTGTCTGTTTTGCGCTGCTCTGACGGAGCACAAGATCCTGTTCCTCTCCAGCAGCTACCAGCGTCTGACGGACGCCTGCAGAGCTCTGCTGGCCATCATGTTCCCGCTCAAGTACAGGTGAAGAGGGAACATATGTCGGCACTGAATACTAATGCCTTTTATTAATGCCATAGTTGGTTTTGAAAAAGATTCGAATACATTTATTTTAAATGAAAGGTGGAATGTACATTTCCCTTTTTTAAATTTTTTTTTTTTTTTTTAAGAATAAATAAATTTGACAGTTTAATAATAATGATAACAATAATAATAACAGCGTTGTTGTAACAATCAGTATTATCATTGCTATTATTTATAATAACAATAAAAACATCAACGAGAAATTGTAAGTTATATTATTTTACATTTTTATTAATATTATTAACCATAATAATAATTATTAGCAGTGTCATGTATTGTTAGTTTATTATTATTATTATTATTGCTATTGCTACAAATAATAACTAGAATTATTATTTATGATATTATTATTTATTGTTACTACTACTGATAATAACTAATTTAATAAAATGTGTTTATTTGTCATTTTAGTGTAATAATAATAATATTAGCAATAACAATAAAATAACAATGTAATATTGTTTTTATGAAAATAATTTTTTATTACTGTTATTAACAACAACCATTACAACAATTACAAAAATAATAATAATTTTTTTTATTACGATTATTGTTATTGGTATTGTTATTTTTAATTGTTATGATGATTATTATTATAGTTTATTATTATAAAATGAGTTATTATTTTTATCATTTTTCTTTGTTGCTACTACTACTCATAACGGTATAATGTAACAACAACAAGAATAATAACAGTGTTGTTGTTTTTAAAATAAAAATACGAAAGCATAAAGCAAACAGCAATTAAAAACATATTTTTTTAGAGGTCATCCAGGTGTCTTTCCATTTATCGTTCCTATCTTTCCTCGTTTTTAATCTCAACCTCCTCCATGTCTGTATTTCCTCTCTCTCCAGTTTTACGTATATTCCCATCTTACCGGGAAAGCTGCTGGAGGTGCTCAGCACTCCGACGCCCTTCATCATTGGAGTCAACTCACACTTCCGCTCCGAGACCCAGGAGCTGGTGAGATTCTCTCTTTTTTTTAATTCATGCCATGAAACGGAGAACATAATGCAGCACACTTCAGGACATCTAGATTTTGAGATCAGGTTTGATCAGATCTCTGGCATATGGTGCAAGATGAAACAAGTGCAACAAAATACAGCATTCCGTGCAACCCTCATACACCTGATCTTGATGCATGACAACTAGTTTTTGTCTCTTCATCTTGCTTTTTTTGCCTAACTATATATTTGGTGGCATTTTTTGTCAAGATTTAGACCTCCAACCTGTTTTACTTTAGTATTTAAGTTAAACTTTTATCATAGATTTGTATCAAAGGTCATTTGATAGGGTTGATTTTTTTTACCAGAGTTTCTTTCAGTTTCTGCCTCATAGTGATAAATGGGAAATTCCTGACCTATATTTCTGATGCCTATTGAACAAATACCACCTGCTGTTTTTTTTTGTGTGGTTTTCTTTTTTTTAATAAGCATTTACTAGACTGGTATTATCTTGGTTTGAAAAGTTGAACATCCTTTGAACATTTACATGCAATGACTTGAGTCCAGATGAGAAATGATGTCATACTTGATAACAGGGAAATGAGACATGACCTGAGGTCACCTGAATGCTTCTTAATTCAGAATTTTAAACAAATGACAGGTCTCATTGGCTTACCAATTTTTGTCAGAAAAGTCTGAATCGGCTCTGATGTGCATCAGAGTTAACCAGTTTAATCTTGTATAAAAGCCTCGTTCAGTGTCCTATTAGTGAAATATGAGTGGATATTATGCATATTTCTTCATCTGCCCACATAGAACCATAAGGGTCCTTATTAACATCCGTGTACCTGTGTTTTATTCACAGCTCGATGTAATCATTGCAGACCTGGACGGAGGGACGGTCACCATTCCTGAGTGTGTCCACATATCCCTGCTGCCCGAGCCGCTTCTTCATCACACACAGACCGTCATCTCAATGGTAACCGACCTGTTTTACCCCTTAGGTGGATGTATGCCAAGTCACGGGTTGAGTAATCACTTGCAGAGTGAAAAATGTTAAGCTAATTTGACAAATTTGTCTAACAGGCCGAGGAAGTGTCGTAGGTTTAACAAATGGATTGGGGCTATAAAAACACATGAAACAAATATTTATCATAAAGAGGTTTGGTGATAGCGATAGTTAAACGATTCTCGGCAGACATTACTTAACCATGTGTACTTCCTTGTTTAAGTTACAAGCGAGTGAGATCATAGTGCTGATAGTGACTTTACAAGCCGGCTTATAGTGGTTTAAAGTGGGTGCAATTGTAGGGCAATATTCTATTAAAATTAGATTCTTGTTGAGAATCTATAAAACACTTGACTACTAATTTCTCAGTCAGTATAATGTTAACAAAAGGAATTTTTCCTTGGGATCTAATTTACACATCGTCCTAATTTGGCATAACATGATAATTTTTTTAAATTGGGAATCAAACCTGTTTATTTATTTATTTATTTATTTAAAGTGTTAGATTCTTTATATATATATATATATATATATATATATATATATCATTTTTTC
>JAUCMU010000080.1:4783809-4802162 GCA_032275025.1 Enteromius treurensis | reverse complement strand
TATTTATATATATATATATATATATATATATATATATCATTTTTTCCCCTTACATTCAACAATACAACAGTAGTAACTAACTTATGTTATATATTATTTATTATATATATATGTATATATGCTATATATATATATATATATATATAATTTATTAAATCATAAATTCGTATTTTTGTAATATATTTATTCAGCTAAATTAAAATATATTTTGTCATGTATATTTCTATTATATATGATTATACTTTTTTTTTGTTTTTAAATCAAGTATTGTTTTTTTTTTATTTACTTAAACCAATACATGATACAAAAGTATTTTAATTTCGGCTGATCATTGGTATAATAATTTGTGTACGCCTTTTTCTTTTTTTATTCAGTATATCAGCTGATACGCAATTTAATTGTTCAGTTTTTTTTCTCCTCACACTTGGATGAGTAATTATAACATTTAATTTCAGTTTAATGTTTACAATAAGAAAACAATAAGAAGTTGTTTTTCTTTTCAGGAAAGTGAACAGTGAATAGTGTTTTCCGTTCTGTGCTCATATCTAAAAGTGTTCGCTTGTCTGTCTGTGTTTGTTTAGATTAGAGCTAAATTGGCACAGAAAAGGTCCATGTGTGGGGTGCTCACATTTTGCCCCCCTGGAAACAAGCCCAGAGTCCCACAGTAACTACTGTCTCTCTGAAATGAGCGTCTCTGGCGCCAAGGCAGACAGACCATCCCGGCAGAAGTGGCAGAGGTTGCATATGCATGTTTGAGCGAGCAGGGCTCACATAACCGCGTCCCCTCAGGGAGAGAGATGATAATCACGGCGGGAGAAAAAAAAGGGCCACGGCTCAGTAATAAACCCATTTCATCTGTTTAATTGCCTGGAAAATGCAGGATTTTTGTTTTCTCTTTCTTGATCCTTAGTGCTCTTTATCATAAGGTTAACGATGCTTCTGATAGTTGTGTAGGCAACTGCCATGTCCTCTGCCTAATCCTCCATCTTTTCAATTAGCTAAGTGAGTTTTGTTATTAGCTTCAGCTCCGGACAGCAGCTTTCTGTAATTACAGTATGCACCGCCGAGCCAGATTCGGATACAGGCGCAGTAGTAAAGACATATGCATCTTTTACAAGTATGTCTCTGTCGTCACTGAAAGTCATTTACTGCACAAAGTGAGAAGCGCAGGACATCGGTTCATATTTGATGTTTAAATACAGTTCTGTGATATTTTTTTAGTTAGATTTGACTTTGGAAAACAAATGTAGCAAAACCAAACCACCAACGAAATAATGGTTTTGTGGCTTAACAGAAACTCAGAATGATAAGGAAGATATGTGATTTATTGCTGTTTTGTCTTGTCACGGGCACAGTGAACATTGTGTTTTAAACTGTTGCGGCTCACATTAAATTGATTTATGACATGAGGTTTAAAGTGGTGGCATTGTTATTCAGGGTAGAAGAAATGTGTGATGCCCCAATGAAAATTCAGTGCATTCATTGCTAAACGAAATAATGGGCTATAAAAATAGTTTTCAATTGTTGTACTGGTATAAAAGTGAATTATGTTCATTTGGTATTCGAAGTATAAAAATCCGCCACATCCAGATAGTGTGAAGTAAATCTATAACTAAGTAAGCTGAAATGAAATAAAATAAAATAGAAATATTACATTAAAACATAATAATAATTTATGTAACTGCTGAAATTTATTTATTTTTTGTTTAAAAAAAAAATATATATATTTAAATATATATATATATATATATATATATATATAATTGATTACATTTAAACTGAAAAACAATAATATTAAAGACCTAAACGTTAATAATAAATTGTATAAAAAAATTTACAAAAATATTTTTTAAAGAGCAAAACGATTTTAATACTAATAAAACTACATTACAACTACACATTATTTTTTGCCAAAAAAAATAAAAGTTCAAATGAAAACATTAAATAGATAACTATAATAAACACTATACTACTACATAAATAATAATTGTACAATTACACCGATCACTAATCTACTTAAAACTCAAATGAGACATTTTAGCTTTGCACCTTCAGCAAGCTTTCGATTAAAAACAATCATATCGGAAGCAAATTATGACTAAAGTTTATTTCATGTGTTGAATTAATTAACAAAGAATCGATGTCAGAGCAAATATTTGCACGTGTCGTTATTTGTATTGTTAACTTGGGTTATTTTCCTAGAAAAGAGACTTGTCAGCATCAAAGTGGCTTCTTATCAGTGACTAGATGAATATAGCAGGCAATCAAGTAGTGTACGGTACTGTAATCTTGATGCATGTGTGTGTTTTGTTTGATAAAGGTTCTCGATCCAGAGCTGGAAGTGGCTGATCATGCTTTTCCTCCATCTTCCGTTCA
Source organism: Enteromius treurensis (assembly GCA_032275025.1). Classification (NCBI taxonomy): domain Eukaryota; kingdom Metazoa; phylum Chordata; class Actinopteri; order Cypriniformes; family Cyprinidae; genus Enteromius; species Enteromius treurensis. The sequence goes on along the minus strand of JAUCMU010000080.1, from coordinate 4,799,786 downwards.
ACCATCCACACTTAAAATTCAGGTGAAATTCTTTGGAAATCTCTTTTTGGTCTATAAATATGCTTTTCCTCCTTCCTGGAGTAAACGACAGCATCTGACATCACGTCTGGAAATGCAAATGTATTTATTGACACTGAAAACATTCAGGTGGACGTGACATGGCAGGAAGTGACTGTTTTACGAGAGTGTCATTGTTTTGTGTGCGCTGCAGGATAAGGAGATCCGCGCTGTCTTCCTGTGGCTGTTCTCGCAGCTCTTTCAGGGCTATCGATGGTGTCTGCATATAATTCGCATCCACCCCGAACCCGTCATACGCTTCCATAAGGTACTAAAGAGCCAAGTGTCAGACACAAACGCTCAAACAAAGTCATGGACGGATCTTTAAAGCTTGCTTTTTTCTCTCAAGGCTGCATTTTTGGGGCAGAGAGCACTAACCGAGGATGACTTCCTGATGAAGGTGCTGGATGGCATGGCGTTCGCTGGGTTTGTGTCCGAGCGGGGTCCTCCGTACCGAGCCACAGACCTGTTTGACGAAGTAAGTCACAGGTGTAGGATGGATGTAGCTGACAGGAAATTGAGTAGGATTTCATCTTTTTGTGTTAATTAAGCTTTCTGATCATTTCTGTCTTGTTTCCTTTCATCGTAGCTCATAGCAAATCAGGTGGCGCGCATTCGACAGGAGACGGGAGATCATCAGAAAGTGATGAGGCATATTAAGGAGCTGGCTGAGCAGCTTTTCAAAAATGTATGTGTAATTCATGTGTCACACGATGCCTTGATTCATTAAAATTGGGAAATTTAGTACAGACGAATATTTGCAATTAGTGATGCAAAATATATCAATACAATATAGGTTATTCAGGAATATTATTTTTTTGTTTCTCACTTAATATAATGGATTGTTCACCCAAAAATGAAAATCTATCCTCTTTGTTATATTGTTCCAAATCGGTAAGGCTTGCTTTCTTCTGTGAAACAGAATACAATTCATTTCCTGTAACCCTAGGTTTCTGTTCCCATTGAGTTCTATGTTACGGACAAAAAATACAGTAGTCTTAAGTCAGTTGGAACTGAAACCAGCCTATTAGCATTCTTAAAAACATCTACTTTATCGACTTTGGTATGACAAGAGGGAGAGTACATAATAAGTAAATAGTGTGTGGACTGTTGATCATTAAGCTCACTTTATTTGAAGGTCCAGTTCTCGCTATTACAAATACGAATATGACTTTTGCTTTAATCTCCTAATTTGCTGCTTGTTAATAGTCATTAAGGTAGTTAAGTTTAGGTATTTTGTAAGATTGGGGGTGTAGAATATGGTTATGCAGTAGCCAAAATGTTAATAATCAGTCCCTATACTAAAGTATTACCAACATGAATATTCAATGTTGTGATGCCTAAATTGACTTGAATGAAAACATTTCTATTTTAAAATGAATTATATTATAGAATTTTTATACAAGAAAGCATGTGATAATATCTGTGCAAACCGAATACCATAATTCTGTTTATAATAATGTGTCTAAACACAATTTTTTCTTCCTAAGGAAAACCCATACCCAGCAGTAACCATGCACAGAGTTCAGAGAACAGCTGAAAGCGCTCAACCCCGGTTCCCACAGACCACTTTCCCGCAGCTGGACGAGGTCTCTGTGCAGCTCTTTATAGACCACGCAACAGCAAAACTCAAAACCGCCCCACCTGTGGTTAAGGCCGAACTGAAGGGCATGGTGCCATCAGGACCTCCACTGGGTGAGATTGTAATTCTGATGTATAGTTCTGTGATGTAAAAAAACATGGACACGGGATCACGGAACCCAGTCATAAAAATAGAATTTAGTGTCTAACATGGAATGCCATGGAATTTGCCAAATGCTGGAAAAATAAATGAAAGTAGGTCCAAGCAATTAAATCAAAATGTGATATAAACTAGTGTCTGTGAATATTAGGCTGCAAAAATACTGTAAAAATATGAATCCTGTAAGTTGTTGTTGACCCTGTGTGAATGATTGGCACAGACGCACTGTGTTGTTTACTACACGCGTACCGGTCGTGGTGTTTTCAACCTCTGCCGCCTCACATGAGCATCATCTCTAGAACTGCACGTCATGTGGATTTAACGGTTTCTTTTGAGGAAAAAGCTGTCGTCATTTCATACAAACATAGAAACTTAAAGGTCTTCACAAGCCTTCATAATAAAAGTTTGGTTTAACTCGAAGAAACTGTGACGGAAATATATTACTTAATGTGATGAGAGTACTACTACTAATAGAATAATAAAATAATTTTTAAGGAATGTTTACCAGAATTGATTTGACAGAAAAAATTTTTACTGAAAAAAAATAAATATATATATATATATATATGTGTGTGTGTGTGTGTGTGTATATATATATATATATATATATATTTGTTAAAAATTTGTTGTGAAAAAAATTTCATAGGGCTTTAAATATCATATTTGTTCAACTTATAAATTATATAATTTTTATTACTTCCATTAATTAGACATGCTTTTTAAATTTGATAAAAGTCTAAACAAGAGACAAAATGAAATAAATAAAAAAAATTAAAAAATAAATAAAAATGGAGGGAGAAAACAGAATCCAGAAAACTTTTATTTATGGAAAAAATGGAATTATAAAAAACATAAAATAGTGTTTGGGAAAAAATAAAGCTGATTTCCTAGGGCCCTAGTTAATATCGCCTCCTGTGCTCAAATATAACATTCAGATAAACTTATCATACTCTAACTGATGTGTGCACAACTTATGATCTCCATAATCTTCATGTTTTTATCTCTCTGGCTCGTAGCTGACATAGCGGACAGGAACGGGAATGTTCTGGCCAACAGTGCCAGGAGGTTAGAGGTGGTCAGGAACTGCATCACATACATTTTTGACAACAAGATGCTGGAAGCCAAGAAGGTACGCACGTCTTATTTATGCTTTTCTGTTAAACATAACCCAGATTTATGATGTCTGTTTATGCTAAAGCATTTATGATGTCAAATGAGTGTATTTGTGTCTATGGGTGTGTGTTCACTTGTTTTTTTGTGTCTGCAGTTAATGCCGGCAGTGTTACGGGCTCTGAAAGGTAGAGCGGCGCGCGTTTGTCTGACCCAGGAGCTCAACCTGCACGTGCTGCAGAACAGGGCCGTACTCGATGACCAACAGTTCGACTACATCGTCCGCATGTTGAACTGCACCCTGCAGGTAAAACACAGGAGTGTCTTCTTTCAAGGAATCACTCACAGAATGTTTATGAAAAAGCTGTGTTGCAATAAGGAAGTGGAAAATATGATGTTTTTGGTTTAGTTTATGATTGCTGTTGATTATGTTATCATCACATGCCCCCATAAATTGTGTTATTTAAATGGTTTAGTGTCTTTGCATAAAATACACATAAAATTTTTATTTTCAGGATTGCTCACATATGGATGAACATGGTATTGCTGCTGCCTTGCTGCCATTGGTTACCGCCTTCTGTCGGGTGAGTGAAGATGTGAATGAGGATTTGTAGGTGTACTATACTACACATATAACTTGTATATGAATATATATATTTTTAAGTAGTTTTAATAGGATCAATTCAAATACATATTTAATGAACATGTGTGTATTTATGTATCTGGTATATAACTATCCATATTTATTAAGTTGGATAATGTATCCAGCTTATTTCGTGGTAATGAACGGCTACGTGGACGTATTTGACTGGTTTGAGAAGTTCAGTAATGATGACTGATTGCATGTCTGTTGTAACAAAGTACTGGATAAAGTGTGAATTTACAGCGTCTGTTTTTGTTACAGAAACTGGGTGGTGGCATCACTCAGTTCGCTTACAGCTGCGTTCAGGAGCACATGGTGTGGACGAACATGCAGTTCTGGGAGGCCATGTTTTACAGCGATGTTCAGAAACACATCCGCGCACTGTATCTGGAGAATGGCGAGGAGGGAGACACTGTAATTTATATTTATATTTATATTCAATCTTATTTTATTACATTTTCAATTTAATTTTAATTTTAATTTTAATTTTAATTTTAATTTTTAATTTAATTTAATTTAATTTAATTTAATTTAATTTAATTTTTAAATTTAATGTAATTTAATTTAAATTTAATGTAATTTAGAATAATTTGATCACAGAAATAAATTACGTTTTAAAATATATTATATTAAAAAAATGGATGTTTAAAAGATTTCTTTTGTTTTAACGCCACGCATTGCATTTGACCTTTCAGGACGTGGAGGGCGTTGGGGGCCAGAAGAAGCGGAGTGCCCTGGAGTTGGCGTCTGAGCAGAGTTGTCTGTGGCCCACGCTGAGCAAAGAGCAGCAACAGGAGCGCGTTCAGAAGGAAGAGAGCACGGTTTTCAGTCAGGCCATTCACTACGCCAACCGCATGAGTTACCTGCTGCTGCCGCTCGACACCAGCAAGAACCGCCTGCTCCGAAACACCGGCCTAGGAGACGTGGAGAGCGTCAGCAACAGCTACGTCACCAACAGGTGTGTGCTGCTGTGTGTGTGCAAAAAAACACATGGTTTGATCAAATGCAGTGCAGTGCAGTGGAATGCAATTCAATCCAATGTGAAACAGTAAAATAAAATAAAACAACTGATTGAGTTTCCCGTTTGTTCAGTATTGCGGGTAGCATGGCAGAAAGCTACGACACAGAGAGCGGCTTTGAGGATGCTGAGAGCTCGGATGTTGCAAACTCTGTCATTCGGTTCATCAACCGTTTTGTTGATAAAGTGTGCAACGAGAGCGGCGTGACCAACGAACACCTGAAGGCCCTTCACACAATGATACCCGGTAAAACCTGAGATTTAACCTGACACTGAAGCCATCAGAATGTGTGTGTGCACAGAGCAAATTTTGTCTTTTGTTTTAGTATATTTTGGTGTTTGTCTTTTTAGATATCGTTCAGATGCACATCGAGACATTGGACGCAGTTCACAGGGAAAGCAAACGACTGCCGCCCATCCAAAAGGTAACCAACTCAGTGTTTTATGTTCTGCTGAGCAGGAATTGCAGTGTACAAAACCAGGCAGATCCACTCACATCCCACTTCATCCATGAGTCAGAGTGCCACGGCAGGTACGTTTGCGTGACCGCACTGCTTCACTGACCGTGGCCTGAGTGATGCATGCTGGTCTTATTGGCCTGCTGTTTTGAGCACACTTTAGTCTGAAATTCTGCTGTGCTTTCCTTTAACAAAAAAGGTTTGATTTTTATCAAGGGTCTTGGGATAATAGCCTTGCTGCTGGCATGCCATTAAAAAGTGAATCAATGAATCAATCAATGATTCAAAAGACCCTTCATGATTCATTTTGACTTATGTTTATTACAACATTTCCTTTATGTTGCACAATCCACTTTCAGGGCAGTCTTAAAGGCATAGTTCACCCAAAAATGAAAGTTATATTTATTTATTCATGCTCATTTCCTTTATTTTTGTAAATAAATGATCTCCATTATTGTCTCTATTGAAAAATTATCTTCACGCTAAAATTATTATTTCACTCTAAAATGAAATTTTTATATTTATTTGCTCATGCTCTTGACCTTATTTTTGTTTATCATGGCATAGTAAATTATTTAGATTTACACACCCTCATGCCGTTCCACATCTGGTTGACTTCTTTTAATTAATTTAGATATTTGCTTATTTATTTATATTTGATTTATTTACCATGAACACCCGCTAAGCAAACTCATATTTTTGTTTTCCGTGGAAGAAAGGAAGTCAGCTTGGTTTGGGACAACATGAGCAAAATTACTCATCTTGAACTATTCATTATAGCGCAGTGGCAGAACAGTGCAGTGAAGTGTGATAAAATGTTCACTCCGCTGAGTTCTAAAGAAAAGTACTGGAGAAGCAGTCATGCATCTTTCATCATTTGATGCCTAGCAACCAGTGCTTTCACAGGACGCCAGCATTGAACACTTTCACTAGAAATCAAGCAGGAGAGTGTGAATGGAGCCCACCTGCTGTAAAGCGCTGGACAGGTGGACTCAAGATCCCTTCCTATTGCAAGAACACATTTCTCTGGAAGACAGTAGATGCTCGTGAGATCTGTAAATCATTCCGAGTCTCAGCACTAAATGTGAGGAAACGTGCTCTTGCATAAGTGTCTAGAGAGTGTTTGGGTCTAGATGGAGAAACTGGCTTGGCTACACTGTTTTTTTGTTTTGTTCTTTTTACTCGTAATGCATTTGTTTATTTGGGGAAAAAGGCTCAGTGGAATAAACACAAGCTATTTTTCCCAGATGAAAATGTTGCTTCTGTCATTTCTGGACATGAAATTTAGTTCATCCAAATCCAAATTATAAATACACTAATCTAAGTATCCCATGCCTCAAGTCAACATGAAATGACCCTTTTTACTTTGCAATGCACGTAAACTGTCCCATTATGCATGATTCATCAGTGAACATTACATAAAATGTTTGTCTTTTGCAATCTTTCATCAAAATTTGACATGCTGTTTTGTTAATGAAGTCTATCTAAAACATTGTAATTTTGAAATAATTTATTTATAATAATTGAGTATTTCATAATTTAATAGGAATTTTAAATGAAGTAAAAAAATAAAATTAAAGGTATTTTATTTTTTATAAAAATTATAATTTGATAGGAAACTGGTAATGTTCATTAAAAAACACATTAAATGTAGATAAATTTAATTTAATATTTTTTAAATTTAGTAAAAATATATACGTATGTAAATTTAATTCAGTTTATTAATTATTTATTAAATGTTTATTATTTATGAAATTTACGTTTTATAAAATGTTTCAAAATGTATTAAAAATGTAACTTTTTATAGAAAAAAGGTAATTTGATTCCAGTATTTGTTCATATTTTGCAGAAATAGACAATAAATTTGATGCATTGCTTTTGTGATCTCTTATGTAACACCCACATATCATGATCTAATCAGTTCCCAGTGGATAAAATCAGTCACACTTGATAGAATATCCTGTTTTATTCTAAAAGAAATCACATTAAGAATTCAGTTTCTTGTTTGCCTGAAGCTTTCCGATGACTAAAAGTGTTTTTACATGCACAAGAAATGTCAAATTGACACAGAGGAAATGCACCTTTGCTATGTGTTTTTTTGATTGATTGATTAATTTTCTTCATCTCTTGAAGCATTCTGCATGTTTGCAGTGAAATGTGGTATGAATTTCGTATTTGAGCAACTCGTACATGAGATATACTGACTTTTCTTGCCCTGTCTCTTTGTTCTGTGACTCCAGCCAAAGCTTTTAAGACCAACGCTGCTCCCAGGTGAGGAATTTGTGATGGACGGCATGCGGGTGCACCTTATAACAGATGGCCGAGAGGAAGCCACGGGCACCATGGGTGGTCCGCCCCTGCTGCCCGCCGAGGGAGCCATCTTCCTTTCAAACTATCGCCTCATATTCAAGGGAACGCCTACCGACCCTCTCGGTACGCTCCTATTTTGGGCTTGATTAGCATAATTCGTTTAGAGCAGTCTCTGCAGTCAGGCTGTAGGGATGCTGCTGATCATGAATTATAGAAGTTTCCTGCTTGTCTGAAGCGGTTTTCCTCACGCTGTGAAATTGAGAATGATGAAAATGAATGTGTCTGTTACACAAGAAGCTCTTTTTAAGGGTTTTTTATATTTCTGTACCTGTTTGTATTGTGCAGTTGGAGAGCAAGTGGTCACCCGCTCCTTCCCCATCGCCTCCCTCACGAAAGAAAAGCGAATCTCTGTTAACCTTCCCATGGATCCATTAGTCCAGGATGGTCTCCAGCTGCGTTCCTGCACCTTTCAGGTATGGGCTATCACCTGACCTTTCTCCGTTTCCTGTTTCTCCACTAACAAGTGCACAAAAATTGTATTGTTTTAATATAATTTTATATATAAATGGATTAATTACATTTATCTTGAGTTAAAGTAAAAGAGTAAAGTTTTTGCATTTAGTAAAATATTTATTTAATTTTTTATTTAGGATTAAAATTTGGAGAAAAACTCAAAAGAATGATCAAATATTTATATTTATCATAATATAATATAATATGATAATAATTGTTATATAAATAAATATTTTTTAAATATTTTAAATAAAAAATATATATATAATATTAAAAATATAAATTTATTTTGTACTGCATTTTTAAAGCTTGTTTTTAAAATTATTATTTATAGTTGTATAGATGCCCCTAAAAAAACAAAAAAAAAACAAAGTTAAATTTGTTCAGATTAATATGAATGAACAATGAGCACTACATTTTTGTTAATGTTTGTGTATCTGTTGTTCGAAAGCATTCAAAAAAGCGCACTCTTTACCAATGGTTCAATTTTTTTTCTCTCTTGTAGCTGATGAAGATTGCCTTTGACGAGGAGGTGGCGTCAGATCTCGCGGAGATGTTCAGGAAGCACATGCACAAACTCAGATACCCACAGCACGTCCAGGGCACGTTTGCCTTCACCGTGGGTCAGTCTGCAAAGCTGGCAGTGGAGCACAAGACCAAGGACAAGAACCAGTCGCTAAAGTAAGAACTCACTGGATGCCGATCTTCCTCTTTAAATGAGTCAAGAGTTTGTATGATAGTTCCCAGCAGACCGTTTCTGTTTTTCCAGCCTTTTTCTGTCCCACACACACTTGCAATTTTTTTCCCGATGCAGCCTCTTCCTGTTTGGGTCATGTGGGTCCCGGTAGCACTGGTTAAAAACAGAGAGAGAGGGGAAAGAAACAGTGTGTGGTGGCGCTGACAGGCAGTAAATTATTCAGTAATGGAAAGCTCTTGCAAAGGCTCTTGCGTTAAGATCCTGCATTAGCAGAAAATGGGTGTCATGGCAAACTCAGCTGCAGTTCTGGACCAATCATCTTCAAATGCTTTTGAGAGCAGCTTTTAACGTTTTTGAAAAATACACCAAGATAACAGCTTAGACATGTTATGCGTTTAAATGGCGAGTCTTCCCTCCAGTCTTGGAAAATGCTTGATACTTACACGCAAGCAGAAAAATACAGTGTTCATATATTAAATATATTAATTTAGAATATAAATAATATTAATATGAATACAGACTTGTAAATACATGCAAATATATATATATATACACACACAGAACAGACACCTATATTATGTTTGACAGCACTAATTATAATTTAAATGATATAAAACATTACTTTATATTTGTTTCATTATTTTTATATTTGGCCTGAATATTAAGTATTATAATAAAGGTTAAGCTCATTATTCATACATATTTAAAATTTGTGTATGAACAATAAAAAGTGTGTGTTTATTATTCTTTTTTATTTATTTAAAAATATTTAAACAATTTTAAAAAATAAATATATAATTATTTTTATAATACATTATTTTATATTTAAAGAAATAGGGTCTTGATTAATTCTTAATCTGATTTTTCAAGTGATTAAAATGTTTGAGCCACTGTTTCTTCTAGAACGCTGTCTAAAAACCTTGTTAAAACTGCAAAGAGGACCATTGGGCGTCAGTATGTAACCCGGAAGAAGTATACTCCACCAACCTGGGAAAACCGCAGCAGTTTTCAGTCAGAAATGGATGAGGATGAGATCTCTGGTAAGAAAAACACACACAAAAATAACACACACATTTACAACTGATAGACTGATGTGTGATTATGTAATATAATGCATCTTCTCTGACGGAGCAGTGTCTGAAGAGCCGGACCAGAGTTCGCTCACGCTCTCCTCCACCATCCGTTCGTCAGACCGGCAGACCATGAGTAATGTGGTTGAGCGGGCCTGCTGCCGGGACTACCAGCGGCTGGGACTGGGAACGCTCAGCAACAGCCTGACCCGCTCCAAAAACGAGCCCTTTCGGATTTCCACTGTCAACCGGATGTACACGGTATGCCGAAGGTAAGCTCCAAATTTCTCACAAACTAAGTTTCAGTCATTGCTAAACCGTACCGTTAACATAGCAATTGTACCCAAATCTGATTGGCTGTCTGCTTGTTTGTTTCAGTTATCCAGGGTTACTGATCGTGCCTCAGAGCATCCCCGATGCCACCATCCAGCGCATCTGTCGCTGCTACCGGCAGAACCGCTTCCCTGTGGTGTGCTGGAGGAACTCGCGCACCAAAGCTGTGCTGCTGCGCTCGGCCGGCCTGCATGCTAAAGGCGTTGTGGGCTTCTTCAAATCACCCAATGCACCTACTGCAGGTCAGAGAAGCAATAAATGAAAGAGATTAAAGCAGCTATAGTCTTATTTATAATCATATGTTTAAAGTCTTATGACATATTTTTCAGGAAATATTTAAGTGTATAAATAAGTGTTATTTGTGTGTGTATATAATATATGATATATGTGTATGAAATACACCCCCACATATATATATATATATATGTGTGACTTTTTTTTCATTGTGCATTAACATAATAAACAATTTTATTATAAATAATAAAATTATAGTAATTTAAATTTTTTAATACTACGAATTGTTTTTATTTTACATTAAAATATATTTTAATGTGAATATTAATGACTTATATTTTCCAGTTTTTATTTTTATTTTAGTTTAATTTTTAGTAATTGTGTAATGTGCTTTTATCGTTTTTAAATTATTATTTAGCTTTATTTTTTTTTTTATTTAGATTTTTTTTTTTTAGTAGTTCAACTAGTAAATATTATATTTTAGCATTATTTTATTTAGTAAGAAGAAATTTAGTTATAACACTGCAGCAACACTTAAATATCTATTATATCCATTCATGCATTTTTGCAGACATTTTATAAATTTTATCAGTTGATGAATTCCCTGGGAACTAAACCCATGACCTTTGGGCTAGTAGTATGTGCTTTGCTGTTTGGTTTCTACAATTAATCGCAGTTCTCTTACCACTAGTCCACATACTTATGATATCAAACTAAATGTCATCATGTTTGTGTTTGGTTTCAGGCCCGTCGCAGGCCGACTCCACCAGCCTGGAGCAGGAGAAGTATCTGCAGGCCATCATCAGCTCCATGCCCTCATACAGCGAGGCCAGCGGAAGAAACACACTCAGTGGCTTCACCTCCTCACACATGAGCAACTCAGGTTAGGGTTAACCTTTATTCCCTGACCTTCCTCAACCCTAACATCACTTATTCTCCCAGACAATGTCAATTAGGTATACTTTAACAATTCACTTGTCATATTCACCCCTAAAGTGCTATGTGTGTGTCGTTTTTGGGCCTCAGACTCATCAGACAAGCTGAGGCAGCCTAAAATAGGAGCTTTAATGAAACAAGTCATGGGGACCAAAGAGGACGTGCCAGGAACCTTCAGTCGAGGAGGTGAGAGTGTGTTTTTAACATCCTCAAAATTGACCCCCATCCATTCCTCTGTTCCAACCATTTATTAAGTTATTTTTTATTCAGTTATCATTTTTGAGGTCCAATCCCATATGGCTGAGGAAGTCATTATGTGCACTTTTTTGCATTGGCTTATTATTGGCTGCCCGATTTTGTTTTGCTAATAGTAATGGGCATTTTTATATCATCTGACCTTAGCGCTGGGTCAGAGGGCAAAGGTCATCTCCCTCTCTCAGCCTAGAGTTTCAGTCAAGGCCCGCAACTCTCCTAGAGGTACAGTAGGCCCGCCCCTGCTCTCAAATCTAACCAATCAAATCTCTCGATTAAACGCCAGCAAGTTTGAGCACTAAGTGTCCGTGTAGTGTTGTCATCCTTTTCACCTGTGCTAAACTAATCTTTGACCACCGTGTCTGTTTGATTTATTTGTATTGTGTGTGAAGATGTGATGCGCTTCTCATTGCATGTGATACACCAAATTCTTATCGTCTTATTTGTGTGGTGTTTGTAGAAATCGCAAATTCTCTTTGCCGGCCCCCAAATAAACATGCAAATTCACACACAAATGATTCCACAAAGCAGAATTAATTGCCCGTTCTACATCCGTGAATGATTTTCATTGGTCTTTGTGTTTCCCAGGAAAATGGGGCAGTATTCGTGGTAGTGGGCGGCTCAGCACGTATAACCCTGATGTGGGGAACAGGCTGGCTGGGAAAGAGTCCCCCCAGTCTAATGGAGGCCCATCCGAGACCTATTTCCTTCGCCAACAGAGAGCGTACCTCTACATCATTGGAGACAAGTCCCAGCTCAAGGTTACTAGCTTAAACTTTCATAGGAAAATGATAACTCGTCGCAACCTGAATTGCAATATTAGTTGATTTTCAAGACCTTTTACAAGAATTATCGCATCTTTAAAATCTAATGAGAGAATAGTGACGAAGATCGTTTTATTTAAATCTATCGAAGCTAAGCCCTCATTCTTCTTGTTGTGGTTTAGGGTGGAAAGCAGGACTCCTTCCAGCAGTGGGAGGTGGTGCCTATCGAGGTCTTTGATGTAAGGCAGGTGAAGAACAGTTTCAAGAAGCTGATGAAAGCCTGTGTGCCTTCCTCACCCAACCCTGACCCAAACAATGCAAACATGACCTTTCACCGCTGCCTGGAGGAATCAGAATGGATGAATCTGGTACCTTACCCCCTTTTGTTTGGGTTAATTTAACACTTAAAATGCAGTGTATTGGTTGGTTCTACAGTTTTTTTTAATGTTCTTGATGTTTGTGTCCAATAGCTTCACAAGGTTCTGCAGGTGTCCGTTCTTGTCGTGGAACTCCTGGACAACGGTTCCTCCGTCATGGTTAGTTTGGAAGACGGCTGGGATGTCACAACACAGGTAGGAGAAACACCTAAACATGCATGAGCTGTGTTTGCCATCAATTTTGGTTGTCAAAGTCTGCATTAATGCTGTGTTGAATGTAGGTGGTGTCCCTGGTGCAACTTCTGTCGGATCCGTACTACCGAACAATTGATGGTTTCAGGCTGCTTGTGGAAAAAGAGTGGTTGTCGTTCGGTCATCGATTTAGCCACCGTGGAGCCCAGACGCTAGCTAGCCAGAGCAGTGGATTCACACCCGTCTTCCTACAGTTCCTCGACTGTGTGCACCAGGTATGTGTCTAAAATAGCTTTCCAGTGGGTGGGATCAGAGAGCAGATAACGCTGATAACGTTCTCCTGCCATACTACCATATTTGCGATTTGGGACATGCATTTGTGATGTTTTGTTTGTTCACATATACATATTCATTTAGTTTTCCATTGGTGCTTTTTAAATCTATTTCTGGAAAGTTCTTATCTTGTCTAACGTAAAACTTACACCTGCTGTTTTGTTGGGTGTTGATAAGGAGCAATTACCACTTTCTTGTCTTGTCCAAAGAAAAGGGAAAAAGAATAAACCTCAAATAATTAGTTATAGTATGAGCTGGTGTAGAAAAGGCAGCTTGTGAATACATGCTGATATACACATACTTGGCCCAACGTTCTGCTTTGTCACTCTAAACAGGCCACACCTTTAAAGATGAGAGACCTTACTGTAACTGTAACGGTGTCAAACTCACCCCTGCTGTAACTCATCGGGATTGTGCAAGCCTTATCTAGCTAGTTTACCCTGCAGATAAAGACAGACTTTCTTTCCCCACATGTTTATAGAATGAGATTGCTTAATAGTGGGATTTTGGAACAGTGAATCTGGATTTGACAAGAAAATCAAAGATGATTGTTATCTCTTACACAATAAACTTGATTAAGCTTCTAGAAATCCAGGAGAGCTTTTTTTTTATGATAAGGCAATTTGGAAGAAAAAAAAAACTTGCCCTCTCTGTTCCTTTGAAACAACTTTTTTCTAAACACTTTCCACTCTGCTATATAGGTGTCCCACAAGGCTCGGTCTCAGGCCCAGTTTGTTTTTCTTTTATATTGTGTTGGAAGTATTCTGTATTTTGTAGGTATTTTTTTTTCTAATTTTGTTTTCTTGGTTTGTCATTTTATTTTTTACAACAAAATGACTGGTAATTAATAACCTGCTTGTAAAATTGCTTTTATTTCACCACTTTGACTCAACCGCTTGTAAATACCTTCGTAAACGCTGTTTTGATTGATTAAAATTCATAGTAATGATTTACAGATTAACGGTTTAAGGTGTCCCTCAAGGTTCAGTCTTGGGCCCGTTTTTTCTGTCTTTTAATACTCATTTATATAGCTCTTAGTAAAATTGCAATTTCCTTTCAGTAATTTCATATTGGTTTTCCTTGGTCTAAAATCCAAATTTTAGTATTAGCAGATTTATTTACCTTCTCTGAAGCTTTAGATCTGATAGATGATTCTTCCCTCTGCTCATTTTCCGAACAGATCCATCTGCAGTTCCCCATGGAGTTTGAGTTCAGTCAGTACTATCTGAAGTTCCTCGCCTACCACTACGTCTCCAACCGCTTCCGCACCTTCCTGTTGGACTCAGACTATGAGCGCATAGAGCTTGGTGAGTCTTAATGTCTTAATGTCAACAGTCATCATGACTTTCACCATTGAATCTTCTTGGACGTTATTGTATTCTCATTGTGCAACACTATCAAAAGTCAAGTGATATATTACGGGAAGTTTCAGGTTCTTTTTTTATAGTATTCAGTCACTAAATCCTGTTTGGCCCTATCCCAATGTATTGTATGTGTAGGCGTCTTATATGAGGAAAAAGGTGAGAGGAAGAACCCTCAGGTGTGCAAGTCTGTCTGGGATTACATTGACCGGCTCAACAAGAAGACCCCCATATTCTATAACTACATGTTTTCACCTGAGGAGGAGGAGGTACGTTCTCATTTTGTTCTGACGTTCTTAACAGATCGAAACAAATGTGGCTAAATGACTCTAGTGCCCTCTGTTGGTTAGTGTGTGTGTGTGTGTGTGTGTGTAACTCTCCTTTCTTTTTCTTTGCAGGTGTTGAAGCCCTACAGTTTTATCTCCAACTTGAAGGTTTGGGACTTTTACACAGAGGAAACGCTTTCTGAGGGTCCGTCCTTTGACTGGGAATTAGTGCGGGGTCGGCCAGAGAAGCCACAAGAGGAAGCCGGTGATAGACAGGAGACGACGGCCCCCAAGTCCCAGCGGAGGATCGTCTGGCCTTGCTATGACAGCCTCAGTAAAGTACTTCCTGATGCCATCACCAAACTCTTGCAGGTGAGGAATAAAGCAAAGTTGTAATTATAATGAAGTCGTCTTCACGCATGAGTGCTGATGACCTTAATATTTATTTATTCAGGATGTGCAGAACCTGGAATCTGAGTTGGGACAACCAACGGAAAAATGGAAAGACACGTGGGACAAGATTAAGACGGCCCAACGGGTTGAGTCCAGATTAGAGAGCAGGGTAAGAGACGAATCTTACCTTTATTTACAAATGACTAAATTGTGTACTAATACTTAGTTCCTCTGTCCACAGCACTCTTTCTCCAGCTCTCTGCTCATGTCATCTAATCTGAGTCACCAGCGGCGCTCTCAGGGTGTGTACCTGCAGGAGAGCGGGGTCGGCTCCTCCCTCAACCTGGCACTGGACTGTGAGGTCAGCGCCACATCCACACCTGCAGCTGGTCGACCCAGTACCAGCACGCTCTACAGCCAGTTCCAGAGCACTGAGAGCGAGAACAGGTCTGTGAACACTCTTTATGGGCGCCATCCTGGGTCTGTTTCGGGGGAAATTACATTTTCAAATTTATTTATGGTGGTGTTTTTTTTTGTTTTTTTTTACATTTGCAAAAATGTGTAAGTATATTATGCCCCCGCACACGTGTGTGTGTGTGTATACAATGTTGTTCTTTATCTGTGTAAAACTCTTAAATAGTATTTGACATGATGAAATAATAAAAAAAATATATATAAATATAAAAAACATAAATATAAAATATGTAAATGTATATAGAAAATATAAATATTTTCGAAAAAATGTAAATGCTGTCCTGGCAGTTAAACTGTAATAGATAAGTTGATGTATTAAATTAAAATAAAATTATTTAAAAATAAATATTTTTAAAAGCACATAAGAAAAATTACTAAAATAAAAAAGAAAACTGAAAATAAAAATAAAAATAAAAGCTAATTTCGGAATATCAGTAAATGCTGT
>JAUCMU010000080.1:4761423-4776845 GCA_032275025.1 Enteromius treurensis | reverse complement strand
TTATGTACATGTACTGAACTGTTATTATTCAACCATGCCAAGGTCAATTCAGTTTTCCATTCTATGGCACCTTTAAACTCTATGGAATAGATCGATATAATGCCCTAAAAGTGTTTCATCTGTTAATAAGTGATTGGTTTTTATTCTGTATGTATGTAGGCACTTGATTTTAGTGATGATGAGCAAGAGAGGGTGGCCAAACAGAAGCTTAAAGAGCATAAGAGACGGCCGCAAAATGATTCTGACTCGGGTGAGACAAATGTGTCTATTTTTTATTTCTTTTAATTCGAACCTTGCCGAGCTGTTAAGCACTGTTTTCACTTTCCAGAGGATGAATCGAACGACCAAAAAGGTCCGCCGCCTCATAAAACTGGTCGGCGGAAGCCCCGACAGAACCACAACGTTCCCCGTGGGCAGCACCACAATCGTGGCGGCGCTTTTCATAGCAACTATCACGCTCGCCCCCCCTTCCCACCTGACTACATGTTCCCCCCTCCAGATCCACGCATGTTTCCCTTTCAGGGCCCAATAATGCCACCCTTTACCAGACCGCCACCCTTTCACATGGGAATGCCCCCGTGGCCCCCAGGGCCCAATCAAGGCTTTATGTTCCAGCCCCCACCTCCACCTCCTCCACCTCCGCACAATCAGTAAAGCTGTGACAGAATCCTCTTTACAAACTGCGCCCTAAATGGGATCACAAGGGATTTCAGTGTATAGTATGAGTCAAGCATAACTGTATATTATTAGAGTGCAATTTTTCATTTTGTATTAAAAATGATTAATTTCTCATTTTTCAGTGTGCCTCTTTCAGTGATTAAATTTCCATTTAATACAAGCATACACTAACAATTAGATAACTGTTTTTTTTGTTGTTGTTTTTTTATGGCATGAAATGTTGATTTGATGAATATAGTATCTATGAGAAGGTCAATACACCCATTAAACGTTTCTTAATCTCTGGGACATATTAGAGGTAAGTGAATTTCTTATTGTTTCTCCATTAAATATAATATGAATTAATACTGATTTCATGCAGCTGACGCTCTGAGCCAGAGTTTTAAGGCCTAATTTTGTTTTTAAAGTTAGTCTATTTCAGGTGATTTTACTACAGCAAATATTTCCATCCAGGAATAGGGAATACTCCCTTTTTTTTTAGACAACGTTGTAATTATTGACAATATTTAATTACCAGTTTTTAAAGGCATTTGGTAAATGAAATCAGGAATTTCTGTGCTTTTCCTTTGGAATAATAAAGCAGCATGTTCCGAGCTTCATTAACTCCAGAAAAGCATTTATTTATTGCAGAAGGCAAATCTTTTTTCCAAGAAAATATTTAAAGGCCCTCCAATCTAAGATGATTTTAATAAAGATAAACGCACTTAGACATAGCATGCTGGTTTAATGTTAAGCCAAAGACTTATTTGGGCCCCTCTTTTGGCCCAATTCGCTGAGGCCCCCTGAAACCCACTGATTTAGTCCAGTCTGTTCCACAATCAAAAATCATGCCCATAGTATCTAATGTTTAAAATAATATTGGTTTCATGCACTATACCCTATCCCTTTTCCTACTGATATTATGAATGTCCGGGTATATTCTTGTCTTTTGTAGTTTAGAAACTGACCTCAGGAACCTGAGCGTTGTGACTCAAGGTCGCAGTGTGTTTCCAGCAGATTGGCAGTGCCCGGGGCAACTCAATCCATCTGGGAACTGGCAGTTTCATTTGCTTCTCTGCAATACGGGGCACCTGGATGAAAAGCGTGGACTGTTATTGCTATCTCAACCATGGTTGAAGCTCTGAAACAGGAGGGAATGTGTTATTACACAGTGACGTGCAACATTTTACTGGGGGTGCATTTAATCATATATATATATATAACGTTATATATATATAATTTTTTTAATTTTTTTTTTTTAATTTATGTATGTAACGTTAGATATGTTTTCTGTAAAACTGGTAGGGAAAAATGTTTTAGTAGTCTAACTTGTAGGCTATCATATAGTTATCAAAAAGAGTTTTTGTCAGGTTGTTGACTTTGAGCTTAAAACATCGATTCCCTTTGAGCTATTTTAGTCTGTCTATGTGAAACTGACGGATTCCCAAATAAACAACACGTACCGTAACCTTGAGCAGGTGTAGCTGTGTAAGTATGTGGTTAAGTTAAACTTTCTGCTTACACTTTACACCGGACCCGTTCCCGTTTCTAATGTCTTTCTTCATTTAAGGGGTAGATTTTTGGCCTCGTTTCAGCTGAGATGCAGTCGCCTTTCAGCGGTCTGCTCGGTTGCTAAGCAACGCCGTCAGGTTGCTGTGACAGGAGCAGCACGTCGCGTCCTTTCTCTCTCGCAGCTTGACACACAAGTCTGAATAGTTTGGCAAGCAGAGCTTCTGCGAATGGCAAAATGTCTCTCAGGCAGCTGTAGTTTCTTAACAATCAGTGAAGTAAAGTTCCGTCCCCAACTATGGCAAGTGGTAAGAGCAATACCTGCGGCACATTGCATCTCCTACAGGCCATTATAACGTTACCTCGATATACATAATCGGACCAAGATGTGATTCACAAATACGTTCTTGTCTCCGCAGTGGATTTAAAAAGAAACGATCCCTCCTGGCACTTCTAGCCTTAATATGTGTTTGTATATAGCTGTTACAATAGCATACTTGCTACTGTGTCTTTAGTATGTAACGTTAGGCTAGTAGGCTTCGAACTTACTGCGCGCGTTAGGATCAGTGATATTTTATGATTTTATTAATGGTGAATTAATGAAAATTGGGAGACCTTTTTTTTCATATCATTTTATATTCTCCGTTTTCATTTTTTTAATTTAAATATTTTTTATTTTGCTTTCGTCATATTTAGGCGTCGTTGTTGTTGTTATTATTATCATTATTATTATTAATCTGTGTGGTTCGTTATAATTATTGTTGTTGTTATTAATGATAATTTATCCATGTGTTTTATTCTTATCGCTATTATTAATAACTTAAAAATAGATTTGCAAAAATAAAAAGAATATAATATAACGAATGTATGTGTATTATTCTTATTCTTACTAACCTAAAAGATGGTATTGCAAAAAACAACAACAACAAAAAACAGTATTTTTATTAAAATGCTTTTGAGGGAAGAAATCTTCAAATAAATTAGTTGGCTCTCCATATTAAAGATAAAGAATAACAACAACAATAATAATAATCATCATCTTCTTCACAAATTATCATCCATCATGGCTTTCAATTAACATTTGTGCTTAACAATTTTCAGAACTCTCCAAACATGCCCATTTTTGACGCCATTGCTTCTCATAATTAATCTTGTCAACCCATTAAGTTTGGTGTAGTGTGGACGTCTTGTAAATTAAACCTGTTTTGTTTTCACATGCTGTATATTTACAAGTAAATGGAGTAGCTTTGTTGCCATAGATGGGAAGGCTTTGAAGATGTGCAGCGAGGGTTGATGGGAAACCAAATGCTGACTTTCAGATATGTTGCATGCTCACTGGGGTGTTGTTATGAAACTATTATATTTTGAGCGTTTGGTTATATGTAGGCTAGTAGGCTTTTTACTTACAGTGTGCAGTAGGATCAGTGATATTTTATGATTTTATTTATGGTGAGTCCATGAGAATTGGAACACTTTTTGGCCCAATTAACCTGAATTAACCCTGCATACCATTGTAGTTTTCACTTGTGAATGATATTTTGATATTTGTTTTATATTTTAAATTTTAAATTTTAGTAAAACATTTGTAATTTTCCTTGCTTTCATCAGATTTAGTTGAGTAAGTTGAGCATTTTTATTATATTCGGCAAAAACAAAACAAAACAAAACAAAAAGTCGAAATTACAAAAAAAAATGCCAAGAAAACAAGTTTGTATTCATTAAAAAAAGCACAAATTTTTTAACTTAATATTAATATATATACATACATATATTTTTTATAATTTTAAATCCATTAGGTGCAATAACTCCATTTATAGCTTTGTGTCATTATTTAAGGTCTGAACACATCTCATATTTATATTATTTTGGGTTGTCATTTTCTGCAATTAAATCAATAAACAATATTTTTGTGTGGAATCTGGGAGAAATGTTGTCATTTTAATAATTAATAAAATCATTAATTACTATTATTATTATTTTTTAGAGCTGCATATAATGAAAGCTTAAAATAATAATTATAATAATAATATTTAATAAAACAAATAAAACAAGAATTAACTAAAATGATAAATGAAAAATAAGAGAAAATTAATAATAAAATAATAACAAGAGTCAACTCAATTGAAATATATTACTATACATGTCTTACAACAGAATGTCTTATACCAAACTTACTTATGGTTTTTAATTTGCTACTTTGCAGTCATCGTGGACCCAAAATGCACATCAGTCCAAAAATCAAGACGTTCTTGCATCATAAGTTAAATCTGTGAGACAATGGAGCACACAAAGCAATCGCACAGTTAACAGATGAGTGAAGAGCAAACTGAAGTAAAAGATAAAGGGGGAGCAAGAGAGTCTGAGCGAGTGAGCGAGAGAGCGAGAGAGCGAGGGGGAAGGAAGGAGGGAGGAGAGCGCGCAGTAAACGACACATAATGCACAGCGAGTAACCGGAACGTAAGCTGTCAGTGTCCTGAGCTGCTCACAGATCTCATTAAAGGTAAGCAGAGCAATGCTTTCTGTGTGTTTGAATGATCATGTTGCTGAAATACCCTTGATGCTATGCAGGGCTTCAAGCTTTGTTTTGTTCGGAGGAGACAATAAGAAACAGAGAGCAGAGGAGAGAGGGAGAGAACTGCACAGTTGTTCAGGAAGAGCAATAAATTATCTGTAAGCAGTTTAGACTGCAGTTGTTTAGGATATTGAGCTGATCTGTGTGTATTTGTGTGTGTTTCAGGATGTATCGACCGTCGCAGCACAGTGTTTGTGGAGCCTGACATTCCTGGCAGGGCTGTGTCTGATCGTCCCTCCTGTTTTCTGACCATTACCACTGCGCCTGCTTCATTGGCGAGCGTGTGTTTGGACATCTAACCCCCCTACCCCTCCACTTCCTGAGGCCTGTCGCCACGACAACCATGGACTGCGGATTGCGTCTGCCGCCCGTCATTGAGGAGGTCTTGGATCCTGCAGGTGTGTGTGTGTGCGTGTGCGTGTGTGATGCATCTACAGGTGTTCATTTGTGCAATGATGCAAGGAAATAATTATTGTTTTCTCCCCCTCTCCAACTGCATTTGCATTGTTATCTGTTCTGTCATGAGGCAGAAGGTTGTTTGGAAGGATGAGACGGTCTCGCTCTCTTTGTCTGATGTTAAATAAAGACAGAGAGCAGTATCAGTGTCAGTCAAAGGAAAGGTTATGTGTGTGTCTTGGTGAAGATGGGTAAACAACTAACCTCAAAGCCTTATGTGTTGATGGCGGTTTTTTGTTTACAAGTCATTTAGTGCATAACTGCTAGCACAATTGTGTTAGATGTTAAGTTTTATTATCCGATAACATGTTTTAAGTTACATTTATTTTTCTTACGTTTTTGGCCATATTTAGTTTTTTTGAAATGGAATAAAATGTAGTAGATTTTTTTAATACTCATTTTACTATTATATAATAAAATTAAATACATAAATATTATTTGCCAAAATGGTTAAAATAAACCCAGACAAACAGAATTATTATTTTTTTTTTAGGTGTTTTATTAATTTAGTATTTTATACTGCAAAAACATGCATTAGGATTGTTTTTTGAAAAACAACAAAAATAAATAATAATACAAATTTAAAACGTTTAATGCCTTCATTTTTGTTGTTGTTGTTATTATCATTATCATTAGCAATCTAGTAATGACTTAAAAATGCAATTGCAAAAATAAAAAAAATATATAATATAATTAGAATAATAATTTGCAATCTATGTGTATTATTCATATTCTTATTAACCTAAAAGATGAAATTGCAAAAAAAAAAAAAAAGAAAAAGAAAGAAAAACAATAATAACATTTTTAAATGCTTTTGAGAGAATAAACCTTCAAATAAATGAGTTCCTTCTCTATATTAAGAGATAAATAGTGACAATAATAATAATCATCATCAATTACCCTCTATCATCGCTTTCCATTGACATTTTTTCTTAAACATTTTCAGAACTTTCCAAACGTGCCCATTTTTGACACCATTGCTTCTCATAATTAATCTTGTAAACCCATTAAGTTTGGTGTAGTGTGGACGTCTTGTAAATTAAGCCTGTTTTGTTTTCTCATGCTGTATATTTACAAGTAAATGGAGTAGCTTTGTTGCCATAGACGGCAAGGCTTTGAAGATGTGCAGCGAGGGTTGATGGGAAACCAAATGCTGACTTTCAGATATGTTGCATGCTCACTGGGGTGTTGTTATGAAACTATTATATTTTGAGCGTTTGGGCGCATACATTTATAGGCGCACTATAATGCTGCAGATCTCCCCTTGTGTCTTAAAACGTTGTCTGAGGACTAGAGCGTTTGTTTTAAATGGTGCATCTGATCAAAAGCACTTCTGTATGTGATCTTCAAAGCTTCTGTCCCACCTTCTCTATCTCCAATGCTCATTTCCCAGAGAACCTCCCGCGACAAGATGCACAAGCATTGTTTTACTTGATCTTATGTGGTATTACAGCAGTAAATTGGGACATATGCTTCTGTAGGTGGACCTGAGTTGGAAGAAGGTTTCAAAGCTCCTACGGTGTTTGGGGAGCAAGAGAGGATGATTTTAACACAGCACTTCCATATCACACTCCTTATTTGCAGTGATTCCATGACAATTCCTTCTAAATGCCCTGCTGATTTAGCCAGCAGTGATGGTGCTGCCCACGTCTTCTCCATCCACCAGACGCCCACATGTTCCACATTATTCGAGTGCCACTTGCATTCCCTGTCCACCCCCGGATGATGAAAACACACATTCTTTCTCTCACCGCCCACATTCTTGGTGCCATAGCGTTTACAAAGTTTAGGTCCAGTCAAACCCCAAAACTTTTTGTTACCGAAGTTCATTTACATATAGAGGCCCTTTCTGATTTCATGCCTGTTTGAGTCGTTGTTTGTGTGAGCTGTCTTTGAAAACGTCAGTGAATATCAACGTCAGGAAATCGAATTTTAGGAATTTCAATGCAGTCCATTTTTTTTTCAGTCAGTTTTCGACATTGACATCTGAACTCCGAATGACACAAACAAGGCATATACTGCAGTTTTCCTTCCTCCAAATCTTCCTCTCCTCGTTCCTGTGGGTTTCCCCCCTCTGTCGCTCACTGACCCCATCTCGGATGTGAGGAGTGGCTCTTTAGAACGTTCCAGAAAAGCTGACGGCAGGAATCTCAAGGGCAATTCAAGTGAGATCATGCTCGGTTAGCAAGAAAAGTTACAGAGAGAGAGAGAGAGAGTATGTACGCACCGCGCGGGTAAGTGAGGACCCACACAAACAGAAAATATGCTCTCACAGGCGAGAGCTCAAGGAGTCCACCGAGAGCTCCAACTTTGAGAATTTGAGAGACCAGCTCACTTTTCTTTCCTCCTGTTTTTCTGCTTTGTGTGTGAGAGTTTTGTTTGATTTTACTCAAAACATTAAAATCCGATCGTGACCCATTTTACTTTTCTGTATTTCATCATTGTTTTACCGGAAAAAAGGCTGTTCTATATAATCTTTCATCAAAAAGTTTCTCTAGCTCTGAAATTACTTTCTGATTATGTAACCCAGATAGCATAGATGAGAGGAAAACATTATTACCCCACTAGATTTTGACGCAAACTCACTGACATTATGCTGGAGTTTTGTGGGGGTGCTGCCAGGACATTGCTGTGTGGTTGTTAAGGTGATCTGAGTGGTTTATGATTCGACCGTGTGGCTACTAGGCTGTTTAAGTGGTTTCTGACTGTTCCGCGTCAAAGATACAACTCAAGCATCACTCATGTGCTTAAATGTGCAGTATGTAGTATTGCCAGCTAGGGGTTAAAAGGGGTACTGCAGTCTAAATTCTTAATATCGGAGATAATCGTTTCTCCTGTCCCTGTCAAGAATCCCACTGGTTGCCAGATTAAGGACACTTAACAGGAAAGAACGCAATTAAGAATGTAAGGTGATGTGTCTTAGGCACTAATCAGACAGAACAGGTTTTTTTCAGGAAGAGGTGCAGTTTTTATTGAGCATTTTGCGTGCTGTTTATGCGCTTCATGTTTTAGCTTCCTGCTGAGGCCCATGTCTTTGTAGAAAAAAAGAAATCATGGTTTTTCCATTGTCCAATCGAATAAATGGAGAGACAGACCCTCCGTTACCAAGTTTACCATTGCTTGGAAAGTCCGGAGGCTGCCGTAATGGCAGAGAAGTTTGTGGTGCCTTTCGTGGGTTACTTTAAGCTGTATTTTATGAGGTTTCAGTTACTTGATAGCAAAACCAAAGATTTTAGAACTAATCCTTGATTAGACTGACAGGACAGCTGATTTGTCATTAAACAAACCGCATCACACTGCTTTTTAAAAAAATTCAACCAAAAACAAAAAAAGGCAGTGCGATTTGCTTCGCATTTTCAGACATGAGAAGCGCAATGTGTCTGATTGGTGCCTTACTCTGTAAGTTGATGAACGGATTTATCTGCATTTTGAAAGGTCTTCGAATTTTAGGTAAATGCAGAGGTTTTTTAAGTAGTTGGGTAGAATCTGCGATCTCTGATCTGGTTGGCTTGAAATTAGTGCAATAAGCTGTGTATTCCACCAATTTACTATTGGTTAAACTGGTAGTGGGCGGAATCACACTGACCAAATCAAAAACAGATAATCCGACACGAAACAGACATTTCGAGTAAAACTACGGGTTGTAGTGTTGTGTTCAAAGAAACGAGTTTATGAACTTAGTACCTTTCCTAAATAAACATATGGCATTTTTATGCTTTAGTACACTCAAAAAAAAGTACATAGAGCACCTTTAATGCATTGCAATTACCATTACCAAGAAAAAAGTGTTACAGTAGTTCAACCTTGTTCCTAATGTACATTATTTATAATGCTTTTTTAAACCTTGGTTTGGGATTTTTCACATTATATAACTCAGATGACGAGGTTGTGTACTGTATGTAGTGTTTATGCATGTTAAGGGCAAAAAGATACCAGTTGGAAATATTGGGGCTTGGGCAGGGGGCTGTAACTATGGCAACAAGGCGAGAGCGTGTGAACTCCTGCAAACTTGAACGTCATGCAGCTCCTCCTTTTGCGTCTACAGTATGAGAGTGAGAACCCAACAGTCTCCAGTCTCGTTTTCTCCCCTATGGGTACCTTTTTCATGCCACTTCTGCCTCTCTTTCTCTCGCTCGTTCTCTTTCTCTTTCTCTTTCTCTCACTCTACCTTTTCTCCTACCAAGCGAGGATAGAGTCAACGTGAATAATTCATGCCTCTCCTCACTGCGCCAGAAATGTGACACGCTCACACACACACACGCACATTTAAAGCACTCTAATGCTTCTGGGACCCAGTGATATTTCACTTAAACATAACTCGCACCCTTTTATGCCACGTTTATGCAGTCTCCTATTCAAATCCTTAATTTAATTTTCATGGTGTTATGACACTTTGGTTTATTCTTTTGTTTCTTTAAGAAAAAGCATTTGATGTTTCTCTTTTGTGTTTGTAAAGAATGGAATCCGATTTGGGAGGAAACAGTCAGTGTGACTTCTTTGTACGCGAGACTTGTCTGTATGTGTGTGTAATGGGTCTGTAAGGGTTTCGGACAGGATGGCTCTACCACACATTGGGCGAAAAGCTCAGAAATCATGCTAACAGGACCAACAGAGATAAAGGATGTGTGTGTTTTTTTCTAAATCTTTTATGTGCTTTCGTTCAGGACTAGGGAGCCTCTGGCTACAAACAAACAACCAAAAAAATACAAAAGAGTTTGTTAAAGATGTTTTTTTAAAACCCTTTAAGTTATGTTCACTGTTTCTTACAAGAGTACTGAACAGGTTTTTTTTTTTTAAATATATTTAATTGCAGCAAAACTGTTTTGTGAATATGTATTTTTAATACACATTGTCATAGAAACAATGAGTTACAAACCTATACACGACAGTAACCATTTTGAATGATTTCAAATGACTCATGATATTGTAAATAGCTAAAACTATTCCAAATAATTATCAGCAATGAAAATGAAGCTGAAATAAATATTTTTTTTTTTAAATACTAAAAATACTAAAGCTAAAAAAACAAAAACAAATGATTAAAGCACAGAAACACATTTCTAAACCCTAAATAAAATGAAACTAGAAACATAAAAATAAAAGCTAATGCTATAATACATATGAATAAATGTGTAATAAATCATATAAATTAACTGTATATAAATAATCGAAAAATCACTGCTTTTTGGTCAGGGAGTTGGGGTAGATTTTGTCGCATTTCTTAATGATTTTCTGACAGAGTGAATTAGATTCAAACCACTAAATCACAAGTGTTTTGTGAATCATGAATGATTTGAATGATTCATTTAAAAGAACAGAGTTAGCACATTTAGTGTCATTTTTCCATGAATAAAACATGTTACAACCCCTCATTTTTGCATTCTGGAAACACCACTTTTTGGAAGCATAACACTCTTTAAGCAAGGTTATATTGAATACTTGAGTTTGGACGTGCATAAAGCTTTCCACAGTAGCTTTTAAATAATTATCATTATAGTCACGGATGGAGCACACTTTTCTGTACTTACTCATTATGCTTGTATCAAAGTCTAATGTGATGCTTTCTTCTTCTGTGGTGATGTCTAGGTTGTCATTACTTAATGAGAACTAATTAACAGTTGCACAAAAGAGGAGAAGAGAGTAGGCATGGATACGTAATTGAAGTGTTTTTGATGGTGAATAATCCTCCCCGCCTGTTAGACCTCTTTAATATTCCTGAAACACAGGTCTGTTTTTACGAGCGGATGCTGATTTGCATTGTGTTTTTGTGCGTATGAGGCTATACAAGCATTGTTTAATGCATGTTTTGGAAGGATTGCAATGTAGAGAATTTTTCTCAACACTGTCCTTTGCAATGTGTGCTTGCAATATTAAACCAAAACTGGCCCGTTTTGTTTTTGCTTAATAAATGTCCTTATTTTGCATAATTCATTGGTGCATATTACTGTCAGAGCTTATTAACTGACAGGCATCGTTTAGCCAGCCCAGTCTGGGTCCTCTTTGCAAAGACTTCGCAGTCTATACTTATCCTGTGGTTTACTGCAGGCTTATACAACACCAAGCACCGACTGCATCACTACCCTCAGTCAGAACCCTGCAGCTAAGGCTCAAGGAGCCCGCTCGACTTTATAAGCAACCGTTTAACATTGACAAGTGTGACTTTTGACCCATTACTGAAGATGCATTTCAAAGCACTGCAACACTGCAGATGTAGTGCTTGTTTTTGGCAGGAGTTTACTGTGAAAAAACAGCTCGCTGCATTGCAGTCATGCTTTAATGATGAGGAGGTATGCAACTTAAGTAGAAAATTCCTAAAGTGTGTGTGTGCGCAAGAGTCTGGTTTTTTAGGATAGTCTTTGTGTTTTGCTCATCTAGGTGTGGTGAAGGTGTTTGCTCCTTGATTTCCCAAGAGGCTATTGTGACTCTGTCCATCATCTTTCTTCTTCCCAGCGCTGTGCTCAGTTTATTAATGATGTTTAGACTCTTATTTTCAGTGCAGCTCATATGGTGGCGACAGGCTGCATCAAATGAAGTGTTTAAATATTATTTTTGGATTCGATGAATACCTTGCGACTTCGAGGCTGAAAGGCTTGTTGAAGGATGGATGTGTGTGTTAAGGTTAAGGTCAGTGTAATGTTACCTTCTCCTACCATTGGGAGTGAGAACAGCGCTATAAACAGGAAACTGGTGTCACAGTCTGGATTTTAGCCAGACACAAGCTGATCATGGACATGCACGTAAAGTTAGTATATACTTGAGGTCATTCAGGCCAAGAACTAGAAGAGAGTATTGCATTTTAAATCAAATTCTCATAATAACATGCATATGATGCTATAATGTTATATTTACTCCTTTTATGATGTTTACATAAAAAATTGCATTGAAATTATAAATGCTAATGTGTATTTATGTTCTTTTTGAAATCGATTAAATATTTTAATTGGCTGTTGTTTAAATTATCTAGAATTTTAAATGTAATAATTCAATATACTGGAATAAAAAAATAATAATAATTCTGTCCTGGAGGACTCAAGTAAAACAAGATCCTTGAAATAGCTTTTCCTTATGTATTTAAAACAGTTTCTCCCTCATTGAGATCATGTCACCCTGATTGACTGCTGACAGTTCTGACATTATGATTGACAGGTCAGGGCATATAGGCGATAACATAACAAGAAAGGGTGCAACACATCTGAATATATCAGTGTTTGATTTATGTTGTTTAGTTTTGTTGAGAAATTACACTGGATCTCCGCCAGCGCCGCTGGCCGATCCCAAAGCCACACTTGTGACCAGAATGATATTAATTTTCAGGGCTCATGGGAACTCTGAGAATTAGATCTATATTTGTCTGTGTTTGTGATGGGACTCTTTGCACATCAACATTCAATGCCACTCGTGATATTAGGATTAAATATGAGCCTCTGGACATGTTCTGAATTTGTTTCATCTGATTGTTATCTCCAAAGTGCTCATTTTTGCAAATGAATTGTGTCAGTTGTTTTGTAAATTAACGTTCTGATTTCCGAGTTGGGTTTATATTCCACATAGTACGTTTCTCATTCATTTTTATGCAGCTGCAGATTCCATCATGGAAATTAAGGAACAGACTCTCGCATTCTCTGTTGAACAAAGATGCCTATTCGTGGGCTGTTTTAATGAAGAATCGTCATACATGAGAAAATCACAAGAATCTGAGTTCAACAGGAAGTGAGGCTTCTGTTATGTCGGCCACTGCATATATGGTGCATGATGTTATTACAAGAGAAAAAGTTTTGTTTTGTGCTTTATTTATTTATTTAGAGTTGCATGTTTCCAAAATCAAGGAGATGAGATTATCCTTGAGAATGATGTTTTTAACTTCTCCAAATCTGTTCCAATGAAGAAAACTCATTTGCATCTTGGATGGCCTGAGAGTGAGTTTTTTAAAGGTACTATTTCTTTAAATATTTTAAAACATTATAAAGAAAAGCATGCAGATCTATAAGCTTTGTATCAAAGATCATAGACTGACTGCATTGCTGTGTGCTAATTCAGAAAACCATAGTAAACCGCTGTTGTGTAACTGCTTTGCCTTATTCGTCCTGAGGGATGCTGCATGATTGCGATGTGCATTGCGTATCCAGTGACTGATGCAGATGTCTGTCTGCATGTAAAAATAATTCTCTGTCCCAACAGAATAATTCATAGCTCAGATAAACTGGATAAAGCTGATTGGGTGCTATCAAAGCGGCCTATAATCCTTTAAACCTCAAGACCCCGCCTGTGCTGCTGCTTCTGCCTGTATATATGTGTTTCCCCACTCGTTCATTACTATTTAATAGATGCTTGAAAGACTTTAATCTGCAAAGCATGATCAATAATACAGCACAGGGCTCATTGCATATATCATTCAGGAAGAGAGAGAGAGAAAAAAACAAACAAGGGGGAAAGAGAAAAAGGGAGTGAATGGGAGAATGAACGATGTAGGAATGGAGGGGGAGGAGTTGCTGGCAACGACAGATTCCGTTAATCCCACGCAGGCATCTGATCTAAGAGGATCAGAGAGGTGAATCGTCTAGTCAGGTCTGGCATGGCCGACTGTCTCAGTGTCTTGTGTGTGGACCTCACGTCACTCACAAGCATTATCCTATTTAGATTTGCCTTGTGATATTATAGACATATATCACTGACTCGGATAATACTTTAAGATTCCTCTGTAATTATGTATCGATTCATATAAATATATACACAGATATAATAATAACTTAATAGTAATACTTATAAAAATAGTAGTAGTAATAATTTATATTATTTATATATTTCTAAGTCTGGCAATTAACAGTTAAATATGAAAATGTTACTTACTTCACTTTACAAGGCCTTTATTAACCCCCCTGGAGCAATGTTGAACACTTTTCTTATGATGGAAGGATGCAGTTAAAAAAATTTCAATAACCATTTACTGCCATCATAAAGCTTGCAAGAGCCAGGACGAACCATATCATGAAAGTCATATACATCTAGGATAGTTTGAGGGTGATTAAATCATAATTTTCATTTTTGGATGAACTATCCCTTTAAAAAGAGAGTGAGATTATAGGTGAGATTAAGTGTGTAATTGGCTTATCAACCGGATGGCCTGGTTCTCTGTGTTCAGAGGTCAGAGGGCAAGTGAGAGAAACCACAGCAAGCTGTTAGTGTTAGAGTTATGCATCAGACTGGAGGGTGTTAAGAACATGGTGGGAAATGTAAGAAGATGGAAACAGGTGACTTTTGGATAGAGGAATGGATTCGAGAAAGAACAGGTGGATCATTTGGAAAACAAGAATGAAAAAGAGGTGATGTGAATAGTGCAAGGCTGGAAATAAGGGTGTGAGGAAAAGGAAAGAAGAAAGGGACAGAAGAGATAGAGGGTGTTGAAATGGGCTATTTTTAACCAGCTGGCTCCTTATTTTAGTGGATGATTAGCACAGACCAGAGAGTAGAACGACAGCAGGAGGAGATCAGCTGCTCACATGTTCTTTCATTCAGTTTATTTGCCTCTTTTTATTCAACAAATGTATAAAAAAAAGACAAATGTGATTTAATGTCTTGTATCTTATTATTTTATGTAATTTTATACATATGTATATTTATGCATATCACTAAACAACTGTTAATGTAAATTTACTAAATATCTTCTGGAACATGATCTTTACTTAATGTCTTAATGATTGATAATTTGACTTTTTATAAAATACAATGTATTTTTGGCTATTGTTGTAAATATACCCCAGCGACTTGAGACTGGTTTTGTGGTCCATGGTCACACATATATATATATATATATATATATATATATATATATATATATATTAGGGGTGTAACGATACGTCGTATCGAATCAACCCGTTCGGTACAAGGCTTTCGGTTCGGTACGCATACGAACCGAACGATTCAGAAAATCTGTCAGTTACAAAATCATTTCTGCTTTGAATTTTAAACTGCACAGCTCTGTCGAAAATGAAGAGCTTGCAAACCGCGCTGCATGTGAACGACCCCTGAGCCTTTGGTGACACATACACCACGAAATTAAATTGTGGATCTCTCCCCAGTCGTCTCCCCTCACGCGGATTGTCCTGCAGGAAGAAACGGCGCCCTGGATGTCAGTGGATGGCGCGATATATGGGAGCTTTCACGATTTGAAACGGCTCAAATCTACTTTTTATTAAGTTTTAATTAATCAATAAATACCATCCAAGGCTGA
>JAUCMU010000080.1:4750714-4761323 GCA_032275025.1 Enteromius treurensis | reverse complement strand
CACACACACACATATATATATATATATATATATATACACACACACACACACACACACACACACACACACACACACACACACATACATACATACATACATATATATGTCTATACCCACTCTTGCCACTAGAGGACTCTATGTGTCTCTTACAGTTTGAAAGGGCAACTGCTGCTCAGGGTTGTGATTTCTTGTCTGGATTGTGTGTGTGTGTGTGTGTGTGGGTGTTGTGTTTTTGAACAGACAACAGGTGAAAGCAGAGGGGTAATTCATGACCTAAATCCCTTAAAATAGCACACATTCCTCTAGCACTGGGGCCCTGGTGGCCCTGGGTGGCCCTGGGTGGGTGTTTTGATTGCTTGAGGGGGTCTGAACGTCTGTTGGTGGCAGAGAGAGATGAGAGCCGGGGGCCAGCAGGTGATGAAGAGGTTCCTCAGATGAAGGTGTTGGACTGGATGGATTTAGTTGGTTCTCACTAGAGACGACAGGTGGAGTTTGGGGGTGGGAGACATGCATAACTGCACATCTCCTTTCCAAAGAATGTGGGAATGACAGCGAAACAACTTTTAAATGTTTTGTTGTTTGTTGTTGTGTCTCTGTAATCTCAAATATTAATGTGACATTATTTTAGTGTGTGAGAAGAAACTATTTTATATATATTCTGACAGATAAAAAAAAAAATCAAGTATGAAATTTAATAGACTGATTAATTTATCTTTGTTCTCTTTTTTTCTGTCTCAGATGATGTTTGTGACTTGAAGGTTGAGCGGCCAGGAATAGGCAGCGAAATGACGGCTAAAGAGCGAGGCTCACTGGAGGACAACGAGGAGAGAGACCAGGAGGAGGTGGAGGCTGGAAATGGAGAGAAGGGGCAGGAGGATGAGCGGGAGAAGAAGGAGGTAAAGGAGAAGACAGCGGAGGAGGAGAAGGAGGGGGGCGGAGAGGAGCGAAGGGAAGTGGATGATGAAGATGAGCTGGAGGTGCTGAGGTCTCAGGTGGTGCAGCTGCTCCTGGAGCTGGAGGAGACCAGAGAGGTGTCACAACGACACGAGGAGAGCTACAACGAGCTTCAGGGTGCGTAGGCTAATGGGGTCTGTTTTTAATGTGTGACATCATCACCGAGGAGTTCCCTCTGAGCATGCTCAGCTGTCACTGACCACCAAACCACCTGTCCCTCCAGTCATGCCCTCACAAATATTCCTGCCTTGTTAATATTGTCGGATGCCAGCGATAGGTTACTAATTACTCATTTCTAATGTCCCTCCAGTTGCCATTTAATGTCATTGTTTTGCTTTGTAGGTCTTTTGGAAGAAGAGCGGCTGGCAAGCGCCCACCAGGCCGAGAGCTTTACGAGACAGATCCAGAGACTTCAAGGTGATCAGAAACACAAGCAGATGTGAATGCATCACAACTCTAATAACTGCAGTCAATAATAAAATAAATTAAATTGACTTTATACTTTAAATATGGATATGACAGATATAAATTATTATACTCGGTCATCGAGCACCAGAAATATCCTGTGTATCCGTGTAGTATATTGAATAACAGCTGTGTCCAACACTAATGAATACATGCTTGATATATCAAGCTGTTTTATGATTTCAACACAGACCACAGATGATTTGAAGATCCCATTTGCATATTCATATCTCTGTGCGGTTTTAAAAATAGAAAATATTTGCTGTGGTTGGAAATATTATACCACCCATAACACTGCCGAATATACCATTATACTACTACCCAGATTACATTTGCCACAATGTGCAATATGCATTATAGTACAATGCACTTGGTCCTTTCTCCCATAGTGCAATGTGTTTGATTTCACCTTCCTTTTCTGGAAACCTTTTAGGTATAAAATCATTTTACAGAATAAAAAAAACACTTAATTTTTTTTATTTCTTTTCTTTTCTTTTCTTTTCATTTTCATTTTCATTTTCATTTCATTTCATTTCATTTCATTTCATTTCACTTCATTTAATTTCTTTTCATTTCTTTTCATTTCTTTTCTTTTCTTTTCTTTTCTTTTCCTTTTCCTTTTCCTTTTCATTTCATTTCATTTCATTTCATTTCATTTCATTTCTTTTCATTTCTTTTCTTTTCTTTTCTTTTCTTTTCTTTTCTTTTCTTTTCTTTTCTTTTCTTTTCTTTTCCTTTCCTTTCCTTTCCTTTCCTTTCCTTTCCTTTCCTTTTCTTTTCATTTCATTTCATTTCATTTATTTTCATTTCATTTATTTTCATTTCATTTCATTTATTTTCATTTCATTTCATTTATTTTCATTTCATTTCATTTCATTTCATTTCATTTCATTTCATTTCCGTATGGCTTACTTTTTCCCCATACTTTTTTCAGTATGCACTATATACTATGCAGAATGCAGTGAGCTCACATCATATTTTGAACACTGCGGACGTACCTTTGTTCCAATGCAGCTTCATTGTCTTTATGAATGCATTAAAATTGATAATATCGACTAATTGCCTGCTAGGTCTTCTTGTATTCAAACTCAATGTTATCTGTGATTGTATTGTGATGGAGACTATCTCAGTCAGTCTGGTAACTACCAGAGAGTCCTTCAACCCTGAACATCTCGTTTCTATTAGTTTGATCGAGTGGTACTTGGGTGCAAGAGGGAGTAAAGAGAACCTGTGAGAGGAATGGGAAAAGCAGAGATGATGGAATCGTTGTTCACTTCCCCAGTGACTCACTTTCACTCTCTCAGCGGCTGTGCTGTAATTAAATTAAATGAACTGTGAGGAGGCAAAGTAAACCAGCGCTTGCAGAAGTGCACGGGCTGTGTCGAGGTACCATCATGAGTAATGGAATCACAGATATGAATAACACAACAAACCACTGCCAGAATCAGATTCACACGCTGAAGAAATGGCTCTTCGGTTTAATCACAGTCTGTGCCGGAGGGGTTTTTCATCATCCGTTTTCCTGCCTTGCAAGAAGGAGCCTGATTATAGTTTTCCAGAAGCCCCTGCAGACTAAAATTCACACTTTGTGTGGTTAGTTTGAGAGCATTTGACTTTTTTTCATGCTGCTTGACAGCTGGACGTGCTGAGTGAGTGCTATAATGAGACGTGAACCAAAGGCCTGTATTTTTCGCTTCAAATGTCCTTGGTTTTCAGTGAAGTGGCTGGTTATAGACCTCAAATGGTCTTGATGTCCTCAGACTGCGCTTACATAATTGTTGCATGGATTTTATTCGTTAGTTGTGAGCTCATGAGGTTTTAGAAGTGTATGGACCTATACTTGCATTCATTTTCTGAAATAGCATACTACTTCTATCATATTTGCAGTATATACTTTGTATGCTGCATATAGTATTCACTTTGCACTAAATATCCAGATGAACTGCATAGGCTAGGTACTTGAATTAGCCTTGATATGTCCCTGTTTTTTTTATTAAATATTTTCAGCATTATTTTATTTTTGTATTTCGGCTTTTCAAACTTATTTCAGTTAGCTGCCTAGACAGCAATCACATTTTTCGATTAATCACATAATCATCATGAGTTAACTCATTTTACTTCGTAAAAGTCACTAAATCTAAATAAGTTGGCTATGTGAATGCCATGCTATATAAATATGGTTTTATTTGTCCCGCTTGTGACCTACAGCCCAGCTGCGTTCCGTGCAGGAGGAGCTGGACAGTCTTGAGGAGGAGAAAGCCAGCGAGCTGTGGGAGGCACAGGAGGAGCTGCGGGTGGCGCAGGAGGAGGTGCAGGAGCTGCAGCAGGCAGCGGAGGAAGCCGCAGCTGAGCGGGAGAATGATATCGCCCTGCTGCAGGAGGAACTGTGCCGTCTGCGCGCCAAACTTGAGCGTCTGCGTGGCACCACGCAGGAGTACGAGCTGGAGCTCACCACGCTGCGGGCCGAAATCAGCATGAAGAACCAGCGCAGAGAAGAGCAGGAGAAAGCAGGAGAAGAAGGTCTGATTCCCACCACACTACATGCTCCAAACAGAGAAATCCTGGATAAAAACACCAGTTTATTTCAGCTTGAAACCTGACAAGGATGTTCTCCTGTTAGTTAGGGGCACCAGCATAATGTGCTCTAAAACACAATGCATCTAGACTAGTAAAACTGTGGTAATATGGGAGTGAATGACTTCTAATGAGCGGTGAGATGGTGCAACGGGGAAATAATATGGCACACACTCATACCTCTCTTAAACATCTCTCTCTGCGGTTGGCAGGACGAGCCCATTTTCCATGAGGGTGTGTGTGTGTGATTTGGCACAGTCTGGTCCCATATGTTTTTTTGGAGGTGCTTAAATACAGACGCTAAAAAGAGTGAAATAGTGTGAATGCAAAAGCCTATTTCAGGTTTTTTTATTCAAAAGTCACATAAACATAAACAAGTCATTAATGAACAGAAAAACAAATGTAAAATGTGTGGTGTGTGTTGTTTTTGCCTGTTGTGGACTTCAAATGTGTGAAAACCTGAAATCACAAATTTAACAACATTCACCGTTAAGGTGATTAAACTAGTTATTAAACTAAACCTCAAATTTAATAATAAATATTAGATGTGAAAAATAAATAAATAAATAATAATGAATAATCATTAAATATAAAATACTAAAATACAAAAGACTAAAATTAATTAGAGCTAAATAAAAATATTTATGGAACAGAAACTTAATAAAAATTATAATAACATAACTAAGATGAAATTATGAAAAATATAAAAATGAAATAGAATTGTGATACTATGCTAATATCATTACAACATACAGTATTATCAATATAAAATAAAGGTTTTTATACTTATTAGTTAAATAAAAAGACAACGTATGGTCCCCATGATAGAAAATCAAATGTATGTATTTTTGTGGGTCTGCTTTATCTATAGTTTTGGGGTATAATCCATCTATTCCACACACATGCTCAGAGTAGTAGATTTTTCCAGACCTCATCTGTGGTTCTATATGTTAACCAGCTGAGATTTCTCCAGCGAGACTTTTCTTTTTATCACATAACCTCATTCCAGCAGCACTGACAGATGCTGATAGCAAATAAACCCTGCAGAGCGATACAGACATTTTATCAACTTTTCCTCCCCATAGCCTGATACGACACGGTACTCTGATATTACCCAGAATGCATTGTCACTGACAAATGCGAGTGTATTACAGGTTCTTTCAGTGTCTGAGTGTCTGTTTGACATTCTGACAGAGTGCAGGACCTCCGCGGAGGCCCATTTGTCTGGTGTTGATGTCTTTCTCTGTCTCTATGGGCGCCGGGGCTGCTTTCTACTCCCTCGATGCTGGTAGAACTTTACTATATTAAGATCTGCAAAAAAAACAACATACCAGTGATTACTGCTGGTGGGGTTGCGCGGTCAAATGCACTGATCGCTAAGCGGTGTCGAACACGAACACTCCAGACTCTCTGATTGATGCATGCATGTTAGCTCTGATCTGGGGTCAGATGTGACTGGTGGTTATTTACACCGCGTACACATTCAGGCCTGGCAGAGACAGAGTGCAGAGTTGTTTGCAAGTGAGATTCCTTCTAGATTAGAACCTGTGCTATCGGGGGATTGAACGTTGCACCATGGGGGACGTGCAAGGCAAACATGACTCCTGATTGACAGGTCAGACTGCTGCAGCGGGAAGAGAGCAGAATGGGTTGTTTCCATGCAGACGAGTTTCAGGGTTTGGTGTGTATTTAAGGCTGCATGGTCAGGTGTTCAAGTGGATACATGTATATACACAGTCTAATGCAAAAGTTTGGGCACCCATTGCAGAATCTGTGAAAATGTGAAAAATGTTATTTTAATAATTTTTGCTTTTTTTTTTGTCTTATGGACTATATGTAAACAGCTTTTGTGTTAAATATTTTACTCAAGACATACTAAACAAAAAAGAAAAGATATTTTGTATAATCTCTCTTATTTTGTTATTATTGTGGCCCAAACTGTGCATAAAACTGTAAATACACTGGTGCACAGTGTATGTAATTTAGACATATTTGCACCAAATTTTATTAAAAGTAAATACATGATCACTTATTTAAGTAGAAATGCAATGCAATGACATCTGTTGTTGTTTTGTGATCGGACAGGTGGCATGGACCAGCTGATGGAGGAGTGTCGCTCCTTGAAGGACGAGTGTCAGACTCTAAAGAATGACAACAAGCAGCTTTCTGAGAAACTGGAGATTCTGGAGCAGCAGCGAGCCAGGTGATTGGCCACACGGCCTGTCAATCACACACAAACAAGACAACTGAGCAACTGAGCAATGCAAACTCTGTTAATAAGACCGGCGTGACCGCTGAGGCATTCAGCCATAATCTGTCTCAATGGACACTCTCGCTACAACTATTTAGCAGCTATGAAAGTGTTTCACAGCAACATGAAACATTAATACTGTGTATTTCATCTTATCCAAATATTTTGGTAGCGAGATGAGCCACAGTTGCCTTACAGCTATTTTAAGACATCAAGGTTTTTTTTACTTTATGATTTGAATTCAATTTCTAATGCATTCCTCAATAAATTGTCTGATTTGAGTTAAAAAACTGCCCCCAAACACATACATTTCTGATGTCAAAACAGGACTGAGAAACTGGACTCTTTTTTTATAACTAAACCAACTTTTATTGTATTATTTTATTTAGTTTCTTTTTCTATGACATTTATGTGTTTACTGTACAGTAAAGGCTTGTTACACACTGTGAGAAACTAAGAGAGTGAATGAGGGAGAGAAACCAAAGAGTTTTTGAATAAATGATTATGAGAATGAATCAGTGATGAGTACTGCAGTGCGGCCGTCACACACACACACACACACACATGCAAACACACACACTATCAAAGTCACAATTTGAATCTAATCTAAAAGAGTGCAGCAAGAGTTCACAAGTTCAAGTACATTAGTAATAGACAATAAAGCACCACAACATGTATATAATAAATGTACTGTACATTTCCTGCTTCTGTCTCGACAGCTCAGCTGATTCATGCCTGGTACTGAAAGTGGAGCAGAATGATGGAGGAAATGACACAGAGAAAGATGTAGAGAAGGAGGTGACAGCCGAGGGCTACATCAGCATGTTGGAAGTAGGAGGTGGGAAATGGGTGGACGCTTATACCCAAAAGAACAACTCGTTTGAGGGCAAACCCGTCACCCCGACGAGCATTAGTGGAGGGTTTTCAGAGGTGTTCTCCCTCAGAGACCAGCTAAAACAGGCCGAGAAGAAAGCATCACAGGTCCAGAGAGAGGTACCACATGTCCAGAATTTACACTACAATTAGAGTTAGTTACCAAATAGAAACAGATGTTTCAACTTTAGAGTGCACTGTCAATTTGAAATGTTTTTGAATAATTTTTGGTACAAAATAGCCACCTGAAATTTTTGCAAACCCAATAAATTCCAGTCAGTTTGATCAAATTTAATCAAATGGATTAAATCATCAACTGTGGTTCATGTTAAATTTCAACAACATTATATATGAGATTTGTACAGCAACAGACACAATGTGTAAATGTGCATATATTTGATTAAAAGAATGATGTGTTTATTTCAGTGTATTTTAATTAAATGCTGTATATTATATTACATTATATTATTTTATTTTATTTCATTTTACATTATATTAATTTATAAAAATTGTGAAAATTTTATATTATTTAAATTAATGAAAAGGATGCACCTAATATATATATATATATATATATATACTTACACACGTATTTACACAAGTATATTGCAACAACACTTGGAATTTACCTCAGGTTCCTCCCATTTCTCTTGATCCTTGCTAAGATGTTTCTACACCTTGAATGGAGTCTACCTTTGGTAAATAAAATTGATTGGACATATATGTGTGATGTCTCATAATAAAAAAATGATTTAATAACACAAATAGTGATGAAACATTATCTCCGCTCTCGGTATGGGGTAAATTGAGTCACAACAGGTGTCAAACAATACCATCTGTCATGGAATTGACGAAACAAATGTGAGCCCAATACTTGATGCTAGCAGAATATCTAGTTATTTTGCCTTCAGTTGTTCAACAACTTGACCTTGTAGGAAATATCGCTTAAAAAACCCTGACATGGTGACAACAAAGAAAATCTCATTCCTTTGTCCTTGACTGAATCCTGTAATGATCAAACAAAGAGTTTTAGTTGACTTGTTTCTGCCATACAAGCTAAATCTCTCCCTGCGACTTCGTGAATCTAATCACTTCTCTATCAATTGTTATGTCTCCCTTCTTTTAGTGTGAGGGACTAAAAGGAGAGCTTTTGGAACTGCAGGGGCTATATGAGAGCAGCCAGAGGGAGAGGGCGGAGCTAGAGGCGGAGCTTCAGCGCTGTAGGGCGGAGCTTGATCGGCTGGCTGGGAGGAAGGCTCAGGTAAGGGGTCATAAAAGGGGTCAGATATCAGTCATGACACACTGCTTTCTTCCAAATCCCCAAGAGCCATCACTCTAGAAGTTCAGACGGGGAACGTGTGAACTCCCTTGGGGTAAAAATGCGACCCCCAATAAATCACTGCACTGTACACATGCTGAAAACAAACAGACATTACTCACACGGCAAGCAGGGCGAAATATTATCAACAGAATGACACCATGACTCCATCGACCTCCATGTTTGTCAGCGTTTGAAAATGCTCTGTACATGACTAACGTTTTGCATGTGGGGTCAACCACCGCTGAAGCGACCATCTGTCCAACAGCAGTACCTGTCTTTCAAAGCGCATCCTGTCTAACTAAACCACTCCGCCATTTTCGGTCGAGTGTGTATGTTGCTTTTTGCCCTGTCACACACATTGATTCTGGGCTGTGTGTGTGTGTGTGTTTTCACATCTTGTGTTTGTCAAAACTTCAGCAGCTAATGTGTCTAGCTAGTTTTCTTGATCCACTGTAGCATATCAAGCTTTTGTGTGTGTACAATGTGCACTGACATAGAGGTCTTTCCAACCCCTGTACTGTCTAACAACAAGCTCTTAGAATGAGTTTTTCAAGCCACAGAAATAATCATTAAGGTTTTTGCCCTATCAAAGAGTCTGTCCAGTCTGAGTACCGTGTCCCATGTCAATCATCCGTCCTTCATAGCTGTACTTTGATTGTGTGGTTAACCCCTCACTCACACTGTTCTGCTGCCTACAGTCCTCACGATTTCTTAAAGGAGTGTTCTGGGTTAAAAACAAATGAAGCTCTGTTGACAGTATCTGTAATATGCTAGAGAATATCACAGGAAACACTACAGGACAACAGTCAGGTTCTAAAAGTAATACGTTTAGTGAAAACAATGTTTAATATAAATATATAATATTTAATCAACTGCAACATTTTAATTTAAGAATTGTGCTACTTATAAAAGAAATGCAAAGTAAAGTGTTGTTCCCATAAGTCACTCTTCCTACACTTTACTTAAATATTTGCATAAATTATACTTTTTAAAAAATATTTTTGCATATTGATTTTGCAGTAAAACATTTTTATAGTATATTTTGCAATAACATATGTCGTTTTTTTGTACTATTACTCGGTAGTTTTGTAATGCTCTGAAATGGACAGAACTACAAAAAAAAAAAAAAAGCAATGTAATGTAATACAAAGCAACTAATTACTTAATATTTGTACTGTTTATATTTATTATGTGTGTATATAAAGACACACAGTGTATATTTGGAAAATAATGTATTGTAATGTATTCATTTATGTTCATATAATTTATATTATATATATATATATATATATATATATATATAATTTTCTTTAATATGTAAACATAACATATTTATCTTAAATATAAACATGCATGTGAGTGTGTTTATGTACTGTATACATAATAAATATACGCAGTACACACAAATATATTATGTAAATAAAAACCTTTATTTTGGATGCAATTAATCATGATTGGCCAGCACTATAGTGAATACATAAAAAAAAAAAAGTTATATATTCTAACAGTTTAAATATCATTCATAATAATTTATGGGAAGGATAGTGCATGATGGGGTTGCTGTAGTCTTTTTTGCCTTGATAGTTGATAAACAGGCTTACAGTGCAAGCAAATGAGGAAAAGACCCAATGCTCTCTCTACATGTGTGGTTTGTGTATTTATACAAACTGAAGGATGAATCCGAGTTATTTTTTGTGGTATTCCAAAACATGTCCGAGGTACTGTCGACAGATTTAACCCGGTACATTGGTTTAATGCAGTGGGCTGGCTGTGCAGTGTGGGCAAGGATCTTTAAATGTCAAGATGGTGACCTGGGCTCTGTGTTTATCAGCCAGAGGGTCAAAACGAGCACAAGGTTTCCATTTTGTGTTTAACCATCTTTGCTGTGTATCTAATCTGGGTGTATTTTCCTGTCTCCCTGCTCCCCCGTGGTCTTTCATTGCTTTGTTCTGTTGCTTTCTAACCACCGAACACCTACATAAACACACCATAAACACCCATCTGCTCAACGCACACTGAACCATATCAAATTCCAAACAAATTTGATGATTCCTGATAAACTGCTGGCATATCTATCTATTTATCTATCTATTTATCTATCTATTTATCTATCTATCTATCTATCTATCTATCTATCTATCTATCTATCTATCTATCTATCTATCTATCTA
>JAUCMU010000080.1:4737649-4750648 GCA_032275025.1 Enteromius treurensis | reverse complement strand
ATCTATCTATCTATCTATCTATCTATCTATCTATCTATCTATCTATCTATCTATCTATCTATCTATCTATCTATCTGGTTGTGTTCTCTCCCTTTCATCCTCGCACTCTTCATTCTTTCTCTCTGTTTCTTTTTTATTATAATCCATGTTTTATTTACCTGTATTTCGACATGTGCACAAACCTCCCATGTGTAATCATGACCTTATTTTGAGTGTCTGTCATCTTTTTTTCTTTTGTTTCTCTCACCACCTCTTCCTCCTCTTCCTCTCTCCATCCCTGCACCCCCTGTGTTTTTCCTCAGAGCTCCACTCCTTCGTCTGAGTGCCCTATTCTCTCCATACCCTTCATAGGAATGGTTGTAATAATGGGCCTGATATGGTGCTGCTGGAAGGAGCTCTTGTCCTAAAGGGGAAAAGGTATGGCCTTGCCTTTTCTTTCTCTTAGAGTCCAGAGACGAGCCTTTTAGTCCCTCCTGTATTGTGAAACTCATCTTTATCCTGGTCAAAGTGTCACTTTTTATAAGCCATAATGAACTGTCAT
This sequence comes from Enteromius treurensis, assembly GCA_032275025.1. Taxonomy (NCBI): domain Eukaryota; kingdom Metazoa; phylum Chordata; class Actinopteri; order Cypriniformes; family Cyprinidae; genus Enteromius; species Enteromius treurensis. The sequence goes on along the minus strand of JAUCMU010000080.1, from coordinate 4,750,107 downwards.
GCTAAACCAAGCTGTTTGCCCATTGGACACAGTGCCTGATTCCTTATGAGGGCCTGTTATGGATGTGCACATTGTTTCACAAACATAGTTTTCCAGTTAACTACTCTCATTTAGTTGCATTTATTCATGTCTTTTCAGTGGTTTAAAAGCTCCCTAAACCTTCATTCAGAATAAAGTACGTTAAAAATGGATCAATTCTTTGAGTAAATGTAATCCTGTATACAGAAAAGGCATAAAAACATCCCGTTCCCAAAGGGGGCTAGAACATAGCCAAATTAGATTGTGCTTTCGCAGTTTGGACAGAAGAATTTCTGCATCATAGACATTTCTTATGTTCTTCAGTCAAGGAGTTTGGCACCATCAAAAATCAAGTCCTATTCAGACATCCTCTGTGATTACTGAATGTTATTATCCCAGCCAAATGCATGACACAACTCTGATTTCAACAGTTCTGCTGCCCAGCGGGGCCGACCGAAGCCACACATACTTACACAGTTCTTTGATTCTGCTGGACTATCATGTGGTTTCCACTGCCAATCTCACAACACCAGATGGAGAGAGAGTAATAGAGTATGTAAAAGAGAACGTGTGTGATAGTGATTGGAGTATTTACTGGGTCATTGCTTTTGGCTTTATATCTCTCCACATTTCTGGATGGGTATATTTAGCTCTCAAGTCCAGCGCTATTACAGAAGATGACTGGAAATAAACAACAAGTCCTCAGAAGGTTTATTAAAACCACGTCAGCTCTGTAGCCTCATTCACCGTCTTCTAGCCAGAGAAATATTGTGAAACTGTGGTTTGTGTTTCAGTTTCATGGAAATTTGTGAGTGTGCACCTGTGTTTCAGTTTGGCGATTGCCAAGATGAAATATGAATGTCAAGGCCTCTTCGTTAGAAAACAGTAATTGCATTTTAAAGTTAATGAAAAGAAGCTGGAAAAGAACGTTTGTTGTAATTTAAATATGTAAAAGTTTACATATCTACAGTATCTATCTAATAGCTAATAGTAATACAGTAATAGATGTTAGTCTAATACAAAATTATTCATTAAAAAAGCTCAATCAATCAAAATGATATATCATTAAAACGAAATGTAAAAATATATGACTAATATCAGTTACATTATCAGTTATAAATGAGAATAATACAAGACCAAAGATATCAACAGTTTTGTTTATGACCTCTTGACCTTGTATATTGTAGGTACACAGAGGAAGAAATAATACATTATTAATCAATAACATTAAAATATCAAAAATTAAAAATATATGGCTACTATAATTTACCAAAATATGGTTAATATAATTCATATTAATGCATAAAATTTGGGATGTTTTAATAACATAACTTTTTATTTATTCATTTGCAAAAACTCCTTTTTTAACAATACGCAAAAATCAATCCAATTAATTTCAATCTAACTGCAGTTGTTGTTTTTTTAGACTACATAAAAATAAAAAACTGCTGACCAACACATTAAAACACGATAATTTTTTTAAAATATTGCTTCTCTTTGCATGACCTTTGCCCCCTGATGTCATTCTCTTCCTTTCGTTGACCTCAGGAGACTGAGGGAGACTGGAACCTGGTGATGGTTGTTGCGGTGGCAGCAGCAGCAGTTCTTCTCATTCCCAGCTTCACCAGAGCTCTGGCCTGAGCGCTAGACAGGAAGTGACCTCATCATCCCACTCTTCCCATGGTACACAATTCTATCACCCCGACCACACACCTAACCACCAACGGGACCTGAAAACCATCACTCGCCTGGGACATTCAGGACACAATTACACATGGCTTCCAAATTTGATGCTTTTTGGTGTGCATTGTGATGCTGGTTGTTTGCCGTCTCAACTACTTTGCTCTGCTTTTATAATCAGTCATACCCATTTCGACCAGCAGTGTTACAGACTGTGGGTATTTAAAAGGCCAGTATGGAGGACGACTCTGAGAGCTTCTGATTGGTCCGACTCCCCGCTTTCCATTTCATCAGTAGTTTTTTTCTTTCCCCAAACTATTTGCCTTATCACTTTACAATAGAACATTTGCACATTTTACCTCTATAAACAGATTCCCGATCTCTTGAGGACACTCGTTTTTCATCAACAATGCTTTGGATGCAGCGTATTGCTTTGTGCTTCATTGCTTTTCGATTAGGTCGGAGCATGCAGTACTGTACCTATTGAATCTTCCTGGATCTTCCCATTTTGAATAATCAAATAGTCTTAATACTGTCAGAATAGTTTGTGTTTAGGTTCAACCACCGAGAATTTCTTTCACTTTCGAACCATAGCATGTTCTCTTTGCTTTCTATAAGTCCAAAACTCTGTAGTCAACTGTACAGTACTTCTCTATATGCTAGCAAAGGAGAATACTCGTGTGATGCATACTATTTTGAATTTTTACATTAATTTTGGTGGGAAAAAAGATGTGAAGTTTGAAGATTCCAGGCGGGTTAAGGTTCTTATTTTATTCGTGCTTATTTTAAACTTGCAGATATTTTTGTATCTGAATTGTTTATTTCAAGACATGAAATTTGTAGATTGATTTTGCGTGTGTAGATTGATAAATGATGCTAAAGAGTGATCGATATTTTTATACAAGGACTGAATAATGTATAAGCAAAAGAACACTAAAAGAACTCTGAAACAAGTGTAATGACCAAGCACAGATCTACTGTAATTCCACGATGCGTTGATGATTATTTGCTGTTTTTTGTTTGCATGTTTGCAATGACAAAACACAGATGACTTATACTGTACATCTATACAATCTCTTCACTGCAAGGAAGCTGGCGGAGTTTTTACAGAACGAACAAAATGTTATGATCTGGTGGTTCTCAACTGGTGACGGGACCCGAAAATATTATTTATTTCAGGAAAAACTTATTTCAGAAAATACTGTAGCAAACATCTGAAGTGCATATCTTTTGTAGTCAGTAAATCTTCCCAAACCATATCATGCATATCATTGGACCTATGCAGTTCACGCTAATATTAATGTTTGACTTTTTTTTTTAAATACAAATAAATGTTTTTTTATTTTAGTTGTGTATTTGGTTGCCACAGTTGAGAACTACTGCCATAAACCCTTACGAAAAAACCACAGCAAAGATGTTTCTTACAATGCAATTCAAATCTGTAGCATAAATAAATAGCACAAATTGATTATCTAGCTAATAATAGTGCTAGAAGCAGAAACTTCCATACTGCCTTGCACCAAAAACTTAGAATCATAAGAAACTTGATGTATATTTCACTAAAGACGTTTAAAACTGAGAAATATGTAGCTTTTTACATCAGAAATCAAAATTTTGAGGTCTTGACGGGGATTACATACGTACTCATCTCCATTATTTAATGATTCTAGTAAATTAATCCGTTAAGCCTTGAGGTACTATTGTTATGAACAGAATCTATGACTTTATACTTACAGTATCTATAGCTCTATAATCGGTTCTGGTATATACAGTACACAAGTTGTCTTCACCTGATGTCTTTTGGTGTCTCTTCCACACTAAGTCGACTTCTTATCATAGTAGACATACAGTATGTGCTTGTAGACGACTGACTAGCGTTGTGGCTATTGTATTGTGTTTCAAGACCTCGCATTAGTCTCAGTTTTCTGTCAGAGTATCTGCAGTATCCCAAGGTCCTTCCAGTGCTGTTTTCTGCAATCCCGGTGATAGACTCAGAACTCAGTGGTAGCACAACTGAATGTTCAATGTTTCAATGGTTAGCTGACTTTCTATGAGACGGTGCATGCTACACAGTGATTTGTCTTTGAAATAAACATGCTATTTGTCCTGCACTGCATTGGAGGGTTTGTTACTTTGATGACATGGAATATGAAAACTTCGGAAGGAACAAGTTTATTTTACTCTCCCACTCAGCACTTGTAAATGATGTAATATGTACAAACTGTGTATTTGCATGCCTGTGGAAGTAGATAGTGCATGCTGAGTGATTTTAGCTCCTGTGTCAATTTCGTACGATAAGAGTTTGCTTGTTGTCTCCAAATCAAAATTGACCAAGTTTTTAAACGTATCGCTTTCGTTTTGTGTTGAAGACCAATGCCATTTATGTTCTCTTTTAATTATCTGTTCACTTTTGCTGTGGATGACACCATTATGATTTGAAATTGATTGTCCAGAATATTTCCAAATATGCAGTCAAAGTAAATAGCTACTTTTGGAAAGTAGCCCAGTCTTATGGACCTTAACTATTACATATACTGTAATTATTCACTTTCTTTATGAATTATGAATTCCCTCCAAAACCATCAGTGCTCAAGCATTAGAGTCCAAACAGCTGATAAAAACATGACAATTATCCAGACGTTGATCTATTATGGTCTTGTGATGTAAAAAGCTGTGTGTTCATCAGCTGTTCAGACTCCATCCATTCACTGCAGAGGATGTAATGGTGAGCAAGTAATGTAGAACTAAATTTCTCCAAATCTTTTGAAAGATTGAAAAACTCGTTTCCATTCCAAGTCTGGTTCTCTCTTCTGTTCAGTTTATCTTGTAATTCAGGTATTTCGTTCTTGAGAGAATTGGAAACTGTACAGACTAAGAAATGCACATGTAAATGGCGCTTTACTGGATGCCGGAGGGTGTATGGAGATGTCGGTATGTGGCGTTGTGGCGATGCTGCTGTGTATGTGTCTGTATGTGGTTGTGTAATTGTAACTGTTCTGTACAGTGTCTTTGACATGTTTACATGTTGTCTTGCCTTAACAGGCATTTAAAATAATGAAATTTGAAGTATTTTAGTAACCATGTATATTTTGTAAAGGAACAGCAACTAATAAAGTAGTTTATCCAGAGCATCGTGATTCAATATTTGTACACGTTTATTCCTGTCAGATGAGTGAACTGCTTTTAGCTCGTTTTTGTTTCAGGCTGTTGTTGAATCATAAGGTGAGTTGATATCCGTGGCTTTCGCTAAATGATGAACAGATGTCCCCCTTCATTTATCTAGTCTTTCTTCTGACGTTCACATTTGTTTTATTTGTCAGTTCAGATCGAAGCACGCTGAGGTTCTGAGTCATGCCTGTGACTTCATTGTAAGTATATGAACCTCTTCTGTTTCTGGGGTTTGCATGTCAGAGCTTTCTTTTCTTTAGAATTTATGTCTTTTTGTGCATGACACATAACAGGGTGACCATGGGGGTCTTACTTTTCCAGTAATACTGAACCATATGCCTGTATATGGTTTAGTCATGGTTCATCCCAGGAGCAAACACTGTGAATTACAAGAACTCATTCTGTCTTACTGGTACACATTTATACAGTATACATTTCCGTACAGACCCATAATATCTCACAGTGTGTTATTGTAATGAGTTCAGTCGTATGACTACGCTATAGCGTTACTTTGTGTTGGATGTTTGTAATATTTTCAAACAATATTTTAAATTGTTTAAACCACACACAGAGCTAGTGTATAACATGTCAAATGATGCAAGCTTCCAGGTTGTGACATTTGACATCACTGTGACCCAAGGTCAGAAACTGGTTTGTGAACAGGGGTTGAAATCATGCCATCATTGTTTACATGATATTGCCATATCCCAAGGTTTTGAGTCTAAAGTTGTACGGCACAAACACTAAACTAGCCCCGGTCTACTTTATGTAGTCTATTATAAACAGCTTCTATGCTTTTAAACTCATTTAATACAATCATTATTCATATATAAGTGCCAAATTATCCTCGTCATGCATAAAATGTAAAATAGTTCTATATGGTGCTTGCTTTTTAACATTCAGACCTCTGTTGTCCTTGAAGGTATTGACAAATTTAATATGTTTCATCAAATATATTGCATTTCACAGAGTAATGACGTAGTTAAGAACTGTAACACATAAAGGTAACAAAATGACTCGCATACAACTAAATTTAACAAAAATGTTGTACAGTGTATGACTTCATTGACTGTAATAGAGGTTTTGTCAACTGCAGCCATAATATCGTTTATTAATAAACTCTCAAACTATTTATAATTCAATGATAAACAGCCTGTCATCCCTTCTTCTTAGTATGCTTTGATATGTATTTAGCATGGCGTGTTAAAATGTCTCACTGACATAATTATGCTGTCATTTGCTTTTTCCAGTCCCAATTGGTTAAAAAAAGCCCAAATTTTACAACAAGCGCAACTCCAGCCCCCACGTGCCCAATTTGGGGTTCCTAAAAATAAAAATGACAGTCACAACTGTCGCGGCGCTCGGGGTCTGTCCAATCCCCTTCCCCGCTGCGCGCTTCACCCAATCGGGCGCCGGTATCACTATCTCGGTCAGATTAGAGAATCTCCCATCGCGCAGTTGTATATGGTCATGATGACAGCAGCATACCAGGAGATCCAGCAGACTAACGTGTGAGCCCTGCCGGAGGGGTCTCAGATTTTTTAAGCGCCTCATGCTTCATTTAACCATTCAACTATATGAAGCCGCGTCTCTTTTCCCGTCTTTTCTTTAATTTCGAACGCGAATAAAGCAGGAACGAACTTTTTCTTCCGCGGCGTTCTAAAAGAGTGGCGGCTGGGCGAATTTAAAATTTCACGTATAACGTTCTTAAAAAGTAGTTTAAATCTGGTTGGGGTCTGAAGCAATACTTCTATCCCTGCCCTCTTCGCACGCTCTTCCAACTTTCTTTCGTTTTCTTTCCTTCTTTTTTTCCCTTCAGAAGAGCGTGCGCGCGCCAGTCCCTCTCCCCCTCGCGCTGTAAAAACTAGCTGATTGTCGTATAAAGGGGGGCACGAGAACATCGGGGAAAAAAAACATGATGAGCAATAATACATACTACGACCAGCAGCTGCCGCCGCAGTATTACCAGGGCACCGACAACGGGGAGGACGGAGACGAGGAGATGCCGGCCACGGAGAAGGACCTGGCGGAGGATGCGCCCTGGAAGAAGATCCAGCAGAACACCTTCACCAGGTGGTGCAACGAGCATCTGAAATGCCTCAACAAAAAAATCAACGACCTGCAGAAGGACCTGAGCGACGGGCTCAAGCTCATCGGGCTCCTGGAGGTTCTCAGCCAGAAGAAAATGTACAGAAAGTACCACGCCAGACCCAATTTCAGGCAGATGAAGCTGGAGAACGTGTCCGTCGCGCTAGAGTTTCTAGAAAGGGAACACATCAAACTGGTTTCTATAGGTAAGTGCTGTTTTATTGCATAAATATGCGCTCAGCTCAGTGGCAACCGCGCTTTGGTAAGATGTTATGCTATTTAAGTAAGCATAACGTTGATATTCAAAACAAATAATCTTTAGATCTTTAATTAAATTATTGTGATTACGTACAGTACGATAACGGAACGCGTATCGTTTTTATGGTTACCTCATCATTCCAACTTCGCGAGCGTTTACTGCGACTTGTAATCTAACTTTTATGGCTGGTGTAACGTTCTTTGAAAAGCTTGCAACGTGTTCTTATATGTATAAAAAAAACATACTTTTCAAGGCCACCTCGACTGTTTGTTTTAACGTTCTGTGGGGGGGCTCAAGCCTTAATTAGGGGGTCAGACCACACAAACCACTCATAATTAGCTATCATAAAGAGTCTGTTTTACATTTCAACTGTAAATATTGATTCTTTTTTCTTGTAATTCCATTAGTTATAATTTTGTAAGCCCTAAAGTATTATTTTGGAATGCCCACACTACTATTTCATCTACAGTATGAATGGACAACTGAAACACATAGGCTACTATCCATGAACAAGTATGCCTTTTGTGCATAATAATCATACAATACTTTTTATTGTAAAATCCAAATATGTGTACAAAGGCTATGACAGATTAGAATTGTATGTTCTTTCAAATAGGAATTAAAGTGTCATGATGTTTGTTTGAATGCACATTAAATGTGCATTTTTTTTGTTGACATGGAAATCATCTAGTGACCCAATATCGGCTGATATATTTGTTAAATTATAGATATAACAGGAATTCAATTGTTTGTTATGGTTTTTGACACCAGCTCCTCCTGTTGACATAATCATGTTCAAAATTACATGAAGCAAAAAGAGATCCTAGGACAGTAGTGGAATATTTTGGGGTGCATTTTGTACACTTAGGCTTTGGGACACAATCCAAAACTCAGCTCTGGATCAATGCTATGATAGATTTGTGGATCCACCTCATTTGGAAAGGGCATGCAGGCATGAAATTACCATTGATTACAGTGTATTTGTATTGCATTTACAGTGTTTTTTTATTGGATTTAATGATATTTTATTTCTTTGTATTTAAATATATTCCAGTAGTTTTAGTGGCCTGACAATCTGATACTGAACTAATGCATGACATCAGCAAAAGGCTGTAAATGTGGCTAATCTGAGATAATGTTTAATTAATAATGCACCAAATATCATCAGACAGAGAAGTACAATGGCTGTTTCTGGGTCGACTTGGCTTTTTAAAAATGACTCTAGGATCTGTTTTAGGATCAGTGTTAGTTTTTTGCAGTGGCAAAAGCTTTATGTTGTTCTGATAACTCAGTGGTGGGTGTCCGGAATTGGCAGCATGGCATTCTTTCAAAACAATTAGACAACAGAAAAAGGGCAACGCTCATTCCTATCACTGTTGTGGGGCTGGTTTGTTTATAATAAATACTGGATTTAGCCATTGATATACACTGAATGATTATTTGATTGGACTGCAGATGTGGGCCTCCTACTGCAGGGTTTGGGGGAAGGAGCCAACCGTCTCACATGCTGGCACATGACAGCAGTGCTTTCAGCCCAGCTGTCATTGGCAATGAGACGGATCTTTCCAGAAGGGCACCTGCCTCTCAGAACTCCCTTTACGCAAGAGTGTAGGGTGACAGGGGTGCAGGAAAAACTCTCGCACCCTCGTCCAAGAAACCCTGTGTGTATGTGTGTATGTGAAAACGGTGTCACAAGGGGGTTGGCCTGCTGCTGCTACAGGAAATACCACTCACCTCATTTATTTTATCACTAGCATGCACTCAGTCGCTCATGCAGATGTGTGTGAGATTATATAGATTTTTGTTTACATGCATACATGAAAATAATACAGAGCACCTAAAGAGACATGGCGATAGTAGAATATGTTAAAAGTTGGTTTTCCATGCAAAACGTTGTGATTTTCTTGCGTAAACCACTGTGTTTTGCATGGCAACAAAGTGGCTTGGAAAATTCATTTTTGGAAATGCATTATAGTTTAGCAACAGAGCAAACATTTTGCGCAAGAGAGCTTCTTTTGTAATTTATTTAGTCTTAATTTGACTTATTTTTTGTTTAGATTTTTAGTTGTATTCAATTTTACAAGATGGAAAAACTGTATTTCAGCGCTTTTGCAAGCAAATTTTCTGGGGAGCACAAAAGTTTGTAAGAGAATTTAAAAGTTTTGTGAGTGAATGCGAAGACATTGAAAATATGGTCCTTTAGGGACCCTGTAAAATATAGATTCAGAGACTTTTTTTGTTTTTATTTGTATAATGCTAAATATAATGTAGTCAGAATGCATAAAACAATGCTGAAAGTTTATTTGCATGGTGACCAAGCGGTTTGTGGAAAAACAGGAGTAGAAAACCCTTGAGTTTTGGGTGTAAATGATGATGGCTCTGGGACAGGGATCTTCAGCGTTTAGCCCCTGAGTGAGTGATTGATAGATAGACAGCTGCGCTCTGGGGTCCATCTAGTAACAGGTGCTTTAAATAGTCTGACAGAGCCAGAGAGCCAGGACAGAGGGGGTTGCTGGAGGTCTTTTGGATAGTAAGAGAGAGAAAGAGTGAGTCATGGGATAGAGATGATGAGCACATGATTCGCAAAATTTAGTGCCCCGTTTTTTGAGGATTTTCACCGGCTTTACCAAAAATTAGATTTTAAAAAGTAAAAAAAAAGAAAAAAGAAAAAAAGGATTTCAGTCAATTACAATAATATTTTTCAATAATATTTGCTGTAAAATAAATAATACATTATGTTTTGCAGCTTAATAAATTAAAGATCATTTTAATTTATTATTTCATCTTGAAACATTGAAAAATGTCGTCTTAAACTTTGACATTTGTAAATAAGCAGACTTTGTGATTGAATATTTATAGTATTTATACATTTAATATTATTATTATTTCATTTTCTGAACTTATTTTAAATTTTAATGAAATGTAATTTTTATTTAGTATAATTATTGTTAGTGTTGCGTTCAGTGTTGCAATTTTAGCAAAATGTTGTTTTTAGCTTTAACATTTAAAAATAAATAGACTTTATGAGGGATTAAACAGCATTGATAATGTTAATTTAACCCCAAAACTAAATATTTATATTTGCAAGGTTTAAAATCACATGCACACGTTCAGCGGCAATTTAGAACTCGTGAAAGGAAGCCCCTATGGATGTTTGTATCCCAGAGGATAAATTTCATTAGATTTAAATTGAAGTCATAGCATGTTTTCCTGGAGAGGCTTTATCAGCACAGTGACTTATCTCTGCCAAGTCATGCTCTGTTTCTCTGCATGTAACACTTTCCTGGCCCATTAACTAGAGCTTTCCTCTGCCGCTCTACATTGAGAAGTAGCATTGGTTATATCGATTCGCCCCTCTACTTCACCTCTGACATTGTTTCTGGTGAACATTGCGTGTTATATTTTTTGGTCGACTTCCAGAGTTTATCTCCGGACTCGGCTCTATGTAATCTTTGGCAGCGAAAAGAAGGATTTCCATGCCTGGTGTCCAGGCTTTCTTTTTCTGAACAACAACAAGCAGTCTTTCTTGCAAACATGGTCTCCCTCTTTCTCTCTCTCTCTCTCTTTCTCGTGTCCTCCTGCTTTAATTGTTACCATGTGTCAAGGGCTAGTCAGTCCGCTGGAATGTTCGAGCACACACTCACTCCCTCCAGACATTTGACATGCACCACTGTGGTGCTTTTCTCAATTTGTCCCACTCGGTTTATTAATATCTCTGCTAATGAAAGCCTAAAATGTGCTGCTGCTTTATTGCAAACTGTTGCACATCGAGGCTGCAGATGGCCCAGGTGCATCCTGGGTAGGCGGATATCAGGTGTTTGTGAGGAACGGTTGTGCAACTGCTCCTTTGTTTGAATGTGGGAAACTCTACAAGGCCGCTATTTATTTCTTATCGGTTGTATTTTGATTATTAATCACTCTAAATGACAAAAAAAGACTCATTTGCCAACTATTAGAGAATTATTTTCAAGGTTTATTGCTTTGGATGCTGCAATGATTGAATTCGATTCATGACAGCAAAAGGATCAGAAGGGTTTATTCAGGATATATTTTGACACCCGCTGTGGAATCTTCTGTTGCTGTATAAATCCAGCTCCTTCCTCAAACTCCAGGACCATGTGGGAGATCAGAAAATGATGGAAAGCAGACGAGGGAAAGAAGGGCGCGTCGCTTTTGATTATGAATGGGGTGCTGGAAGGCTGACTGGGGCTTCATCTGCTCTGTAAGTGATATCTGAACCTCTCCGATGTTTTCAGCTGCTCTCAATGCTGTTTGGATTGAGTTACACATTGTAGAACATGCTTTTTTGTTATAACGCACGTCTGAGATTCAGAATCAACTGGTTGCTCATATGAAAGAGGTAGTTTGACCAAAAATAAAAACGATCATATGTTGTTCTAAAGCTGTATGACAAAAAGTTTATGTATAAAAGTGTTATTATAGAGGTGAATAAACAATGACAAAATTTGAAAAGTGGAACACATTAAGAATGTTAAAAGATTAGTTTTGGATCTCATAGGCAAATACAGTATTTGGAAATATCTTCAAATAAAAATAAAAAAGTCATAGATGTTTGGGTCAAATGTTTTATATTTTTAGGTGAACTATCCCTTTAATATATTATTTACCAACTTTTTAGATGTCCGGACTTTCAAGAATAAATGTAAATTTTTATTTAGGAAGGTTTCATTACATTTAAAAGTCAGCACAAATATATTTATAATGTTGCATAAAAGCTTTTTAAACTTTCTACTCATCAAATAACTCTGGGGAAACCTTTTTTTCACATTGATAATAGTCATAAATGTTTCTTGAGCGTGTTAGAATGATATCCGAAGGATCATGACACTAAAATACTGGACTATGCAGAAAATTATGCTTTGCCATCACAGGAATAAATACAATTCTAAAATATATTTAAATACAAATAGTTCTTTTAAATTGTTATAATATTTCACAATAAAATTAATTTTAATGTGTTTTAATTAAATTTTTTATAATTTAATTGTATTTTTCTGAAGGATCATCAATATTACTGTGTTTTAATTTTAATTATTATTTTAACTTACTTTAATGTATTTTAATTTAATTTCATTTAAGTTTATGTAACTTTATTTTTAGATTAATTTAATTTATTTAGAAAAATCATACTGACGCTAAACTTCTCAATAGTAGTGTATTGTAAATACAATATAATCTGCTTTAATAAATATATAATACATGCATTTACATACTATTATATATA
>JAUCMU010000080.1:4708843-4732822 GCA_032275025.1 Enteromius treurensis | reverse complement strand
TATATATATATTTATATATAAAATTGTTACATTTTATTTTCTTTAAACTAAATTAAACGTCTAAAACATTAAAAAATTCAGCTTTACAATTGCATAAATAAATTATAATTTAAAATATATTAAGAGGAAAACAACTATAATAACTAACTTAACTTAATAACTTAATTAACTATAAATTAACTAATATATTAGATTATATATTAGATCAGATTATTGTTGAATGTCACCCTAAAAGAGACAGTAGCTGTATTTTAACTGGCATAAACATCAGTTCACTAAATAAACTAAACATTTTCTTTTAATTAGTGGCATTTATGTGGAAATGACAGTACATTAATCAGTATTTCTCAGTATGTGTTTTCTCAGAGAAATGTATGACAGTTTATAGCGTGAGCAGTTTATGTGCTGTACATGTGCTGAAGGTCAGTCTTGATACTTTGCCTTTGTGCTTGTCATCCAAATTAAATGATAGCTGCTTTATGTGAGTCAGTGTGTGTGTGTTTTCTGCAGTATCTCTAACACTCGTCCATTGTTCTTTGAAGATCCTGTGGAAAATGTGAGAGTTGGTGGCATGTGTCCATCCTTTCCTATCTTTGCCTCTTGGAGAGACACAGTAATGGAATTATATTTTCCGGCCTGTCCAGAGAACCATGAACTTGACCTCTTCGACAATGGACACACGCTAGCATAATGTAATCTGAATATGTGGAGTGTCCACAGTTTCAGGATGTGACTTCAGGCTGATCTGTGTTTTGTGTGCGACTCTTGGAGAAAGTCAGATAACAGGAACGTTATTTCCACAGCTACTGGGGGAATCCCTGCTCTCTCTCTCTCTCTCTCTCTCTTCTAACAGACCTCTGCCTATGAACACGGCAGCTGACCAGAATACACAACTGAGATGAAACCCCACACGTTTGAAGCCTTTAGTGTCAAGACACTGTTTGTGCAACTGTCAGCTTTAGCTCAGAAGGGTAGGCTTTAAACAAAATATACTTTTGTTGACCACAAGAAATGAGACAGAAAAAAGTTGCAATTACCTTTTCTTTTAGTTTTTATTCAGTGGCGGAAAGCATGCTTCTCTTAATGAAAATTTCTTCAAATAAAATCCTTCACCAAATGTTTTTCAGTGTACTATAAGATGGCATATATAGCAAGTCACATTAAAAAACACTAACACAGATAATGAATCTCTTGAAATGATTTGCCACATTTTTTGGAGATAATATGTATGAGAAGATACCAGACAGAACATAGACTTTGACCAACAGTAAATATAGGTTGTGTGTGGGGCTGTTCTGCTCTATGTCTGTCAGGCTCCTGAGTATTGTTCATAACTCAGATCTCAACTTTGATATTCATGTCATGTGCTTTGTTGCATTATCTGTCCTTCAGAACTTTCACTTTGTGACTGTGTGTATGTGTGTGTCGAAACAGCGTTTTATATGATTGTACTATTGTGTTTTATATTATAAGTAATAATAGGAAAATGATGACTGCATTTTTTGCCTTTGAACCTTTAATTACTGTTTGCTCCATGCATACATCTTTTTTTTTTTTTTTGCATTTATTTATACAGTTTGCTTTCAATGGTCTTTTCTCTTTTTTATTCTATTTTGATTGATTAGTTTGTCTTTTACAGTTTGTGAAACAAAAGAGCCTCATTTATTATACATTCCCTGTTGAAGCGGTGTGTGTGCGTGTGGGTGTAGGTTGCATATTTCCTGAGGCAGAATGTCTCTTCCTCACAGAGGCCATTGTATCTGTCTCTTCTGTCCTAGTGACTGTGGTAAGCTTTCTGTCTCCTCCAGAGAGACTGCGATGTTTGTTTGGTCACCCCAAGCAACAGCCGACAATCACCTGATGCATCTAAGCTGTAGAAATTTCTGATGGCGTCACTGGCCAATGTTCAAATAAATCAAAGGGCAACACAGTATAACCTTATTAGAAATTGCTATGAGAAGTTCTTATTACACATTTTATAAACTGTAAATATGCATAAGCAAATGATGTAAAAAGACCGGATAACAAAGATGGTACGACTGGTATCAGTGACAGTCGCTGGTTTTCAGAATTTGCCAGGAAAATTCAAATTTATAGTGTTTATAGTTTATAGGGAGGATCTGCTTTATTGGTCTGCTTTGCTTTAATATTTTTCCAGTTGCATGCAATGATAAAATAAGTATTTTTAAAACCATCCAGGGCTAAATTCACAAAAAAAAAAATCACTTAACTTTATCCAATTTAACCATCAATTACAGCACTATCTGTATTGTCATTTTAAGTACAAACTAAATAAGTGAACAATATTAGAAAATATTTACAGAACAGGCAGCCTTATTTTAGTGTCATACATATTTTATTTTATTTTATTATTTTATTTTATTTTATTTTATTTTATTTTATTTTATTTTAAACATTTTTATTTAGTTTTATTGAGTTTTTATATTGCCAATTTTCATTAGAATTTTAGTTTTGTTTGCCATTTTTATGTAATTTTTTCAAATATTATTAAAGCTTTAATTCATAATTAATTCCAGTTTTATTTCTGGATTTAAGTGCAAACTTGCATATTTTAATCTTAATTAGGCTTATTATAGAATTAGCTTCATTCACGAGTGCACCAGGCACAATTTGCACAAATTGTCTGCTTCAAATGGCATCTTTGCACTCAAAATTAACCGGCAACATTGGAAATCACATCCCGAAAAATGCATTCAGCACAAATTTGTCATCGTTTCATAATTCCCTTACTGAATTGGTTGCTAAAACAACGCAGGCACCACATACAAATAGCCCTATCAGCCAGCGCAGACCATTCTTAGTGAAGTCCCTCCTTTGAAGACCTTCCAAACAATGACAATATGTTGTTCATCGCTGAAATTAAGCAATTGCTTTTAGTTGAAAAGAGCAGCAATCACCAACAGCTGGATTCAAGATGAATGCATCTGTACTCGCTGCAGTAACACCATTACATGTGTTTTCTCCTATAGCTTTTGCCAACAGTGGCTTATAAAATGCTTGCAGCATCTGTTTCATTATTTTTATCTCGTCTTGTTGGTGTGGTTCAGTGGAGGGAGGATGTGAATGATCCAGACTGGCTTTAATCAGGGTTAGAAAAGTGTCTCATTACTCACAGAGCCAGAGATATATGCTGCGTTTACACAACAGATTAGCTGTTCCTTATGCTTATCCTTAGATATGCTAAAGCAAGAAAAATGTATTATTTCATTATTTTTTAAAGCAAATAATGTTATTTTTTGTAGTTATTTAGTTATGTAGTTATTTTTGTGTTATTAGTTTTCAGTTGTTCGATTTTTTTTTTTTTAATTTATTATTATTATTTTTTTAAATATTTTAGTAAATTAAAGTTTGTTTTGGTCATTTTCATTATGGCCATTATTTATTTGTATGTTTATTTATAAAGCCTTAATTCATATTCTTAACAATAATTAATTTCATTTTTGTTTCAGTTTTAAGTTTTAGTAATTTGGTACTTTAGCCTAAACTTATTTTATTTCAATTTTATTATTTTTTTTATTGTAAACAATAGCAACACTGAGTGAATGAACAACTGTGAACTAACATGAACAATTTTATTTTTTTTAACTAGCATTAACAAAGATGAATACAAATGTGTTGTTCACTGCTTGTTCATGTTAGTTAATGCACTCATTAACTCAAATGAACAAATTACGCCTTATTGTAAGGTGTTACCACATTTTTATACATTTTGGTGACATTTTCCCCTTTATAACCATATACCGTATTGCGATTATTAATTCACAAAATGTGAAGAGACAAGGGATGGGCCAACAATCTATCACCTCCCTTTGGAGGGAGACAAATGAGAAAACGTTTCTGCTTGTTCTCTGAATTACCCCCACTCTCCATAAGTTATCCTTTCCTTTCTTATTGTCCTAAATGGTCTTTTCCCAGGCTCTGATCCCATATTTGTTTTCCTGGCCATTATGTGGTGATGCTGTACCCTAGCGGGCTGGAATTCCTGGCCCATGTCATCAGCCATTCCTCAAAAAGGCTTCATTCGCAGCCACGGTGCTTTATGCTGTCGGAAGGAAACACTTAGCTCTGATGCCTTTCATTAAGTGTGTTTGAATCCAGCTGTTTCGATGGTGCCTTGTGCAATGTGGCAATGTGCTTTATCTTCAAGAGTTTGTGTTTTGCTGGGGTGCACATTGCTGGGTTTTGTCAGGATGGCTTGAAAGAACCAAAGACATTCAATGTATTGAGAATAAACATCGCTGCACTCTATTAGGTGCAAATCTGAACATTTCTTTGTCTTATAAGGTGCTTTTAGGAAAAGTAGACCAAATAGCTGTTTGTGCCTGCTCAGTGTGTGCGTGCACCTACTCTGTCATATTTGACTTTTCATTTAGTATATCATATATTGTCAGATGAGGATCTAGACCCCTCGAGGCACACAATAGCAGCCGACACACACCTGTTTAATGATATTTGATAGTGGTGAGTGTTGAACAGCTGAGCTGTGTCTTTGTATGCTTGATGTCTGATATCTGCCTGTACCTGATACACACAATCACTCATCCCTGCATATAAATTGAAAATAAGTCAAGTTGCAAATTGCATGTAATTTAATTTTTGAGTACTGTCCTGAATAAGATATTTACATATAGTCAAAATTCTAAATAATAGCTGAATTTATACAAATAACCATTCAAAAGTTTAGATATGCTTGATTCCTAATATTGTGTTGTTACCTACATAATATGCGATTTATTAATTTATTTGGGTGGGATGTAAGTCTCGTGTGTGTCCTGGACACACAGTTCTTCCCAAAAGTTGTTTGGTTTTCTGTCATCTTTTACCCTTTCTAATGGAGGCCGTATGATTCTGAGATCCATTTTTCACAGTGATGACAACCGAGGGGCTCAAACACAACAATTACAAAAGATTCAAACATTCAGTGATGCTCAAGAAGGAAACACAGTGCATTAAAAGCTTTTGAACATTGAACATTAATATGTGTTAATTTTTCTTATTTTATTTAAATATCATAATTTAATCATTTACTACTGCCCTTCAAAATATATTTATATGTATATATGTATGCAAAATATTATGCATTAATAAGGAAGAGCAATAGTAATACTTTTCCTTTTTCTCTGACTCTCTTTATCGTACTCTCATTCTCTCTTTCTATACTTTCTTAACGTCACATATCAGGAACATTGCCAAATACTTTCTCCTTGTCTATTTCTGTTGGGCTCGGCCTTGATGCAGAGTGCACATAAACGTCTGGATGCATTCCTCTCCAAGCATCTAGAGAGCCTAGGAACCCAAAAACATTCAACTCTGTTCTTGAGAGGAGGCCATAGTGAGCGTAACACGCGGCCCTCGCCAAACCTATGAGAAAGTCTCCAAAGCAATATATCAAAGAAATATATCACTAAAGAATTTGATCTGGAACTTGTTTGATTACAGCGAGGCAAGAATGAGAGAGAAAAACAGAAACTGGCAGTATTATTTGATTGGAGATATTGGATTACCGCCAGACTGCTGCACACATTGCAGCGTTTAGTGCAGACAGCTTTGCTGGGGGTTGAAGCAAAGCGTAGTCAGATTCAGCCAGTGTACCGATTAAGTTTCATCTCTCTCTGTGTGTGTGTGTGTGTGTGTGTTTTTTATTTAAACTGACCTCATTCCACAGATCCAGGGTTAAATGACATCAGCCTTTGGCATTCACTCAGTGGCTTAGTAGTGTCCATCTTAATTCATATTCCTCATTGTAGTCCAGGGTCTTTTTTACTGTAAGGAAAGTTTTGAGTAAATGTAATGAGTAAAACGTGCTTGGGGCACTTTCTATAAATAACTGGGTTTACATTTTTTGGTATTTATATTAGGTTTGCACCATCAAATTTGGACCAAGTATGATATTTCTAAGCACAGTTTAGTACCTCGGTCTGTGTTTTTTCATCACTAGTTATTATTTGTAATTTATAGTACGTTTAATTAATATAATTACATGATCATGTTATTTTAGTTTTGTGTTAGATGCATAGCTTTCGTAAGTAATCTCTCAGAAGAATACGGGATTTGTGTCTTTATTACATTATAATTGGATAGTAATGGGACACAAATATGTGAGAGTATACTTTGAGTGCATTAGCAAGCCATAAGATCCGTGTTGAGAGAGTTTGTCCTTGCTGTTTATTTGAGCATGTTGTCATTATTTCAGACAAGGTAGAGTACGGACAGGATGTTAGTGCTGTATCCTAAGCTCAAATTTGGCCTGATTTTTTTTTGTAGTGTGTGTTGACATGACCGAGCTCTCTTCATTTCACCCTGAGCTTTTGATCTTCACCCTAAACTAACATGTGTTCCCAGTAGCACCACAGGAGTAATAAAAACCAACCTCAGAATGTTTAATGGTTTCCTACGCCAAGCATTGAAACGTTGTCTTTTGATGATTCCCAGTATCTCCACAAAAGGTGTTTCAGCGCTCATGCGTGGAATAATGCGTTTAAATCTTTCTCTTTCTCATTGCAGACAGTAAAGCTATAGTGGACGGCAACCTAAAACTGATCCTGGGGCTGATATGGACCCTTATTCTGCACTACTCCATTTCCATGCCTATGTGGGAGGATGAGGACGATGAAGATGCCAGGAAGCTGACGCCCAAACAGCGTCTTCTGGGCTGGATCCAGAACAAGGTCCCCCAGCTGCCCATCAACAACTTCCACAGGGACTGGAGAGATGGCAAAGCCCTCGGTGCCCTGGTGGATAATTGCGCACCTGGTAAGCAGAAATCTGTGGTTTGCGACCACTTGGCAACAAAAATGTCATGTTACATTAATCACATGTGGTCTTACATGGAAAACTGTCCTCATTAAGTAGATTGAGGGACCAGTAATACTCATCAAGGAAATGTCAAGAGTCATGCAGAATCTGCTTTGCCTTAGGAAATGGGAAGCTGTTTTGATAATTAGAGTATATGATCTCACTGTGGAAAGAGCCAACAAGAGAACAATTGCTGACCTCAAAACAAGAGATCACTGCTATCCAAAACATGATTCATCAATTGAATACTTCTGGATTGGTTTGGACTTACACTAGTGGAAAATCCAGAACCCCTGCAGTTCAGAGAGGGTTTAGTGGACAGGTCAAGTCGATTCGAAAGCGTGCATGTCCATCCTTGTCAACTCCGTAATCAAAGCTGACATTCTGGCATTGTGTATGCTCTGTGGACTTTTGGACTTGGCCATATGTCTGTTGGGAAATGAGTAGGAGAAGTTACACTAGAACATACTATTGCGTCAACAACCTTGTTACAACATTCTAATTAAATAGTCTGCTACGCTTGAGCAATATTATTTAAAGGATGCTTAATGGCTAGCAGTAAGGAACAAGATGGAGTCGATCCAGGAAACTTGGAAGCGGTATATCTTTTCTCCCTTGTTGTGATGTGATGATATACGTACTTCTATAAATCATTCACAATAAGATAAATAGCTTGCATTTAGAAAATAGAATTTGTACTAAATGCCTCGATTCGTCTTTCGTTAAAACTTGTGCTGAAATGTTCCCATCTCCTGACAGGACATTTTGAGGTGTGTTTAAAAGAGTTCAGCATGTTTGACAAACACAACCAGCAGTTGCATTGTCCGTTTAGTAAAGAAAACAGGTGTAGATGTGACAGTGGGTGGAAGGCAGCTGCACTCTCTCATTTTAGGGTTTATTTCACACCCAAACACAACTAGATGCTCTGCTTTAACATTCAATATCATCTGAAGTGCAGAAATTGGATTTGACTGGTGTATATTGTGATATTTAAAAATGATGCCTCAGTTAAAGTGGTTTAGGTGCTGACTGAAAGTGCTGCTAACTAGAAAATGTTTGGGTTGGGTAATGTAGGTGGTGATGCATGACAAACAATTGGATAAACCAATATCTGATGGTTTCACTGCCGTATTCTTCCTCCAATCCTGAGGAACTAAAGGGCACTGACATCAAAATACAACCATCGACATTGTGACCCTGAGAAGAATTGTGAGAGGTGAAAGATGCAATATCTTTGCATGTTTCAGGTGTATGTGAGTTTGCTGGCTCTGCTAGCTGTTAATGAGCCCCTGGTCTCTGCTGTAACTGAATGGAAAGTGTCAGAAGCTAAGACGGCAAACATGCTAAAGTGAAAACACATGCTGCTTTATGCATTTCCTGCCAACTTGCACTTCGTTATATTTTTCCCCCATGTGCATGTGTGGAAAAGCATCTCTTAGCAGAAGTGAAGCCAGAAAAGTTAGATGAAGTATTTATTCCAGTATTTCAGTGCCTACAACATATTAAAAACCACTATATTGCATTTTATTGGTATATATTTAAAAAATAATAATCTTCCATTGACATGCACAGAAAGAATCATTGGTATGAAACGTTTTTCTCATTTGATTTACTGTACTTGAGAAGTCTAAGATTTTCCTCATAAAATAACTGCATACAGACTGTGCTACATTCACACTTTGTTTACCTCTCTGTCGCTTTCTCCATCTAATTTGTTTTCCGCTATTAATGGTGGTTATGTTACTCTTCTACCACCATCCTGCATCTGCTGGGAACTGTAAATACCATTCTTGGCAAGTTTGAATGCATTAAAAACTTCAAATGAAAGGTTTATCAGTAAAATGGGGCCTGTGACAGATACTCACTGTCCAACCCAAGTATGGGGCCGCTGTGCTGGAGAATCTTGGAAAACAATCCTAGATCTGATATTAACGTTTTGGCAGTCGCCGAAGAGGCTTGTGGTTTCAAGGCTCTCTGGTTCCATTTGAACTAAACACCTCTTGCTCTTTGAGTGTAATCCAGCATATAATAACAGTTTTACTCCAGACGGCACTGGTGTGTGTTTGCTTCAGGGAAGCGCTCAGTGCTACGAGCCTGACCGCGCTTATTAAAGGTTGGAAAAAAGGGTGAAGTGACGGGAAACTGCTCATTTGAGAGCATTTAAGGTCAAGTTGAACTAAAGAACATGGATTAATAGGTCCTCGCTGTGGAACAGTGGGTCTGCAGCCCAAGATTAAGCTTTTTTGTATTCATCTTCGTGTTTAAAGCAATATGCAAGATCATTTCAAAGTAAGAGTGCATTTTTAGACCTACGTATGCAGTAGCTATTCTGATTCAGAAAATATTTCGAATTAACTGTTTGCATTAAACTCTGTGTTCATTTAAGGCCTGTGTCCGGACTGGGAGACATGGGACCCGAGTCAGCCAGTGGAGAATGCAAGAGAGGCCATGCAACAAGCCGATGACTGGCTCGGTGTGCCTCAGGTAAGAAGCAGTCACTTATGTTTATTAGGACTCACAGCCTGATTTCACAGTCTGTTTTCTTCTTCAGCAGTTTTGTAGGCCAGTGTTGACTTTAAGAAGTAGCTTTTAGCTACTGAAATTACATTTTGACCTCTTTATTCTGAATGATCCTTGTGTGAGTCAGAGAGTGTGAAGGAGTCTGGGGCGTTGTTCACACAGACCTTACAAATGAGATTTATATTGGCATGTTAAACATTAAACTGATTAGATTTTGTAGTCTGAAAGCTCAAAAGCTCACTTTTCAAATCTTTAGGTCGAGTGCTATGGAGTAGGCTATCACTGCAGCAGGAGAGGTTAAATTATGGGTTTAATAACAAGGTGCATATTTCTTTTACTGTCCCTGCTGATCTCTTATTCAATCTCCACTTTTGTGTTTCTGCTGTGTTAAATACCATTTAGAGCTATTTGCAGTTAGCTCTTAACCTCCCAGCCTAGTGTTAAATATAGCTGGTCACTTAACCAGTGGGACATGAAAGACGGGACTGAGGAGAGACAGAAAATATTTTCCACAGCTTTAAAAGTGTACTTCATCAGTTTTGTGCCTTAGACCATGACAGAGTAGAGCTGTGTTTATATCTGACGATCAATTCTGGCAGTGACGGTACTCAAAGAAAATGTCAAATAAAGTCAGTGAGATGTGCTTCTTGCCTTCTTCTTCTCAGTCCTGTTCTTGAGGGCTACAGCCATGCACATTTTAGGTCTTTTGCTATCTCATGCAGCCGTTGCAGGCCAGTGCTACCTCTACTAAGTTATATCAGGTGTTTTTTATGAGGAAGACTTCCAAAATATGTTACACTGGTGGCCCCAGGAGCTGGATTGAGAAACATGGCTTGAATAGCTTCCAGGATTGAAATTAGAAATCAAGCACTATGTAGAAAGTAACTTCTGACCTCTAATTTTGCACTTTGTACAATCAGGTGATTGCTCCAGAGGAGATTGTGGATCCTAACGTGGACGAGCACTCAGTGATGACCTACCTGTCTCAGTTCCCCAAAGCCAAACTTAAACCTGGTGCCCCCCTGCGATCTAAAACCCTGCACCCCAAGAGAGCCAAGGCCTATGGTCCAGGTTAGACTGACAAATGATGTTAATAACACAGACAGTGATTAGGAGATGAAATCATTTAGCCACTATTCCTCAACTTAATCCTCTGCGTCTTTGCCTCTGTAGGTATTGAGCCCAGAGGTAATGTCGTGTTGAGGCCAGCTGAGTTTGTGGTGGAGACCGTGGAGGCCGGGCTTGGAGAGGTGTTGGTGTACATCGAGGATCCAGAGGGCCACACTGAAGAGGTCATCTTCTAATTCAAACTTCTTTTCAACTCAAAACAATCCAGCATCTCTTAGCCATGACTATTTGTTAACCATGGCAAGATTTTCATGTTCTTTTATTCAAGAAAAAATCGAATAAAATATTTGAAATATTAATTATATTATAAAATATATATTATAATTATATGATAAAATATTAATGATTAAAATATTAAATGTTAATTATAATTCAAGTTTGGTAATTTTTATTAAAAATAATACAAAAAGTAATAATAATAATTAATGATTTTATTGTAAGGATTTGTTTTTTAGCACACTAAATAAAAATAACTAACTAAAAAAAAAATACAGTTAAAATGAAGATACATTTTAATGTGTTGGTTATTTCATTGTTTTTTAACATCATACTTTTTAAAATGAAAAATTAAATAAAAAATATATGTAATTATAAAAACTAATTCAATATGATTTATTAGTAGCACAGTTCTGTATTTTCCCTTTGAAATTAATAAAGAAATAGTTCTTGAGCCTTATTAAAATGACTGCAGGGTTACACAAGAATAAAAAAAAACTGTTGTAGCAGCTACCTGGTGAATGTCTTACTAATATGTCTTTTTTCACAGGCCAGAGTAATCCCCAATAATGACAGGAACAGGAGCTACTCTGTGGTCTATGTCCCGAAAGTGGAGGGTCTGCATAAGGTATAATAATGAGCCATGCACTGTGCCTTTTGTTGTCATTGAGCTGTGCCAGATGAAATCACTCTGTGAGAGAGAAGTTGTGTTTGAGGGGTATTTCTTTCTTCCTTTAGGTGAAGGTGTTGTTTGCTGGACAGGACATTGACAGAAGCCCTTTCCTGGTAAATGTGTCTAAAGCACTTGGAGACCCGAACAAGGTGCACGCCCGTGGGCCAGGTTTGGAGCCGGTGGGCAATGTGGCCAATAAACCCACCTATTTTGACATCTACACAGCAGGTAATGGCAGAGAAATAATGCTGCTTGCTGTAAAACTAGGAACTAGTTAAATGCATATTTTGTAACTTGTGTATTCGTGACTCCTCAGGTGCAGGAGCAGGCGATGTCGGTGTGATCATTGTGGACTCTCAGGGTCGCAGAGACACCGTAGAGATCATTCTGGAAAACAAGGGCGACAGTGTTTTCCGCTGCACGTACAGCCCCATTTTGGAGGGCCCTCACACTATATATGTGACATTTGCTGGCCAGCAGATACCCAGAAGCCCTTTCACTGTCCACATCTCAGAGGGTGAGAGACCCTTGTCTTCACTTTGTGATTTTAATTCCTTGAAAAAATAAGATAGCAATCCCGCTGAGTCTTCGTTAATGTTTAACACCATGTTTAAGCTCTTAATGCACCAAGAAAACAACAAGTGCTTTTTTTGCCTGAACCTTCGACTTGTTGTTTTTTGGTTGCATTAAAAGCATGCCACGTTCTTTCTAAAATGTCTCATGCCCCTGCTGAAAAGACTAGCTTGGGCTAAAGATTAATCTGGTTGGCTTGACCATAAGTTTCAGTGTACTGGTCTTTTCACTTGTGGCATTTTGCACCTAAAAAGCTTATTTCCCCCTTGTAATGAGTTCAAAGTTGATTCATTGACAGCATGCTGATACTGGACCAGTCCCAGAGAGACCTGCTTTCTGTGGCACTGACTGAGACCGGGTTGTTTGGTTTTGAGCTCGGTTTGCTCACTGCTCCAGGGGTCCACCACCCTCCCGATGTTGACGAAACGCTTTATTGTGTTTCCTCTCTCCTCTTTCGCCTGTGTGTGTCGTTCTAGCTCCTCCGAGCGGCCGGCAGATCGGCTCCCCGGTTCACATTATCCCTCAGTCTATACGCACGCCGCCCTCAGAAAAGGCCAAGAAAATGCCTCCCCCAACACCACCCAAACCCAGGCGACCAAGTTAGTACGGGCCACCCGGGGGGCGTGGCAGATGCCTGCTCGAGCTTGGTCCCCTCCCTCCTGTCTCCTCTCCTCCCCTCTCCCTGGATGTGTCCTCTCTCGGGCACGCCACCTCTAGCTCGTTGGCATGCGCTGGCGCTTTGCCCTCTGGGGCAGCTAAAATCAACAGGAAGCTTAGATAGATACAGGAAGTGATGAGATGAAAGTGTCTGTGTGTGAGTGAAAATGAGTGTGAAGGTTAGACAAGTGTTTTGCGAATGCTGCTGCTGGTCTTGTTTTAACCGATGCAGAAACAGAGCCACCATTCAGTGGTGGGACTGGACGATCACTTAACAGACGCTCAGCACACCAGGACCACTCTTGATTGGAATCTGCTAATATTTAAAATTCTGTAGTAATAATAATAATAAAGCATTTAACTAATTTAACCCTATGCTATGATTAATTGTTGAAAATAATTAAATAAATTAACAATAGTTACAATTAAGTAGTAAAAGTTTAAATTAGGGCTGAATATGTTAATCAAGATAATTTAATTTATTTTATTATATTATTCAGTTCTATTATATTTTATTCTTTTCTGTTCATTTTTATTTATTCATTTTTATTTTACTTTATTAATTTTTTTGTTTGTTAATATAACAGCCCCTGTTTAAACTATTCACCTTAACCAAGACTGACATTGGATCTGCACTACATTTTTTATATCCTTAAAAATGAAGATGCCACAACCTTATCTGGCATCAGAGAGCCAATGTCTGAGTGACCGTCTGGGTGTGTAATACAATCCTCTTCATCTCAGAGGTCATCGTCATCCAACCACTGTCATCATGATGGTCGTCATCATCTCAACAGTTGCTTGATTTGGCCGTGTCGCTCTATAAATACTAACACAGTGAATGGGAATGCTTTAATGATCTCATCTGTTATAACATGATTTTCCTAACCGAAATATACAATTCAATTACTCATTAATTATTCAATTAACACTACTTTTCCGTTTTTTTTTTTCACCTAATATGATTTTGTAGACTTTCATGTCCAGCACTGGAAAAAACAGATAATGAAAGACGAAATTGTTTGATAATTTCTGAGAAAGCACTCAGGACTGAGCCAGACTGTTTTAATAGCCATTGTATTGCTCTAACAGAGCTCATTAGTGTTAATACAAATATTGTGTTTATTTTAAGCCTTTTTTATAAGCTCTTGAAAAAGCTGATCAGTATGCCTGTAGTTTTCATTTTAGAGGTCTCGCTACATTTCTAATGGGGTCTTTATGAGATTGCTAATTCCTTTGTCATAAGCTTTTTTGTTTTGTTTTTCTTGCTCTTCATTGCTCGTACCTTTGGCTGGGTCCATATGCATAACTAACACTGACAACTTCATCTTTAATTATGTGTGTACGTTTCATTCATTTTTTTCGCCATGGTACTTATCACCTTTATTATCCAGAATAACCATTCTTTCCTCTTTTTAGCAAGTAACCCGAATGCCTGTCGGGCTATTGGCCGTGGCCTGCAGCCAAAGGGTGTGCGTGTGAAAGAGGTGGCCGACTTTAAAGTGTACACGAAGGGAGCAGGCAGTGGAGAACTACGTGTTCATGTCAAAGGGCCAGGTATGCATGGGACTGTTTTGACTGCAACAACGATTTATGGCTTTTTTTTTTTTTTACCTGTTTTAATCAACTGAGTGAACTGTTTACATTTTGTGTTTGTAGGAGGTGGAGATGAACCTGTGAAGGTGCAAGAGCTGGGAGATGGTGTGTATGAATGTGATTACTACCCCATTTTCACTGGAAAATACATTATCACCATTACTTGGGGTGGACACGCCATTCCCCGCAGGTAAGGGCGCTTGCTCCACCGGTTTAGAGTAATGTAGACCCATTTCCAGACCTGCGTCTACAAATGTGACCCTGGACCACCAAACCAGTCATAAGGGTACATTTTTTTGAAATTGAGCTTTATACATAATCTAAAAGCCAAATAAATAAGCTTTCCATTGAGAAATAGTTTGTTAGGACAGGCTAATTTTTGGCTGAGATACTATTTGAAAATCTGTAATTTGAGGGTGCTAAATACTACGAAAAATTGGCTTTAAAGTTGTCCAAATGAAGTTCTTAGCAAAAATAAAAAGTTTTGGAAATATGCCAAATATCTTCATTGATCATGATCTTTGCTTATTATCCTAATGATTTTTGGCATAAAAGAGGTCCAGGTCCAGGGTCACCAATATGTGCTGACCAGGATTGTACTGGATCTGAAAATGTTCCTTCAGAAGGATAATCAATGCAGATTATCATGAACATCCATCTCACTTCTGATCAAAATGTTTATATGTGTGTAGCCCATTTGAGGTGGTCGTAAGTGAAGATGCAGGCCCTCAGAAGGTGAGGGCTTGGGGTCCAGGCTTGGAGACAGGAATGGTTGGCAAATCAGCTGATTTTGTGGTCGAGGCCATTGGCACTGAGGTTGGAACTCTGGGTAAGTGTCTTCTTTAACATTATTGAGCCACTGTACCTAGTCAACTGATCTTCTCAACTTTGGCCCTCAAGGTCCACTTTCCTGCAAAGTTTAGCTCCAACTCTAATCAAACACACCTGAACAAGCTAATCAAGACCTCCAGGCTTACTAGAAAATACAGGCAGGTGAGTTTGATCAAGGTTGGAGCTAAGTTCTGGCGAAAAGTGGACCTTGAGGGGGAGAGCTATCAACCCCTGGTTTATAGTGTGATAAGTTGCCTAGGTAATGGGTGAAACTCTTTCCATGTGCAGGTTTCTCCATCGAAGGCCCATCACAGGCTAAGATAGAGTGTGATGATAAGGGAGACGGATCTTGTGATGTTTTGTACTGGCCCACTGAGCCTGGTGACTATGCGGTCCATGTCATCTGTGATGATGAAGATATCAAAGACAGCCCCTTTATGGCCCACATCCTCCCTGCAGCCAATGATGTCTTTCCTGAGAAGGTCTGCCTTTACAGTTGGCAATAACGATTGCACAGTCATTGGGAATATTAAACTGCACCCGTAACTAAACTAACTCATGTTTTTATGCAGATTAAGTGCTACGGTCCTGGGCTGGAACCAACCGGGTGCATTGTAAACAAACCTGCTGAATTTACAATTGACGCCCGTGGAGCTGGAAGAGGACGTCTACAGATTTACGCTCAGGTACGTTTTTATTCGAGTCCCAGGTGCCCCATGCCTCACTTCACTGGTACAAAAACGTTTTTGTTTATTTTTCTTTAAGGACTCAGAAGGCTTCCCCATTGACATCCAGATCACAGATAATGGTGACAGCACATATTTCTGCGTCTACATACCCACCAAGCCCATCAAACACACTATCATCATCACCTGGGGAGAGGTCAACGTTCCCAACAGTCCATTTAGGGTGAGAGCTCACTGTCAACATGCAGACTTCAGCCAGCTGATGACATTTTTATGTTGCCGTTTGTCAAGAACTTTCATTACTGGATCTTCAACAAGTTCAGTCTTTCAGTGAAAGTCAATGACTACATGTTTCCAGTGTTAGATTTCAAACTTTCCCTTTTACATGATCATAGATTCCATATTGGATCGTGCCTTTACAAGAACCAATGTCCTCCAAAAGCTTTAAATTTCTAGTTTTACAGTACTCTGGTCTTTCTGCATTTCTCAGGTGACCATTGGAGAAGGCAGTCACCCAGAGAATGTGAAGGTTCATGGACCAGGAGTGGAGAAGACTGGCTTGAAGGCCAATGAACCCACATACTTTACTGTGGATTGCAGTGAGGCCGGACAAGGTCAGAGCCAACATAATTGCTTCCTTGCATACTTATATCTGACCAGTTTTAAGTTGCATGGGTGTATTTGTAGTTATAGCCAACAATACATTGTGTGGGTCAAAATGATAGATTTGTTTATGCCAAATATCATTAGGATATTCATTTTTGATTAGTAATATGCATTGCTAAAGACTTTATTTGGACCACTTTAAAGGCAATTTGCTCGATATTTAAATTTTTTAAACCCTCGGATTCCAAGCTTTCAAATATTAGGGAGAAATTTGATCAAATCAGACTCTAAATGCTTCTCTTTGTCTCCCATCTGTTCTGTTCTCCTTAGGAGATGTCAGCATTGGGATTAAGTGTGCTCCTGGCGTGGTGGGACCTGCCGAAGCAGATATTGATTTTGACATCATTAAAAATGACAACGACACATTCACAGTGAAGTATACGCCTCCTGGAGCAGGACGCTACACCATCATGGTGCTATTTGCTGATCAAGTAAGTCTCAGTCAATAATACCAAATTCGTCTCTATGCAATTTCAGATATCTGACTGCATTTGTTATGAATTAACAGGAAATTCCTATCAGCCCTTTCCGTATCAAAGTTGATCCATCCCATGATGCCAATAAAGTGAAAGCAGAGGGTCCCGGACTCAGCAAGACAGGTCAATTTGATTGTCAGTGACTGAAATGAGAAAAATAGTAGGTAAAGATAGCTTATCTCATCTTCATGTAATGTGTCTTTGTCACAGGTGTGGAAGTGGGCAAGCCGACCCACTTCACAATCTACACTAAAGGAGCAGGCAAGGCCACACCTGAGGTTCAGTTCACCTCAGCTGGGAAAGGAGAAGTCGTCAGTGACTTTGAGATCATTGACAACCACGACTATTCTTTTACTGTGCGTTACACTGCGTTACAGCAGGTGAGGCTAACACTGGGTTGCTGTTCATAGAAATGGAAACAAAGTGGTCATATATTATAATGTTACAATATCATAAATTCTATCTTGCTCTATCCTGTTTGTTTTGTGATCCAGGGCAACATGAGCATATCTGTGTGCCATGGTGGTGACCCCATCCCCAAAAGCCCTTTTACCATCACTGTTGCTCCTCCTTTAGATCTCAACAAGGTCAAAGTTCAAGGACTCAACAACAGTAAGTACACACAGTTTGTGTGCACTATGAAATTCTAGCTATGTTGATTGTATTGGACATACAGTATTTTGTGTGCTTATCTTTTTAGAAGTCGATGTAGGGAAAGATGAGGAGTTTACTGTTAACACACGTGGTGCGGGAGGTCAAGGGAAAGTGGATGTCAAGATTACCTCACCTTCTCGCCGGACCATCCCATGCAAGGTTGAATCTGGAGCATCCAATGAAGTGCACACTGTTAAGTACATTCCCCCGGAAGAGGGGCCCTACAAAGTGGACATCAGCTATGATGGAAACCCTGTGCCTGGAAGTCCTTTCACGGTGGAGGGAGTGATGCCTCCAGATCCCTCAAAGGTAGAATGCCTTCATTTGATTACCCGTCATTGTCTTATTCAACTGAATTTTCATGATTCCCTTAAAAAAATCTTTATTATCGGAAAACTTTTGATCAAATGATCTCATTAGACATACCGACTAGACCAGACCTTCTCATGCTTAGTGCTGCAAACATACTAAGAGCTGGCGGGGAGGATAAATTTCTCCATATGAAGAGAAACATGGAATGCATTTTAGGAGTAACAAGAGAAATTGGACTGTACCGTGCAATCCTTACCTCACAAATCAGAAAGACCTTCAGAGAGTTTATGAGCCACTAACTGGAGTCAGGATGTTCAAACTAAACTACTTCCAGATTTTGTTAAACAATATTTTTTTGATCCTCAGTGCAAGGATATTTTCTGTTTGTAGAGGTTTATTCCAGGAATGCTGGTTCCAAAGTAAACCTATTTAATTTAATTTTTGTTTGCTGCTTGTTCTCTACAGTGCTGGATTGTTCCAGTGAGGGTTTTTCTTCTCCTTGAGCCAGATGCTCTAGTTTGTATATCAGTGAAGAAGCCTAAAACAAACACAAAAGGCCACTGCCGGAAATTATTACAGGACAGTTTTGTTTAATTAATCTGTGTCAGAGAAAGGTGAAACCGAGTGTAGTGTGCCAACTGATGTACTTTCATCCACATGTAGGATGGCTGCCCCATTCTCTGTCACTGGGCTGAAGTTTCACTAAGAATCATTAGATGGTTGGTCAGTACAATACCGAAACAGATACAGATCTTTGACCATAAATGGATGCAGATGATGAAGGCTGTCCGACTTTAAAAAATGTTGGACTGTCCTCTAGTACTCTTATAGCATGTCGGACTGTTGAATTATTAATAATTCAATGCACACCCAGAGTGGCCATTACTCCTTAAATGTTCATTAATTTTTAATAGTTCAGAGTTCTGGAATCTAATATTCTGCTTACCACATGTACCGCATATATAATTTAATTATATTGAAGTATTATATGTTCTGGTTCTTTTTCAGGTTGAATGACTTTTTTAATTATTTTTTTATTAGAATTCTGCTTTATTTAAACACAATCTTGACTGAAGTTTTGTGTTTACTTTAAGGTACGAGCCTACGGTCCTGGCCTAAAGGGAGGTGTTGTGGGAAAACCCGCTCCATTTGCCATCGACACCAAAGGTGCAGGAACAGGGGGTCTCGGGTTGACTGTGGAGGGTCCTTGCGAAGCCAAAATTGAGTGCCAGGACAATGGAGATGGATCTTGTTCTGTGTCCTATCTCCCCACTGAGCCCGGAGAGTATTCCATCAACATCCTGTTTGCTGATGCTCACATCCCTGGTTCTCCCTTCAAAGCCATGGTGCAGTCTGTCTTTGACCCCAGCAAGGTCACAGCTAGCGGGCCAGGGCTGGAGAGAGGAAAGGTCGACGAAGCGGCATCGTTCACAGTGGACTGCTCTAAAGCAGGCGAGGCAGAGCTGACCATCGAGATTATTTCAGATTCAGGAGCGCAGGCTGAGGTTCATGTCCAGAATAACAGCGATGGAACTTATTCTATCACCTACATCCCTCCTTTCCACGGAATGTACACCATCACCATTAAATATGGAGGACATGCAGTGCCGAAGTTCCCTGCAAGGGTGCAGGTAGATCCTGCTCTCGATACCAGTGGAATCAAGGTCTACGGTCCAGGGGTGGAACCCGGAGGTAAGAAGGCACATTTAAATGTGCTTGTGTTCAGTACTATTGTGTTTAGCTGTGTGCTTCAAAACTTGCTGTATTTTGACAGGGGTGCTCCGAGAGGTCACTACACACTTTGTCGTTGACACTCGGGTTCACAGCAAGATGGGTGGAAACCACATCAAAGTTCGGATTGTTAACCCATCGGGTGCCAACACTGATGCCTACATCACTGACAAAGGAGATGGCACTTATAGAGTGGAGTATACAGCATATGAGGATGGTAAGATATCCAGTATACAGGGAACCATAAACAAATTTTCAAAAACATTATTAGTGGTTAAATTAAATGAGAAATTAAATTAAACAAAAATGACCATATTACAATAATTAAATTATTTATTAAATTTAAGCCTTAAAAAATACCAGTTGTCCTTACAATTGGGATCATTGCGTCTAATTAATTTATTTTCTTTTTCATATTCTTGACTTTTTTGCTGTCCATGTCTTTGGACGTAACTGGTTTGTAGCACATTTGTGACCCTGGACCACAAAACCATCATAAGTAGCACAGGTATATTTATTGCAATAGCAGTACATTGTATGGGTTAAAATTATCAATTTTTCTTATATGACAAAAATCATTAGGATATTAAGTAAAGATTATGTTTTATGAATATGTTTTGTAAATTTTCTACTGTAAATATAGCAAAATTTAATGTTTGATTAGTAATATGCATAACGAAAAGCTTCAAACTTTAAAGGTGATTTTCTCAATATTTCAATCTTTTGCACCCTCAGATTCCAGATTTTCAGATACTGTAGTTGTATAAAATAGTGTCCTGTCCTAACAGACCATACAACAATGGAAAGCTAATTTATTCAGATTATGTATAAATCTCAATTTCAAAAAAACAGACATATGACTGGTTTGTGGTCCATGGTCACGTTTATTGTCCATGAGACAGAAAAAAGAATTTATTAATAGTACTAGAAAAGTGAAAGCAGTGAAATCCTTGTAGGCAGTAAAACCAGACTAGGCCATAATTCTCTCTTTCTCTCTGTCAGAAAAATGTTATTAATGCACACTGGGGTGATGTACAGTAACTGAAAATTATATAGTTTGCGTAAAGTCAGTCATTTTCTTACTTCATGCTGACTGAAGCCGGCCTGTGTTTCCACCCCCAGTCTTCATTAATTTAACAGACCATGCTGGCATTTCTTCTGAACTGAACCTCCCTTTATTCCCTGAGATCCATGGGACACACGTATTTACTCAGAGCTGTCTTTTATTCTGAGCACGGCCGCTGTATTGATTGATCTGTGTGGAGGTCAGTGTTGCGAGATGGAAATTCATTCATTGTGTTTTGAGCAGAGACTGCTGATGTCTGTTTTCCCATGATGCCTTGATAATATTTCATCACAACTATCGATTGAGAGGAAGAACAAAAAAAAACAAAAACATCTTTCGTCGTATAGCCACACACTCTTCCTATCAAACAAGCCATTTCTCAGACAGGATAAGGCAATCAGCCAATCAGATTGGAGCTTGACAGAATGAGAAGTACTTTCCAGCATCATATTCGTAGGTGAAAGAGTGCTATTTTTTGTCTTTGTGCAGGTGTGCATCTGGTAGAGGTGCTGTATGATGATGTACCTGTCCCCAAGAGCCCGTTTAGGGTGGCGGTAACCGAAGGTTGTGATCCCAGCCGTGTACGTGCCTACGGTCCTGGTCTCGAAGAGGGTCTGGTCAACAAACCCAACCGCTTCACTGTGGAGACCAGGTACATTTCTACAAAAACTGCTGTTGAATATGAACATGTTCTGGAATGGGCTCATTTGAAAAGGTCAAGTCTGAAGTACCATTGTTTAATGTAATCATAGATGCTTTGTAAAAAGTTTCAACTCAACACCTATTTAATGCCATTCACTGGGAGGGATGAAACCCTACATGAATAGTTCTGGTGTAAAACAAATCCAGTTTAAATTTTGGTGGTTACATATACTGTAATCGCATTAATATTTTTAGATTTTACTTTAACTTATGTTTTCTCCCATGTCTGTATTTTTCTCTCTTTTAGGGGCGCTGGCACAGGTGGTCTTGGATTGGCCATCGAGGGTCCATCAGAAGCTAAGATGTCTTGTAAAGATAACAAAGACGGCAGCTGTAGCGTGGAGTATATTCCTTTCACTCCTGGAGAATATGACGTCAACATTACTTTCGGAGGTCTGCCTATCCCAGGTATGATGTAATTTCCTTCTGTCTAACTCATTCCATGGTTTGTTTCTAAGTAAACTCAGCATGCTAATTATGCACTGACATTGAATTTCAGCAGTTTGAGAATTCGAGAGTGTTAAGACGTTTGGAAGCAAATAATCATGACAGTTTGATTTTAATGCTTGAATGTTTCATACCGCAGGGCCTGTTTTAACATTTTATGAAGGAAAACGGTAACTGTACGATTTCTGTGGGTTTTTAGGTAGCCCATTCAGGGTGCCTGTGCGGGAGTTGGTGGACCCCAGTAAGGTGAAGTGTTCTGGTCCTGGTTTGGGAAGTGGAGTAAGAGCCCACGTTCCTCAAACCTTTACTGTGGACTGCAGCAAAGCTGGACTCGCCCCACTAGAGGTGCTTCTGTATGGACCTACAGGTAAAAATAGATGCACAGAGAATTTATTCAAAGTCCTTGATGTGCATAAATGCAATTTAGCTTTTAAAAATGTAAATATTAGAATACCAGGAAGGCTGGCTTAAAATGTAGGTATGTGGTATGTGTTTAGGAAGTGGTTTGTATGCATATTGATACTTAATAACTATAAATTTAGCTGTGTTCCCCTCTCAGGAATTAATGTGAAAGCAATGATAAAGCATTGTTGCAATCTAGCAAAAACTTTTTTTAATGCGTCATTATAAAACATTTTATCAATGAGGGGCATGTATTATGTCCTTGTAGGGTAACATACTGTATACAATATTGTGTAAAATTAATACTTCTATTCGGCGGGGATGGAGTGAATTGATCATGAGTGATAGTAAAAATATTTATCAAGTACTAAAAGACGCTGTTGTTTTGAATTATTTATTAAAAAAGGATCCTGAAAAAAAAGTATCAATGTTTCCACAAACATATTAATAAATAAATTGCAATAAATGACTCATTAGCAACAAATCAGCATTTCAAATCAGGCATCCAAATGATTTTTGCAGAATCATGAGGCACTGAGGTCTGGAGTAATTATACTGATAATTTGGTTTTGCCATCACATGGAGAAATGAACTTAAATAAACTTAAGTTGTAATAATATTTAACAATATTACAGTATTTCTGATCAAATAAAAAAAGCCATGGTGAGCAAACGAGATTTCATTTAAATCCATTAAAAAATGTCACTGATCCTAATTTCTTAACATTAGTGTACATTAAAAATGTAAATCATATTTAGGTTATAGATGACTGTGAGTTAAAGGACACAAGAACCGTAGCTTTAGCTCTCATAAGGTTGTGATGACAACCTTGAAAATGACAAATTGGCGCTGTAAAAAGTCCTGGATTTGCATTCAGTAATGTCCATGAAGCCTGCAGACACATTCATCAACAGTGCTTTACAGTTGTCTAGACTGGATGACAGACACGCAGAGAGATCAGCTGTGTTGTTATTCTAGGGATGACAGAGCCGGTGAATATCACAGACAACGGTGATGGCACACACACAGTGATCTACACTCCTGCTAAAGATGGACCTTACACTGTGTGTGTCAAATATGCAGACCAAGAAGTGCCACGCAGGTGAGTGGGCTGCTGAAAGTATTAATAAAGTCTTAATATTAATGCAACGAATAGACTATGAACAAAATCTTCAGTTTCAGTTTCCCTCTTTTTAGTCCTTTTAAGATCAAGGTGCTGCCCGCTCATGACGCCAGTAAAGTCCGTGCCAGCGGTCCCGGACTGAACGCTTCTGGCGTTCCCGCCAGCCTGCCGGTGGAGTTCACCATCGATGCCCGTGACGCAGGCGAGGGGCTTCTCACTGTACAGATACTGGTCAGTGACATTAGGCCTCTATTTTGATGTGTTTTAAGACAGAGGTTATCACATGTGCTTTAACGGCCACTGTCCCCCCTCCGCTTCCCTCTGCCCTGACCTCTGACCCCTTCCCTGCTGTTGCTGTAGGGTCCGGATGGGTGCAGGCAGGAGGCCTCTGTGTTTGTGGAGGACTGGGGTAGGAGGGTGTGGGAGAACCACATTGTAAAGGGCACCATCCCCTTCCATATTCTTAGGAAAGGATGTGTAAGGCGGCCCCTCCTTTCGGCCTCCTCTTGTTGTTATAACTCACCATGTCTGGCGTCCCTCCCATTAGACTTGGGCCCCTAAGAGCTCATGGACTGTCCCCTTGCTATTATACTCCCTACCTATCCTACCTACCTACCTACCTACCTACCTATCTATCTATCTATCTATCTATCTATCTATCTATCTATCTATCTATCTATCTATCTATCTATCTATCTATCTAT
>JAUCMU010000080.1:4695494-4708828 GCA_032275025.1 Enteromius treurensis | reverse complement strand
TATCTATCTATCTATCTATCTATCTATCTATCTATCTATCTACCTACCTACCTACCTACCTACCTACCTACCTACCTACCTACCTACCTACCTACCTATCTATCTATCTATCTATCTATCTATCTATCATGTTTCATATACACCACATTCCTTTGACACTGAAGTGCTAGAAGTGACTTCGGAATTGTCGTTTCTTGAGGGTGATCCTTGTTTTTTTTAATAATCATACTACTTTTACGTTTTTGAAAAGGAAGGGAAAAAACTTCACTCAAACCAAAACCAAACTGCGCACATGCAAAAGCGTCCAGAAACATCTTGCACAAAAGTGCAGTTTTCAAACGTAAGAGTGAACCTTTCTCCCAAGCAGCCATACTTGATCATTTTTAGCGGTCAAGGGGATTGGATACCCTTAATATTGCCCTCTAGTGGTCTCTGTGGACTGACCTGTCTATAGATTTAGGCTAAAACCCTACATGTGGTTTTCCACTACATGACTAACTGTACATGACTATGCCTGCTACTGTATGCAGTCTGTATGAGGTGTAGTGCTTTGTTGAATATTGGCTACATTTATTGAAATTCACTTATTCCAGTAAGAAATAAGATTGTGTATGCTGGCTTACGTGAGCCTACGAATCATACACTAATTTTAACAACTCATTCCCTTTGCAGGACCCAGAAGGAAAACCAAAGAAAGCCAACATTCGAGATAACAGAGATGGAACATACACCGTGTCCTATGTCCCAGATATGACAGGACGCTATACTATTACAATCAAATATGGTGGAGATGAGATCCCATACTCACCCTACCGCATACATGCGCTGCCCAGTGGAGATGCCAGCAAATGTCTTGTGACAGGTCAGTTGTACTTCTAAGTCTACATGACTTACAGCTTCATTACGATGCAATCTCAGCAGCCTAAATACTAACAGCTCTTTTTGTTGATTTGTAGTGTCGATTGGGGGACACGGATTGGGTGAGTTTTTTAAATCAGTTACAGTGCTCATATTGAACTTTGCAAGTCTTTTATGTAGGATCAGTTTAGGCCATTATTAGGCCATTCATGAATGTTAAAATGTTGCCCATTGTACTTGAATTCACAGGATAACTCTCTGAATGGTGTAGTAAAACAGCTTTATTGTGCTTGCTGTGTCATGGACAGGCTCTGGGCTCGGACCCACTATTCAAATCGGAGAGGAGACCGTTATCACTGTGGATGCAAAGGCTGCTGGGAAGGGGAAGGTCACCTGCAAAGTGTCAACTCCAGACGGGGCGGAGCTAGACGTAGATGTGGTGGAGAACGCGGACGGGACATTTGATATCTATTATACTGCTCCAGAACCTGGGAAATACATCATAACTATTCGCTTTGGAGGAGAGCACATTCCCAACAGCCCCTTCCATGTGGTGGTGAGCACCTTCTGTTGCTATGCATTTTGAGAATCATTAGAATAAATATTTTTTATATATTTGTGAATGTTCGCTACCACTGAAAAGTTTGGGGTCACTTTGAAAAAAGCCTCTTATGCTCACCAAGTCTGCTTTTATTTAAATACAAAAACAGTAAAACTGTACTGTTTTCTATTTTTTAATAGATTGTTTTAAAAATACAATTTATTCCTGTGATGCAAAGCTCAACTTTTAGCATCTTCAGTGATGCATGATCCTTTAGAAATCATTCTAATGTTCCGATTTGATTCTCAAAAAATATTTATTATTATCAGTGTTGAAAACAGTTGTGCTGCCAGTTGTTCTCTGTAGAAAACAAGTCTTATTTTATATAAAAAAAAAGTACTGACCCCAGTATTTTAAACAGTAGTGTACATGTTATATTAAATTTTTTTTAAGCAAATGTATGCACGTTTCCAAAAATGGCTACCTGTGCATGGTGTGTTTTTTACAAAATAATTATTCTCCCAAATACAAGCATTTTTGGATCTAATTCATTGAGATTATGTTTAATTTAGCAATTCAATTCCAGTTCAGTGTGTCGAATTGAATTAGCTGCATGTAAATGTGTGCTGTGTGAAACCTTAAACATGTGACCACCTCCTTCTCCAGGCATCTGATACCATCCCTATAATCGAAGAACCATGTGATAAACTACAGTTACAGCAGCCATACGCCCCCTACCAGGGCTACACCCCTCACTGGGTACACACCGCCCCCTAGTCACCAAATAACATCCTAAACGCTCTCTGCCCCTCAGCCTTTATCTTTATACCTTTTCATTTCATGCATCTTTGCTTAATTTCCCATGAGCTTTACTGCTGACGTCTTTTTAACAAGTTATTAAACAGCTAGTTGGCTGATCATGCATTTGTAGAGTTAATGAATAGGTTGCTTGCTGATCTCCTATTGCAGTTGTAGCTGCTGCTTTTACGAAATTATTTCATCTACTGCAGCCCAACCAGCCTGCGTCCTTGTCTGTTTTTCATGTTCCAGCCTTTAACTCTTTTCATGCACTTTGAGCTTCTCACTGTAGTTACTGTAGTTAGCAGTGCAGTGATGCTAAAATTGCTTTCTCTTTTAGGCCACAGAGGAGCCAGTAACTGCAGTGGATGCCATGGAGCCAATGCTTCGCCCGTTCAATCTGGTCATTCCATTTACTGTGCAAAAGGGGGAGATTACAGGTATTAACACTTAAAAAAAATTATCAGAGGTGCAAGGAAGCATGCATCTTTTCACAAAGACCACTTGAATTCAGTATTTGCAAAAATGGCTTACATTTTTTTTTTTTATAGGGGAGGTACGTATGCCCTCAGGTAAAACCGCCCGTCCCCACATCACTGATAACAAGGACGGGACTGTGACCGTCAAATATGCCCCCACCGAAAAGGGCCTGCATGAGATGGACATCAAGTATGATGGGAATCACATACCAGGTATCAAAACAATCAAATGTTTGCTGCTCTAAAATCTCTCAATGTAATAATTATACTATAATTAAATAATTTCAGTGTTTAAGTCACTCTTTTCATATCGCCTTCACAGGAAGTCCACTGCAGTTCTATGTGGATGCCATTAACAGTGGGCATGTGAATGCATACGGCCCTGGTCTGAGTCATGGCATGGTCAACAAACCCGCCACCTTCACAATCGTCACTAAAGACGCTGGAGAAGGTAATACACACACCCCAAACCTGGCAGCCTCACAGTTGCATTTCATTAGCCTCCCATTACCAGACTTCCCACATTGCTCTCTCATCCTTTTGTAGGTGGTCTGTCTTTGGCAGTGGAAGGCCCTTCTAAAGCAGAGATCAGCTGTAAGGACAATAAAGATGGCACCTGCACTGTGTCCTACCTGCCAACGGCCCCAGGAGACTATAATATAATCGTCAAGTTTGATGACAAGCACATCGCTGGAAGCCCCTTTACAGCTAAGATCACAGGTATGGGCTTTTATGTGCCCAAATATGGGTATGAGTGAGAGAGAAAGGATGAACAAGTGAGGGCAAAGTTATGTCTCTCCATAACGTCTGCAAGGCACTAAATTAGCTGTAGTGTGTGTTTATGTGTGTGCGCGTGTCTTCACTCCTGGAGAATTTAACCACATGTGTAGTGCTTCTAGAAGTAGGAGCCACTTCCTGAGAGTTTTTAGAAACAGGAAGCAGCTGTTTCCCCCCTCCTTTAGTCTCACTCTCACTTTGCCCCTCACAACACTGCTCTCCACAACGGAACTGGGGTTGCACCCGCACAGTAAATGTTTATTTTTAATAACTGGATTATATGTGATTTATTTTATTTTTATTAACTGGATCATATGATGTGTGTATATGATATATATATATATATATATATATGTATGTGTGTGTGTGTGCACTGCTGTTCAAAGTTTTTGGATCAATAAAATTTAAAATTTTTGGAGTTATGCTCATCAAGGCTGTGTTTAAAATTCTGTTTTCTGTATTAAAAAATACAGAAAAAACAGTAATATTGTGAAATATTATTAAGATTTCTAATATTGGTTTCCTAGTTCAATATACTTTAAATGATATTTTATTTCTGTGACGCAGCGCTGAATTTTCATCAGCCATTATTCCAGTCTTCAGTGTCAAACGATTCCTTCAGAAATCTGCTGATATGCTGATTTATCTTCAGTGTTAAAACTGTTGTGCTGCATTTTTTGTACCTGTAATACTTTTTTCTCTGATGATTAAAAAGTAAAAAAAAAAGAACAGCCTTTATTCAAAATAGAAACATTTTCTAACAATAGACGGTCACTATCACTTTCTATCACTTTAATACATTCTTTATGAATAAAAGTATTAATTTCTTTTAAAAAAATGTTTCCAATATTGATTATAAATCAGCATATTAGAATGATTTATGAAAACTGGAGTAATGATGCTGAAAAATCAGCTTAACATAAACTTGTTATGTTATGTTATTTTTAATTATTTACTGTCTCATTCTTGATGAAGGTGATGACTCAATGAGGACGTCTCAACTGAATGTTGGCACAGCCACAGATGTGTCACTGAAGATCACAGAGACAGACCTGAGCTCCCTGACGGCGAGCATCAGAGCCCCATCTGGCAACGAGGAGCCCTGCCTGCTGAAAAGACTGCCAAACCGCCACATCGGTAAGTCACACGTCAAGCCTGCCAGCAAATACATGCGTCTCGACTTAGCTGATAAGGCAGAATATAAATAAGCCAGATCATGTTATTGTGAATATATTCAGTTAC
Organism: Enteromius treurensis; assembly: GCA_032275025.1. NCBI lineage: Eukaryota > Metazoa > Chordata > Actinopteri > Cypriniformes > Cyprinidae > Enteromius > Enteromius treurensis. The sequence goes on along the minus strand of JAUCMU010000080.1, from coordinate 4,704,133 downwards.
TGAGGGATTTTAAAGTCCCTGAATCTTACATTTCCAGCGAAGGAGGGTCAGGTAGGACTGACTGGAGTTTGTGTACATCCTGGCAAACGAAATGAGTCCCAGAAGATTGTGAGACTGCAAATGTCATTACACTGTAACACTCTTAGAATCTAGATAAAACCTATTAGGTTTTTCATAACGAGGCATTAGCAGTCTACTTTCTGATGAGGTGATGCCTGTAGTGTTTACCTCAAAAAAACAGATTTGAGACCAAGAGCTCCTTCCTGCGAATTCAAATAGAATCAACTTTCAGCTCAAAAAAGGCTTTTGATGTAAAGCCAAACCCTCAGGCCTATCTTTTTTGTTGGCTATATCAGTGCTACTATAAAATGCTCTATAAACCTTAACAAAGAACTCTTTCCCATTGCTTTTTGCCTTAAGGAATATCCTTCACTCCTAAAGAGGTGGGTGAGCATGTGGTCAGCGTGAAGAAGAATGGAAAACACGTGACCAACAGCCCATTCAAGATCATGGTGGGCCAGTCTGAGATCGGAGACGCCAGTAAAGTGAAGGTGTTTGGGAAAGGACTGATTGAAGGACACACCTTTGAAGTAGCCGAGTTCATAGTGGACACCAGAAGTGCAGGTAAATGGTATTCTAGGATATTTGTGGCTTCCCTATAAATAATGCACTTAAGGTACAGGTGCAGGCATACTAATATTTTTTTTATTTTTGGCAAATTCACGAGCGAAATATGCCCGGGGAAATTTTTCCTCCTTGTTTGAAATCACACCTTTTTTTGCTAAAACGAATGGAATTCGTCAATGACATTTCGCAGAGCAACATTAAACGTGTCTGCACCATAAGCCTAAAGTTCACTTCAGTACACTTTTAGTGCATGTGTATGTGTATAATTTTTTTTATGCATACTAAACGCATAAACTAGCATGTGTGTACAAATAAGGATTTATGAAGGTTGGATTAAAAAACTTTGCAAACTGTATTTCACGGTAAAACCCATTGGTTCTGGTCAATATGTTACAGGTTATGGAGGTCTCGGTTTGTCCATCGAGGGGCCCAGCAAAGTTGACATTAACTGTTCAGACGTGGAAGATGGAACCTGCAAAGTGACCTACTGCCCAACCGAACCCGGAACTTACATCATCAACATCAAATTTGCCGACCAACATGTGCCAGGTGCAGCATAACCCTCAAATCGAAATCTCTTTAACATGCTGGCCTTTTGAAGTGGGCGGCTCCTTTAAACACTTCATGTTGTTTCACAGGAAGTCCATTTACAGTGAAGGTTCTGGGCGAGGGAAGAATGAAGGAGAGCATCACCAGAAAGAGGCAGGCGCCCTCTATCGCCACTGTGGGCAGCACTTGCGACCTCAACCTGAAGATTCCAGGTGAGCAGGGAATGAGTGTCAAGCCTTTATTAAATGACAGTCTGATTTAAAACTTGCTTAAAGTCCACCTGAAGCGAAGTTTGTGAATCAGTTTTACTTCTGTATAGTGAGAGAAACAAAAGGTTGAATGAGGAAAATCGAGGGCGTGGCTTGTTTTTTTCTACTGCAGACTGATTGGATGTCATAAAGTAGGTGTTTCATTCAGAAATGAATGCTGACAGTTGGAAGGGCGTGGTTTAAAGATGTCATTTTAGAGGGGAGGGGCATTTTCAGATTTGGATTAAAGATTACGAAGGCAAAAAATACGTTTTTGTGTATTTACTTGCGTGGATGAATTGTTGACAAAAAAATAGCAAAGTGTGCTAACAAAATAAATATAGTAATTATTGAATGATGAGTGTACATTCAATGCAGTATGAATATGGGTAGCATAAATGAGGTTCAGATGCATTACATTTACCATGTTGTCACTGTCAAATGACCTACCAGCATCAGTTGCGTTACTTCACTGGGATGCAAAACTACTTTCCCGTGGCCTCATGGGATAGATTTTATGCATAATTCAGAATCTTGCAAGAAGTAAGGTACTTTTTGCCTGCTACTGACATACTACTCATCTCATATTCAGACACACAGTAGAGCTTGTCTTTTTTCCCACCTATTTTTCACTGTCACATGTGTCACTTCCTGTCTCTTGAATCAGAGGGGTTCTGTATGAAACTGTAAAGAATTTAAGTTGTTTTGATATAAAAAAAAATCTAATTAGTTTCCATTCTGCTCGGAAGCATGCATTTCATGTTTCTCCTTTTTCATCGCTTCATTTCTTCTTCCTTCTTCTCTTTCCTTCTTCCTTTGTCTTTTGGGTTCCATGCCTGTAGGGAACTGGTTTCAGATGGTGTCGGCCCAAGAGCGGCTCACCCGAACCTTCACCCGCAGCAGCCACACCTACACGCGAACCGAACGCACGGAGATCAGCAAGACCCGCGCGGGCGAGACCAAACGGGAAGTGCGGGTGGAAGAGAGCACCCAGGTTGGGGGCGACCCCTTTAGAGACGTTTTTGGTGGATTCCTGGGCAGGGAGAGCCGGGGAACCTACAGCAGCGCCCAGGGGCGACAATCAGAGGGTGTGTGTGTGTGTTTGTGTGTGTGTTGATCACTGGGTAAAGGGTTAATTCACCCAAAAATGAAAATTACTGTAGTTCTTATTTTACTTCCCCTCAAGGCATCCTAGATGTACATGACATTGTATTTTCAGAAGGGTGAGTAAAACATGGGCTAATTCTAATTTTTTGGGTGAGCTGACCCTTTAAAGAGATCATTTATGCATTTTTGTTTTGCACAAAATCATGTGTTGAAACAGAATAAAACTTTTTCTCTCCCTTTAAGCTTTGTAGATAGTTTCTTTTTGTGATGTGTGTGATGATGTCATGGTATGTGTGTGTTTATGGGGTTTTCGGCGGGAATGAGCGCACACTTTCCGCTGCAGACGTTTATGACAGGAGAGCTGAGCTGGAAAATCTGAGCAGCCTTCAACTCTGCGGGCAGCCCAGCCAAAGCTTTCTCGTTTATAGAAGAAATGCCTGAAATGTTATGTGAAACGTCTCATTCGTGTGCCCTTCCCTCTCTCTCAGGTGAATCAGGTACGCAGGAAATGACTGCACAGGTGACGAGTCCCGGCGGCACCACAGAGGACGCTGAGATCATAGAGGGAGAGGACAGCACCTATAGTGTGCGTTTTGTGCCTCAGGAGATGGGACCCCACACTGTCAATGTCAAATACAGGGGACAGCATGTCCCCGGAAGCCCCTTCCAGTTTACTGTGGGGCCTCTGGGAGAGGGAGGGGCCCATAAGGTTCGGGCTGGTGGTACTGGATTGGACAGAGGCGTGGCTGGAGTTCCAGGTAAGAGATAAGAAGCTGTGTTGTTGTTAACGTAAACAAAAACTATTAATAATTATTTTTGTTCATTGAAATAAAATAAAATAAAAAAATAGATAATTAAAATAATAATAATAATAATAATAATAATAATAATAATTTATTTTAGAATATTTTTAAAATTGGTTAAAGTTTTATTGTAATATCAAAATACTATTATAGGTTTTGATATTGACAGTTCTTATTTAGTATTAGGTATTACAATATTAAATGTTAAACTAAATCATGAAATTTTGCCTTGCCAAGCTGAAATAAAATAAGTTTATATTTCAGTTTATTTCAGTTTACTTTTATTTTATTTAAAGAAAATGAAAATAAATAAAATGTATTCACCAAAAAGAGTTTTTATAATTTAAATTTTAATTATGTGTTATAACCAGGCTATATAACCATATAACCATATAAATATAAAAAAAATATATAAATAAAACAAAGAAAAAAAAAAAAACATTCAACCGCTAGAAAAAATTAAAATATAAAAACTTTAAGCTACTAATAAATACTGTAATAGTATACAAAAAATAGTAAAATGAGACTGACAGGAAGTCAGGTACTGTTTATTTTTTTCTGGGATATTGCAAACATTAAAACATTATTTTTGTGTGATTTTTAGCTGAGTTCAGTATCTGGACCCGTGAGGCTGGTGCTGGCGGTTTGTCCATAGCTGTTGAGGGGCCCAGCAAAGCTGAAATTTCCTTTGAGGACAGAAAGGATGGTTCCTGTGGGGTGGCTTATGTAGTGCAGGAACCTGGTAAGTGCTAATGCTGTTTTTTATCCTAGTGTTTGCATTAATAGTGACATTTTTCATTTAAATGCTATGAATAATTGTCAGTTACACTCAGTCTTTTGTCTCTTATTTATTTATTGATTTCAGGTGACTATGAGGTGTCAATCAAATTCAACGACGAGCATATCCCAGACAGCCCTTTCATTGTTCCTATCGCATCAGTGTCAGATGACGCCCGCCTGCTTACCGTCACCAGCCTGCAGGTGAGTGATTCCAGATCAAACACACTCACGTTCGAGTCCTTCTTCTCTGCAGCAGCGGGATGGGGGTGATTCAGGGACTCTCGAGAGCGGATGGCAGCTCCTTTATCAACGCGCTCTTTGTAAGAGCACTTGATGGAGAGCACCGGACAGCTTATCATGAGACGAGACAAGTGTACTTGCAGTTCCCTTCACTTAGAGTGAAGAAGGAGTTTCTCAAGAAAGACAAATGAGCATGAAGAAGTAGCAGAGCGTTTTCATGTTGGCCATTATGAATATGCTTAGGCACATCAGTTGTAAACTTCTGAAGGTTAGAGGATATTCAGTCTGTGTGTCTGTGTCTATGCAGGAGATGGGTCTGAAGGTGAATCAAGAGGCTTCGTTCGCTGTGCAGCTGAACGGAGCGAGAGGGGCCATTGATGCTAAGGTTCACACACCATCTGGAGCAGTGGAGGAGTGTTACATCACTGAACTAGACAATGGTGAGAATATGACCACATACTCGTGAATACAAGTCTAAGGAATTATTTATCTGTAAATAATAATTTATGTGTATTATTAAAATATTCATATATAGTTTTTAAACATTTACACATTTTTAATTGACTATTTTGTCTGTGTTAAACAATGTTTATATTATTAATTATACAGTTTATTATTTTTAAAATATAATCATGAAACCATGTTCACCATGTATTTATAAAGTATATATATATATATATATATATTTGTGTTTGGTGTGTATTATTTACTATACTGTTATATTTATATTATACCATTTTTATTCCATTACTTCATAATTTTGTATATTTTTATTTGTTTTATCCATTATATTTATATAAAATTAGCTTTTATGTTTTAGATTTTTTTATTTTATTTTATTATACAATGTATTATTTTATTTATATATAGCATTTTTTCATTATTTTGTGTATAACTATTTAGGTTATATTATTGTGTATATTATTATCATTTATATTATCCAAATATATATGCATTCATTATATAATGTATTATAATATTAATCATTATTATTATTATTATTTATGATATTTTATATATTGTTATGCACTGTTTCATATATTTATGTTATTTTGTATATTATTTATATTTTGTATATTGTACACGTATAAATTATATGCGTGTGTAAATATGTATGTATCTGTGTATTATCATATTTTATACATTAGTAATGATCTAATATGGTTTTAAATTATTCATATAATATTCATATAAATGCATTATTATTATTTGTATCATTTAAAGGAAATATATCTAAAAATATTATATCTTTCTAAATATATGCATTTCTACAGCGAAATCTAACCTATTTTACTATATTATTGTGTGTGACTTAATTTGTTTAATCATATTATTTTAACTTATGTATTTTTTATTATTCATCTAAAAACCAAAATCTACTATATGATCACTGTAAAATATAAAGACACAGTAGACCTGATATTAGATAGATAGAAGCTGCATTTGAACTCTGTTTTTGTGCAGATAAACATGCCATACGGTTCATTCCACGGGAGAACGGCGTCCACTCCATCGATGTCCGTTTTAACGGGAGTCACATCCCAGGCAGTCCCTTCAAGATCCGTGTAGGAGAACCCGGCCAGGCCGGAGATCCAGGAATGGTAACGGCTTTTGGGCCCGGACTGGAGGGAGGAACAACAGGTACAGTATAACAACGAACAGCCAATCACTAGGATTTAGACACAAATACACAGAAACTCACTGGCTTCATCTCATCCGTCACAGGTGTACCGTCAGATTTCATCGTAAACACGTGTAACGCTGGCTCAGGAGCTCTGTCGGTCACCATCGACGGCCCGTCGAAAGTGAAGATGGATTGTCAGGAGTGTCCAGAAGGATACAAGGTCACCTACACACCCATGGCTCCCGGCAGCTACCTCATCTCCATTAAATATGGAGGACCACAGCATATCGTGGGCAGCCCCTTCAAAGCCAAAGTCTCTGGTAAAACATCTGCTCTTTATGCTTGGACCGACAGAGAGAGGGTTTAAATACAGTTAGCCAAAGGGGATGTTTTATCTGTAGTTCCTATTATATTATTATTATTTTTATTATTCATTTAACAAGGAGTGTGCACATTAAAAAAACATTACTGTAGATGCGCCAGTCAGCCAAAGGCTACTTCTTTTTATCTGTATTCTATTTAAAAAACATAAAATCACATTGTAATTAATATCAAAATATAATTTAAAAAAACGAAAACTATTTTGATGATTAAATTATTATAAACTTAAAAAACGGCATTGTTGTTCCTTAAATATTAGATATAATATTAGATATAAAAAGCCACCTACAGTATATTTTATTTTACACCTGAAGCGGTATAACAAAAACATTTCAGCATGTAAATATTTAAAATCCCATTATTATATTATATTAGATTATACAATATACCCTAAAAATCTAAATGTTATTAATATTAACACAATACAAAATAAAATATAAAAAAAATGAACATGAAAATATAAATAAAAATATTCAAATTTGAATTGCTAATGTGCTGTTTATTGATGTTCTTACATCTGTATTATATTATATTATATTATATTATATTATATTATATTATATTATTACACTCTAAAAACAAAAATGAAAATGTTATTTATATAAAATGTGATACAAAAACTACACCTATTAAACCTATTATTTGCTAATGCGCTGTTTCTGAGGTCATACTGTATGATCATACAACATAACCTGTGGTGCAGCACACAAGCTTATATCAGCAATTAAGACTAATTATTGGAGGGGAAAAACGTCTCTCCTAAAGAAGAAATCCTGTCTTCCAGGTGCACGCCTGTCCGGAGGACACTCTCTACACGAAACCTCCTCGGTTCTGGTGGAAACGGTGATGAAATCGTCTTCAGTGGCCGGATCTTTCTCTACCCTGCCGAAGTTCTCCTCCGACGCCAGTAAGGTGATCTCCAGGGGGGCCGGACTCTCCAAAGCCTTCATTGGCCAGAAGAACACCTTCACAGTGGACTGCAGTAAAGCCGGTACAGCTTCCCGAATGACACGTGTTTGCGCATCACCCATAATGCTCTCACGCAGATGACTAAACGGCTTTTATTTTGTCTTTTCAGGGACAAACATGTTAATGGTAGGAGTGCACGGGCCAAAGACTCCCTGTGAGGAAGTGTACGTCAAACACATGGGCAACAGAATGTACAATGTCACATACACAGTGAAGGAGAAAGGCGACTACATCTTGATAGTCAAATGGGGCGAAGAAATGGTGCCCGGAAGCCCTTTCCACGTCACCGTGCCTTAAAGACTGTCTTTAGACCCTCTCCTCTATGCAAAGACTCTACTGATCGGGACTCTTCGATCAAGAAAACGTCTTCTATATTTACGTACGCTTTATCCAAAGTCCATTATGTGCTCATTTCACACTCGGCCGTGTACTGTGATATTTTTGTATTCTTGTTATTTTAGTTGTTGTGAGACTAGAGAATGTTTGAATGATGAAATGCTAATCTAGTTATCAGTGAACTTACTGTCCGGACCATTTACAGAAGACATCATTTTAACAGCTGAATTATTTAATCTAATGCTAAAACTGGTCTTATTTTTTATGACACAATAACATAATTTAGCCTGGACTAAGTTTGAAACCGGTCTGAATCAAGGATTTAGTTTAAACAGAGAAAGCCTGATATTTAAGACCTAGTGGACCAGGTTCAGACTCACACTGGGTCTAAACCGGTCCCGGGGGACCCAGCACCCCCTGCAGACTGGGTTGTGTGATTGGTTAGATTTGTTTTTTTTTGTACCAAGCGGTGTAGCAAAAACCGTTCAGCATGTGAATGTTTGAAATCCCACAGTTTTTACAGTGACTATGTTAAAGAGCAACATTTTATAGTGATTTTATATGTATGAATTTAAAATAGAAATGAATGGAGAAACACTAATTGTTTGATATTTTAATCTACTGTTTGGTAAAACTGTGCTGGCATATTAAAGTTTTAATTGCTTACGTTTATTGATGTCCATGTTCTATAATATTTTATAAAAATATTTATTTTTGTTTGTTTTGTTTAATATTTAAGTCCTGTATTAAAAACAAACAAAACAAAAACATTTGTAATTATATACAATATTTATAAATAAATACATTACACATTACTGTAAATGCAAAACAAATTTTATTTTTTAATCTGCGATCCATTGATAGAATATTACACACACACACACACACACACACACACACATATATATATATATATATATATCTTAATGTATTGATATTATAAACATGAGGAAGTGCATTGCTGTTCCTTAATAT
>JAUCMU010000080.1:4680000-4695409 GCA_032275025.1 Enteromius treurensis | reverse complement strand
TACACACATTATATATATATATATATATATATATATATATATATATATATATAATCTTTTTTGTAAGGGACAACAATGCATTTCCTCAATAGTATAATATTATTATTATTATTTTAGCCATCCAACACGACAAATTATTTTGATTATTTATGTTTGTTGCATTCGCAGCCACTAGAGAGCGCTCTCCCACTAGTGAATCGCAGGTGTAGTTAATGAGGTATTAGTAACAGGATCAATCAATGGAAGCTGGCCAGGAGAAAAGGTCCTTCAGGTCAGTGTTTGAATTATACCATTGATTGCGATTTAAAATAGCAGTATTCTCCCAGTTTCTCCCAGATAAATCAATGAAAGTCATTTAAAATAAGCACACGTATTTTTAGTTATCAAGTGTATCACACAGCCAATCTTGAGAGAGAAAGAGGGGCCTCCTCACTAACACCATAACCCTATTAAACACATCAGGAGGAAAATTCCTTCAAATTAGGTAAATAAACCTGGAATGGTTTTCCAGCTGAGATTAGATTGTTCAGGGAATGTAGATTCAGAGGCCTGAAATGTGTGCTGTAATGTGAAATGCTCAAATGATCAAACTTCCAGTGTAATGAGCAGAAGAACGTTGTGTTTTCATGATTCTGATCTAGCCACGTACAGTAATATGGGTAATATTCTCAGCGATACGAATCCAATCAGTTCAGACAAGCGTGCTGTTTTGCTACAGACCTCAATATTCAGCTTTTGTTGGAAGTGTAGGGTTTGCATCAACTATTCTGCTCATCTATCATCATGCCTGAGTCATAATAAATATGAAAAAGCTGGAATATTTCAGTCACTTTAGTTCTATAGAGTTCCACATTGCTCGGTTTAGGCTTTAATAGTGATCGATGACCATTTTGCCGATGCAGGAATCAGATGCAATGAGGAAGAGGAGGATGAAGAGGCTCGCAGAACCATCATCTACTTCTTTGGACACATTGGTTGAGTAAGATCTATTGCTGCTCTTTATCCATGACATTTCCCAGAAAACCTGATTGGCCGTTGGTATCCTGTGGCACAGTACCAAAGACTCTAGTAATATAATTAGATTCAGAAGGACTATACAAATAAAATTAAGATTTTTAAATCCTTGAAAGGGACTTTGCTAATAGGTCTAAATACTTCTGACATATTTCTCACATCACACTCGTTCTCAGTGATGCCAACTGTTTTTCAGAGAAAGTTTTTAAAAGAAGGTTGCTGGTATTTTGATGTCATTGTGTAATCACGATGCAAAGTTAAAGTTAATTTAGATTTGTTTGTAAAATAATATGCATAATGCAATATTAAAATATAAATAGCACTATTGTAATGCACTGAGTTATTATCAGCCCTTTAACTGTTATGTCACTGCAATCCAATTAATGATTTTAAATCCTTTTTTTCTCTTGGCTTGAAGATAAATCAGGTATATGAATCTAGTTATGGGAGAAACAAATCTTGTTGAACTCTCTATAGTTACAGTCTCAGTACAACTGTAGAGGCAAGAGTTCAAATAGATTGAATTAAATAGGTTATCTATGAATGCATGTATGATATTCAAAGTGCATTATGGGAGTTAAAGACTGACTCCTTAGGCGACTGGCCCCTGTAGGCCCCACAGGTCAACCTGATCTCTTCATGTGCTTCACCTTATGCTCTCGGCCACCGCACTATCCATATATCTCAAGAACTCTCTATCTGCAAAAAAAGATAGATAGATGCCTAGTGGCAGCACTCAGTCACCTCATCAGTATGTGGACGTCATCCAGAAAGGTGCTTGATCTCTACTTTCTTTTAGTCCCTGGGCTGGGCCTCCAGGAGTGGGCTAGATAGAGCCCATCTTAATGAGATACGGGGGATGACAGGAACCTAATGGATTCCTGGTCATTTGTAATGAGGATGTAAATGGCAATAAAGGCTCTGGGGCTCAGAATTAAAGCTGCATATTTCTAACACAGAGTCGCAGTGGAGTCGTTCAAACGGATTTCTGGTTATAGAGGAAGAAAATAGGACAGGAAAGGGGGAGAGAGAGAGAATTTAAACACCTGGTTGTGTGTGTGGGACAATCGCTTAGCAACGTTAATGACCTTGCACCTGTGGACGGAGGTATGTGGAGGTACAGTATAGCAGGGCGCACCGTCCTTCCTTTGACAGTGTTTGATTAAGTGGGCTTAATCTCCTGTGGATTGTGACGCAAACTGAGGGGCGTCAACAAGAACGAACAGGATTCCTGTTCTGCGTTTTGAAGGTTGACTATAGGCTTCTGCTATAAAAAAGCTCAATAAGTTAATATTTAGTAAAGATGTGGCTCACATGGGCTAAATTTAAGCTAGAAATGGTCTTTATCACTCGCAAAGTAAAGGTCAAACAAGGCAATTTCAAATCAGTTTGCATGTTCAACTGAACCAGGTGCGAAATCTGTTCGTAAAAATTGCTCATCCTCGCTTGTAATGATTGATTGAGCTGATTCTTATTAAAATATACTGCATTAAGCCTGTGAAAAGGAATCAGGTTGAGTGAATAATTCAATGACAGCAGCTGCATCTGAAATTGGATACTCTCCTACTATATAGTAGGTGAAAAACAATATGTGCGATTAATTCCAGAATTAATAGTACTCATAAAACGTCTGTGGATGACTTACTATTTCGAAAAGTTAATACACACATTCAAACTATAGAGCATACTTTTTTAACAGTCAACGAGTAATTTTTTATTCAAAAGTGCCTACTTTTTGGATGGCGTCTATAACTTGTTTTGTTTCAGAATGAATCATTTTTGAACAAATCGTTTGAGTGAATGATTCATTGACTCGCTCATAAAGACATTTACCGGTTGCCAATCAAGTCATTGAAAAACCTCTTTAGTATGCAGTCTACGGTTAGCAAAAATATCAAGAACTACGCTGAACTCAAATGTTTTCTAAGCTATGAACGTGAATAAAAAAACGACTCTGTATGAAATGCGCAAACCCAGTGAAGAAAACAGTAAAAAGTCTGCGCTTTTGGATTATTACGACTCTAGACTCGTTTCTCAGCCAAACGAATTCGAGGATCTGAGCTAATTTGCTGCGTTTAATTAGTTGGCTGCAGCTTTTGAAATGAAACACGGCTTCTGTTTTAAGGCGCTTTGTTTAAAAGCGTTTACAACTCGCCAGTTGGCGTTTCAGTTTATGAGCATTCTGGATATTGCTTGAATGCTCTACCATAACATTTAAAGAAGTTGTTTTTGTTTAGTAGTTTTTTTTTTTTTTTACCATCTGCTTCAGGAAAAGCGTAAGTTTGGCTGGTTGGAAAAGACATAGCACTTTTAGAAACCCTGCTGACCCTGAGTATTTGTCAAGCCAACATAATTACACCCGGTGTTCATAATAACAGAAAGCACCATGATGGATTTCAGGAACCATTAGCTGTGCGATTCTTTCAGCTCTCGTGTGTCGTAAGACAGCACTATGGTAATGGTAGGTGTCGAGGTGGATGCTGCTGGAGTGTTTCCTCACTATTCCTCAGGCGTCATGGCAACGCTGTTTAATGGAGGGGGTTGGTTGTCTTATCAGAAAATGCAATCTGCTGAGTTTACTGGGGGAGAGGACAGATTGCGGGCGTGATGGGAAATTTCCATCACCTGCTTTTTCACTTACAGCTAAGCACACGTCTAAATTTGAAAGCGAGCGCACTCCCAAGGATAAACACCCTTCGGCAACACTGATTAATTCATATGTGTCATGCAGCCAGGGTTCACTCTATGTATGAAAATACATACATGCGATGCTGTTGAACCCAAAGCCACATCCAGTCTAATCCATGCTAATGGAAAAATCCACTGTCTTCAATTTTTTCCTCATGAATCATGAATAGTAGTTTCAATTGATAATCTGGGAGCAATGCAATTCTGTAGCAGCAGCAGCAGCAGGAGGAGGAGGAGGAGGAGGAGGGGTAAATTATTAAGGTGCCAATGTATTAGGCTCTGCGTGTGTAAATGCCTTCATGGATAGCGGACCTTACATATGTGCATGCACGCATATGTATTTGTATGGAATATCTCGTTTTGTTGAGTATATGTGTGATAATGCAGAAATTGAATAGAAGTGTAAAACATGAGTCATCTGTCCACTTGGTGGCAGCAGACACTATTGGTTAACATGAAAATCATATGAATGCTGGTATACCAGTAATATTTATCAGATTGATCTAATTGAGACAGCTGTTTGTTGAGGCCTGTTCTTGTGAAGAATTATAAAGATAACTTTTATCAGTCTGCACTAACACATACATTTTTTATTATTATTATTAGCTCACGCTGCAGTTACAGTATGTTGTCTGCTGCGTTATGTGTTTGTGCTCTTTAAAGCAGGATGGATTATGATTGGCTGTCAATGTTTTATCATTTATTAGCTGGTAGAAAAATTGTTTTGAAAGTGATTCCAACAATATAATTTCTCAGGGCTGTTATAGTTTAGATGCGAACTCTGCGGTTCCATTAAACGCAGTCTTAATCATTATTGTTATAGTTATTGTCATCTGTGGTAATGGGCCTTTAAAGGAACAGTTCACCCAAAAATGAAAATTGTCTTTGACTCAGTCTCAAAATGCTCCAAACCTGTATGATAAGACATTTTGACAGTTTGCATGAGTGTGCTGTTTATATTTACTATGTACTGTATATATTAGAAAAATCTAAGAAACAATAAATAATAAATAATAATAAGTGTTAATATATTAAATATATATACAGGTAAATATTTAGAAAATATATACTGTGTGTGTTACACAAGTATAGTAGTATACACAGGACAAAACAAAACTCTTGGGTGTGATTAATCATTTAATAGTACTAGTATGGATAGAAAAAAGTACTATGGATGTCGGTGGGGAGGAAAAACCATTTTGTCACCAACAGTCTTCAGAATATCATCTTTTGTGTTCAGCAGGAGAAATATATTCATGCAGGTTTGGAACAACTCGTAGGGGAATAAACAAAGATGACTGAATAGTCATTTTAGGGGCGAGCTATCACTTTAAAGCTTCTTCATTGAAGGACCGCTAACCTCCCTCTCCATCAAGATCACGCCACCTTAGATGAGTCGATAGATTCTTTGCATCACATGAAAGGTTTGAGGATAAAAAAAAGATCTTAAAAATATTCCCGATGGCACGTTTTGATGATGCGGGTGTGCGATGGTGATTAACGCTTTGTTTTTTCTCTCCCTCGAACCATCTGGGCAGCAGCTAAATAGACCGCTGCAGCCAGCACACTAACCATCTCTCTGCTCTCATTTTGCCCTCTCTGATCATCTTGACTTGATTTCCAAACCAGTTTTTTTTTTTCTGAACTCAGTGAGCCATGAGATTGCAGAGTCTTCATCAAACCCATAAATGGCTTCTGATGGCATTCACGCTCTTGCGTTTGTTGCTTTTATCATGTGTATTATTAGGGTGAACGGATGATTTGCAATTAATACTATTCAGAGTAGGAAGGAAAGGGAAGGGGGGAGGTGGAGGAGAAGACCAAGGGATAAAAATACTCCTCCTATTTATAAGAGCCGGAATTCTAATCCAAGAGGAATGACGCATCGGTCCAACCCATTAACAGACCAGAGGATCCGAGCATCACCCCCCCCCCCCTTATTTCTCGTCTCTATTCTTATTTTTCTTTTCTAAGATCAGTGACACTCGCTTTGAGGCATTCACACCTCGGATTTTAAATGCATGACTACTTTTTTTCACACTTTCCTGTAGAGAGAAGTCTCAAATTAAACAAAAAAGGAAAAAGGATGTTCTTAATAAACTTTCTTTTGTGCTAAGCAGCAACAGTCTGCATCTGTCGACAGCTCTCTGCCTCTCTCCCTCCTCCGCTATACTGGTCTCTTTTATCTGCTAACCCAGTTGTTTTGGACAAAAGTAGAAACCTTGAGGGAAGTGGGCCAGTAGTGCAGGCAGTACTGTGTTTGTGTGCGTTTTTCATTTTGCGGCATACAATACATCTCAATGGAGTCCCATTCATCTATTCATACTTGGAATTGTGTGTCTTAATGCATGCAACACAAAATGTGATGGACATTCTGTGCTTGTATTTGTGTCTGTGCATGCACGCAAAAAGATGTCTTGACAAATGCAGTTGTATTTTCTCAGCTGATAGGGACACATGAAGTAGAGGCGGGACGTAATGTGGAGCTTGTACCTTCTTGAAAATAACAGTTTATAGGTCACACATGAACCTTGATTTTTAAAAAACATGTCATGTTGATGTCTTTTCATTAAGGTACAAAAAAGCTACATTCTCCCTACTCATTCACTCTTTTGTCATTGCAAATATTTCCAACCTCTTGCTGGTGGAGCTATAAATATTGTCTTTTTGCCTTTATTTGACACCTGTCTTTACCTGTCTGTTACATTCATTTGATGACAAACATCTTACAGGTATACAACAACCATTCATCTGAAATAAAGTCTTTCTTACAAAAAAAAATCTCTTTACAAAATCCATCATAAAATACAATAACAAAGAGCAACACGTTAGCTATTAATAAGTGCTGAAGAATGACCGATTACAAATCAAATTTTCCTATTTTCGTGGATTTTCTTCTTAAGATCTCACAAATGTAGTATGAAAAGTAGCATAGCACCTACTGATTTCTATTTTACTGTATGTATGTGAGCTGTATGCAAGGCATGATATTTTTTGTTACGGTATTATCTTCATGGTTTGCTTGGCATAATGGTTTTGTCTGTTTCAAACGAATATTAAGAGGTCTTAAGAGGTCATGATACAGAGGTCTGTTATAAAGTCTGTATTTCATGATACAAAGGCCATAAAACAAGCTTAATTCAGTTAGTCTGATTTATTTTGAACCTGGCATATTTGTTATGATTTTCCTTGTTTTGCAGAGCTCATAACATAAATTAATCTAGCTTCGCTTTAAGATTTCTTCAGTAAAATAATGGCCTTATATAGTGCTTGTAGACTTTTGTAATGATTAAATAAGCGGGATTAATATCATTATTAATCTCAGAATGACGTGTTGTTCAACAGACTGTATTAGTGTGGCCAAAGCACACTGAAATCAGCACAGCTTTTACGGTAATGCTAAAGTTTGTAGCACCTGCAAATTCATTTCTAAGGTTCTGTGCATATTCTATATATTTCTAAGATGAGTCTTCAGTATTTTTTTGTCCCCGTGAGGCTTCTCAGTCGCAGCACAGCACCTCAAAGTGTTTGTCCTTTATGCATAAACTACCCAACATGCATTATTCAAATGACTGGAGCGCCAGCCATAGCCTCATAACCACATCCAAACACCTAGTCTGCTGAACTGGGAAATAAAACCCTTTTCTTTTCTCGTATAACTGACAAAGGAGCTGTACTAGTCCACTGTTCGCTTTGAGGCATGGGCTCAGTTTGTTTGACAAATGTGTGTGTTTGGATTGTATTTTAAAATTAAGTGTCTGTTAAATGCAGAGGATTGCCAGTTGAACTCCATATATTTTATTTGAAATAATAAAAAAAAAGTAATATTAAAGTAATAAAAATATAAATGTTAAAACTTGATATAAAAATATAACCATATTTTAGTGAATAGAAAAACCCCACATATACTTAAAGCTAATTACTGATAATATTTAAAATATAAATAATACACATTCATAAGAATACAGTACCAAAAAGATAATGTAACAAACAACAATCATCTGCTAAAATTATTTAAAATTTAACTCTAACAATTACCCTTAGCAAAAAAGTAAAAATGTAATGTAAAATAACTGACTAAAATAAAACATTTGAATTTGTTATTTATGTAAATATTAAAAAGAAAAAAAAAATCTAACAGTAAAAAAAATAAAAATAGAATGAAAATAAAATGAAAATCGAGTAAATTAACATTTTAAAAAATATTTATAAAAACTAAATTTAAATGAATAATAATACAATAAATATATTATAAATATATTTATATAATGAATATATAAAAAATAATAATGTATCACAAAAAAGTAAGTCTTATTTGGCATCGAAAAGATTGAAAACCACTGAATTTGTGCATCTACTCTTTTCTCATTTTATCATTGCTCTTTGTGGGTTCTGCTCTCGTGCTGGTGTCATGTGCGGGGTCAGACTAAAGTATCTGTTGGTCCATCTGAATCAGCAGTCACTTCTTTTTGAGTAGAATAGCAAGTTAAATTAACATCTATGCTAAGCAGTGAATGTGCAGTAATTGTTAATTACTCCAGTGTCTTGCTCAGGTTGTGCCTCGGCTGAGTAAATTGCTGTAATTCTTCAGTCATTTCTCTATTTAATCAGGTGAGCGTCTCCCCACCTCCCGGTCCCAAACCGCAGTGCTCTCCCCCTCCAGCGGCCCGTAATTGGCCTAATGAAGAATCCAATCTCAACTGGCATCACATTAGAAACATGTCATTCTCACTCACCCCTGTCTCTGTGTCTCATCTCGTCGCTCTGATGGTCTGTTTATCGGCTCAATGTCACAATGCTCTTTTCTGTAGGGATAAAAGAGGGGTTACAGGTTAAGAGTAGCCTGTGAAGTTCATTACTGGTGGCCTGGAAAAAGAATAACTCCTTTGATGGCCAATTACAGCCACTTGGAGGATGAAGTGAGTGAATGAGAGCGTTTGATTCTCTGGGCTTTAGGTGGCTCTATTTACTGTATAATCCACTGAAGCTTCAGTGCAGCTCACCTGCTAGTATCAAAGGTAGCTGAGATGTTTGCTTCTGTGTAAATGAATAATGTAGTGGGGCTGTTTTGAACTTTTGCCATCGTGACAGGCCGTCATGTGTATCTGATAATCGTTTACATTATTGATGCATTTTCCAGTGATTTCTTTGTGATTTCTGTGTGTTGGTTCTGTGGAGTTGTAGTGAGAATATGGCTAATGGCCAAGGTAAATTATGTATAAATTATGGCTGCGTTTGCATTATTAATGATTTGCATTCACATGTTTCTAAGTGCAGTAAAAATCATAATCTAGTAAAAAAAAAAAAAAAAAAAAATATATATATATATACATATATAATCATTTTAATAAAATAAAAAAATATAATAGCAAAACCTTCTGAAAATTATTACAAGTGTTAAAGCAAGAATATACAACAACTATAAAGATTATATTTAGATTTTTCTGGTTTAATAATTAACATCACCGCCACAAAAATATTTAGAAGCGACTATTATAATCTTTATATATATATTTATTTATATATTGAGCTCTAAATCAGCCTATGATTTTTGAAGGATCAAGTGACACTAAAGATTGTAATAATGATGCTGATAACTCAGCGTTGCCGTTCATCCATACATCCAATGAAACGCTATTGCCCAGATGAAATGCCTCTGAGATGAACACTACAAGTACATCCCAGCAGTCACTGCAGTGTGTTGCCTTGCTTCTCTCCTGCTCTTTGTCTCTCTTGTCCTTGCTCACATCTACCCTATTTCTACAGATGGCATCTGATTGCATCTCCTCCACTCCTCTCTCTGATGGCGAGCCGTAATCACACTCCTCAAAATGGGCACCGTAGTTATGTTGCCATGCTGTTCTCAAGTGGACAGGCCACAGACACAGAGCCTGTCACTGGAAAAACACTCACCAACAAACTCCAGTGCCAGCCTCTGCCCATGATGCCAGATGGTTGCCTGGTATATGAGCCAGTGATATCACTGATGATCTCACCACTGCTGGTCAGGTGTGGACACATGGGATTGACAGGCCTGCGGGAACAAATTGGAGTTTTAACCCCAATTGTCCTCCAGTCTGTAGCTGATGAGGCATGTTGCAGGTGTGTGTTAGAATGTGTTTTTGGATGAGGCATAATTACCTGCATGATGGACGTTTGCCCCATTGCCTGTGTATTTTTTAAGTGCCCCATGGTGCCAAATATATCCCAAAATTCGAGGGCTGGCGCACACACTTATGGAAATTAGGGCTGTCAAATTTAATGCCTGTAATTAATTGTCACCGTTTTCATTTAGATATTAGAATGGTGTCATTCTGCTATCTTCAACCAAATGTGCACAATAATTGATGGCCTTTGAAAGCTTTTAATAGATTTTTTTGGGCTGTTTACAGAGTTACCCATAAGCCAGTCTTAATTTTTATAAATAAATTGGTCCATTTAGTGCATTTTCTTTACAAAGCTGATTTATTTTTTTTGCTGATATATTTTGGGAATAAAACAATATACGTCCAGAATAATTAAATAAGAATTTTTTTTTTTTTTTGTTGATATGTACACTTGTAAGTTAATCAATTGTTTAATAATTGCATATTTTATTTTATATATATAAAACATTTTTCATGTTTTTTAACTTGTTAGAAGAATTTTTTATTTTGAATTATTGCATATTTTTAAACATTACTTTTAAAATGTATTCTAGAATATTTATTTTCTATGGATGTGAGCCATTTATGTCCACAATAAAAACATTTATTTTTTTATTGTTGTTATTACTACTACTACTACTACTACTACTACTATGACTACAATTAATATTATTACTATTTTTATTATTATTTGCACATGCAAAGTAATGCATGGTAATTGATTTAATTCTTGCATACCTGTGTGCCGTCAGTACACATTTAGTATATCTTTTCTAAATATTCATCAACAACAACCTTAAATATAAACACATATCCAAACTAAAATTAGGAGTGGGTCTCTAAAGTTGCTCAATTATTTTTTCAGACTTTTTTTTTTTACCTGCCACACAATCACGCCCTCTGTCCCAGCAGCCTCTCCACGGGAGGGTTATGAGGAGTAATGGCGTGAGAGTCGCTGTGTAATTAGACGGAGGTCTGCTCGTCCTTTTCTCGGTGACACTGACTCATGGAAGGCCACACAGGGCCGTTAATGGATAGCTGGTTGTTTGTGTGCGTGTCCTTGGGTGGTGAACGGCCTCTCCTCCTCCTCCTGCTGCTGCTGAGGATGTCAGGCCGCTTACAGTTCAATGGGCATATAATGTCTGTACATGCATGAGCGCATGCGTTTGGTGCAGCAGGTGTCTGAAGGTCACTTTTAAGCGTGCTAGTAGGGTTGGACATGCAGTTACGCCCCTCTTTCACAGTATTGGCATCTACAAGCCCTGACGGAGGCCTTTGGCTCTTGATGGTCCATCTGTCTTTCTGTCTCTTTCTCTTTCCTTCAACCGGTCAGACTCTTCAGTGGCGGTACTTGCACTTCCGCTGACAAGCTCTTTTATCGGGGCTGAATGTAGAGTGCACTTCTCCCTGCTCCCTCTGAGCCAACCTCTCCACCTCAATCATTCGCCAAAATGAAAGGGACAACTGAACACCAGGGAAGAGAGGAGGTGAAAAGACGGACAGTTTTACGTCTTGGGTGGAGGTAGTTAATCTTAATCAATTACACGGGCCTCCTGTTTATTCACCTGAGGAGTGGAGTTTAATCAACTTTCAGCAGTCCCAAGATTTTGCAGGTTATCATAGTCCAGTTAGCTCCACATGTCAGATGTAACTAATTTCAGTACTATTTTTTAGTACTTTATTGACAAACCAAATGTAGTCGCTCATGAGCTTGTTCTTAAACTCGTTCTTCTGTTAGTGAATTTCAAGTCTTTATAGAAGCGCTTTTTGCAAAGCGGCACTCGTCCAGAGAAAGACAATTATGGCACCGAAACAAAAAACAAAGAATAATAACTTAAATGATAATGTGAATGTGAGGTGGAAGCCAGAAAAAAATGGGCAATTTATGTTTGTCTCAGCAAACATATCAGTGCACTCTCTAAAGACGTTCTCTCTCCTTGGAACTCTAATTATACTGTATTATAAATTTTTAATGTCTAGTTTCTTTTCACACACCCTGTAAATAACATCTGATTATATGTACTGTTTACTACATTCTTAAAAGGCCCCGGTCTTACATGATTATTGCATACAGTACGTGTGATATAAGTTGTTCTTGAATTTTTTCGTACATACTTAGTATGAAAGTTTTTGATGAGTCATGATTTATTTGTAAAAGAAACATATATATATATATACGCACATTTTACACAAGATTTTGTGCGTATGTATGTTTATGAATGAGACCCATATGTGTATATGTACATAAGTAGAGTGTATACTATGCCTTGCAAAAGTATTCATACCCCTTAGGTGTAGAAGGGCTTTGATTACTGTGGTGATCAAGAACCTGATGGTTACTCTAGCTGAGCTTCATGATCATATGTGGAGAAATCTACTAAAGGACAAACATCACTGCAACACTTCATCAGTTTAGGCTTTATGGTGGTGTGGCAAGACTCATTCCTCTCCTCAGTTAAGACACACGAAATTGATCATCCTCAATTCTAAGCATCGTGTTTGAAGGAAACCAGCTCTGCCCATCATCTGCAGAGTACCATCCCAAAATTAATATGTGCTAGTCGCAGCCTCATGCTGTGGGACTGTTTTTCTGCGACGGGGACTGAGGGGCTCATCAGAGTTGAAGGAACACTCAGTGCAGCCGAATATAAAGATAGTCTCAAAGAAAACCGAGTCCAGAGCATTCAGAAACTCAGACTGGACAAAAGGTTCGATTTTCAACAGGAAAATGACCCTAAACACACAGCAAGAGTGGCTTATAGACATCTCTGTGAATGTCCTTGAGTGGCCCAGACACAGCCTGGGATTAAACTCAATTTAATATTTCTGGAGAAACTTGAACATGTGCATCTGCCCCCATCTAACCTGACAGAGCTTGAGAAGTGATGAGGTGAGGGGAAGAGTGGCAAATAATTAACAAATTGCTAATGAGCAAAGTTTGTTGCATCAAACAAAAAAGACTTGGCGGTAAAGATGTGTCATCTAAATATTTAGTTAAGGGTATACTTATGTAATGGATTCATTTTTGTTGTTTAATTGTAATAAATTTGCAAAGGTGTTACAAACCTGTTTTTTGCTGTATAGTAATGGTGTATGGAGTGTAGATTGATATGGAAAAAAATATATATTTAACATAAGTTTATCATAAGGCAGCAACATAACAAATTGTGAAAAGATAAAAGTTAAATTGCAGCCATTTGCTAAAGTTATTTTTTTCCCCTCATTAATGTACACACAGCACCCCATATTGACAGAAAAACAAAATTGTTGACATTTTGCAGACGTTTGGGATGACCAGAACCCTTCCTAGAGTTGACCGTCCGGCCAAACTGAGCTATCGGAGGGAGAAGAGCGTTGGTGAAAGAGGTAAAGAAGAACCCAAAGATCACTGTGGCTGAGCTCCAGAGATGCAGTCAGGAGATGGGAGAAAGTTGTACCATCACTGCAGACCTCCAGCAGTCGGGGCTTTATGGCAGAGTGGCCCAACGGAAGCCTCTCCTCAGTGCAAGACACATGAAAGCCCGCATGGAGTTTGCTAAAAAACACCTGAAGGACTCCAAGATGGTGAGAAATAATATTCTCTGGTCTGATGAGACCAAGATAGAACTTTTTGGCCTTGATTCTAAGCGGTATGTGTGGAGAAAACCAGGCACTGCTCATCATCTGTCCAATACAGTCCCAGCATTGAAGCATGCTGGTGGCAGCATCATGCTGTGGGGGTGTATTTCAGCTGCAGGGACAGGACGACTGGTTGTAATTGAGGGAAAGATGAATGCGGCCGAGTAGAGGGATATCCTGGACCAAAACCTTCTCCAGAGAGCTCAGGACCTCAGGCAGGGCCGAAGGTTTACCTTTCAACAAGACAATGACCCTAAGCACACAGCTTAAATAAGTGGCTTTACGAAAACTCTGTGACTGTTCTTGAATGGCCCAGCCAGAGCCCTGACTTAAACCCAATTGAGCATCTCTAGAGAGATCTAAAAATGGCTGTCCACCAACGTTTACCATCCAACTCGACTACCATCAAACTTGTTGCATCTTTCCCAGAGTGAAAAATGTAAGGAGGTCTGAATACTTTCTATACCAACTGTACATATATATATACAGAGTATGTAAACCCATTCTAATCATTCTTAAAAAGAGAGGTTCTTCAAGAAGATCCATGTCTTTCTCACCTTTCTCTTGACCTGAATAACCTTTTGTGAAATAGAAAGGTTCTACAGATGTTAAAGGTTTTTTATGGAACTATTTAGACTAAAAATATGAATGAAATAATATAATATAAATGGGGCGGAGAAGGGATGCACAAAGACAAGATGCGGAAGGGAAGGAAACAGGTTTATTTATAGTGGGTATGGATCTGATTGGACAGATGAAATGAGGAGATTGATTAGTTAATGCGGCACCAGCTGTGGTTGATTCGTACACGCTCTTCCCGAAACTAGTTTGCAACCTCACTTATAATAGATTTTACTCAGTACTTAAATTACATTGGACACCTTAATTATTTGTTTTTACAGTGTAATTACAAACATTAAAGTAATAAGTAATATTAATTAACTAGATGTACTGTTACGGTTAAAATGAGGGTTTGGTTTAGGGTTAGTTGCATTGTGCCTAATACATTATTACTGATGCTGTACATGTAATGTGTGACAAGGACACCATAAAATACATTTTTCACATATATATATATATGTATATATCCATCCATCCATCCACTACAAAAGAAGTCATTGCAAATCATTTCTCAAATGATGAAGATTATTGTTCAGTACTGTAAGTAATGCATGCTAACAACATTGGCAGGTGTGTGTAAAAGGAGATTTTCATGCATCCAATTGAAAACACACACGTTAGCTCTCCAGGAGACAGACAGCAGCACAGCCAGCAGTTCAGGCATTCTGCAGTGTCTTCTGTAAGGGGAATGCAGTGTGTGCCTGCTGGGCTGTCACACACCAGCCAAACGGAAGCAGAACCAACCTTAATCCAACACACTGAAGCAATGCATTGTTCTGCTGAATCCTCTGGCAGAATTACAGCACACACTCATATATTTAGATGCGTGCAGGTGCAACACAAATACATTTAAAATGTGTACTTTATTTTAAATCTGATTTCTAAAGCACACCATTTAAGTTAATTATATGATTGTCATCAGCATAAAGAATTGTGAGAGATCTTATTTCATACATCATCATAAGATTGCAGTGTTCCGGATTAACCATTTAGAGCTACTCAAGTGGTTCTGATACTTCTGTCATGAGCCGGGTTTGATTTGGTTTTCTCTCTGGTGTTTTTTTCCCCTGTCTCTTCATTAATTTTTCAGCTGCTGCTAGTTGCAATCAGTGCGCTCTGCACTACCCTCTACACACCTGTTTTTAGTCAGCGCTGATCAGCATCTCTATTTCTCCCTGTGTGCCTTTGTTCTCTTTGTCGGACTATTAAGGTCTCTACCCTCGGTGTCTGAGACTGTGCTCTATTCGTTCGTTGCCATTTTTTGTGAAGCTGTCTGCCCCGTCTTATCCTGTCCTGTCCGTCTGCCCGGTTCGTACGTGTTC
>JAUCMU010000080.1:4652821-4672881 GCA_032275025.1 Enteromius treurensis | reverse complement strand
TAAATATATATATATATATATATATATATATATATATATACATATTTATGGATTAAAATAATAAACTTAAATATTAAAAATAAAAATATTCAAAATGTTTTTTTTTTTAAATGTTCATATTTTAGAGCCAGTTTACACAATACAAATTTCTAAAAAAAATTTTTATGATGTCGTTTGTCAACATTAATGTATTAACTAACACGAACAAGCAATTAACAATGCGTTTATTACTCTTATTTATTAGTCTTTGTTGATGTTAATGAAAATACTGTTGTTCATGTTAGTTCACAGCGCATTAACTAATGTTAACAAACACAACTTGTGATTTTAATAATGCATTAGCGAATGCTGAAATTAACATTAAGATTAACAAATGCTGTAGAAGTTTTATTTATTCTTAGCTCATGTTTATTAATGATTTTAACTAATGTTAACCTTATTGTAAAATGTTACCAAAAAAATATTTCAAATGTCAAAGTTCAGATCACAAAACATTCGGAAACCTGTTAACCCAGAGGGTAACAGAAGATGTGCTATATTAGACAGCAATCTGTGCAAACTGCCTTATTTCTGCTCTAGCCACAAACATATTGTGTGCACCATCCTTTCTGAAATTTCTGAGAATTTCTGAAACTGCTGAACATTTGCACGAAATCCTTTCAAATAACAGTGATGGTCAAAAAGGGATTTACAGGGTCAAACAAGCAGACCTGATTGTCATTTGAATAGATATTTATGCTGAGCTGATGATTATGTCGGATGCAAAAAAAAAAACATAATATAAAATAATATAAAAAGCAACATTTGGTCATCCGTGAAACAGAACAAACTTCAGAAAATCCCAGCAACAGACACCCCAATTTGGTGACCTTTTCACCTCATTTAAAGTTGGAATAATGGAATATGATGTTGCAATGGGTGGTAGAAACATACAGTCAGAGCTTTCTCACAGAGGGTCACTCTATACTATGTAATTCTGCTGGCCACTGGCCACAGTGTGTGTGTGTGTGTTTAGATTGAACCCTAGCTGATGTAAGATGGATTAAGGCTCCAATGGGAATTCCAGCTGGCTCTCATTTCTCCTGTCCCTCCAAACCCCTCATCTTATCTAACAGCCCGAATGTTATTAGAGAGAAAGCGTGTGTGTGTGAGAAAGAGTGAGTGAGTGAGATTTATGAAAAAAGAGATCAAGAGAGAGAGATAAAGGAAGAGGAATGACAATATGGTGAAATTAAATACCTCATTTATTTGCCATCCTAAAGCCAATATGTGTATCATGTCATTTTTAAAGAGACAGCGCACCCAAAAATATAAAGTGATGCCATTTATTTACTATTGTAAACAGACTGGGATGGCTATATTTCATACTTCCTTTCTATCTATCTTTTTTGGCTGTAAAATTTTTAGTCACTTGCACAAAACTGTAATTATAAGAGTTGTAAGATTTTCAGTCAATCAAGAACTCGCAGAGATGCCATAGATGAAGTTTTTTAGTGGATAACCGTTAATTTCGAGGACAGTGTGACTCACGCAGACTCATGTTGTAAAGCTTTTGTGTCTGTTTTGAAGCTTGAAGGCTCTAGCCCCCATTCATTGCAACTGCTTGACAAAGAGCAACCATAATCATTCATAGAAGGTAAAGGTCTGATTTAAAACAACTCACGGGGTGAGTGAATAACACCAGAACTGCGTTTAAGGGCAAACTAAAACTTTGCAGGAATCCAGTGTGTATGATAGAGTAAAGAGTAGAGGGTGTTGATGACAGGGAACGGCAGACATCTCCCTACCTCAGTCTTAATTGGGTCCCTTATGGGTCTTTATGGGACCCAGGGTTCACCGTGAGGTCAGTTTAGACAGCTGATGGATTTGCGGCGGTTGCAACTTGTTTTAAAAACCATTTGTCTGGAAAGCCCAATGCTGATAAAAGTGCATTCATCAGAGCGACACCGGTGCTTGAGTGATGCTCGCACACGCTCCTCTCCAGTCATTTACAAGAGCGATATGACAGAGATGGAGATATACATCACGACGACGCTTATGTTATTTACTGAGCTCCTGTCTGGTGAAGTACGTTTACCTAATGAGACGCATTTTGAGGCTTTTCTCGAATATGCCAGATGAGCCGCTGGATGACGCATCCTCGACTCAGTTATGACAGTCACATCATGTTTTTCAGAGTTCAGAGAGTGGCTGATGTTATTTCGCACTGCAAAATGTGCACCATTTGTTTTCCTCAAAGATTAAAGCCTCGGTTGATGTTGTCAGGAATTAAGGTGTAGAAATGTCCGCTCGGTTGGCTACCGAAAATAAAATATGGTTGCAATTCAATAATGATTTTCTCAAGCACAGCCGTCATCCGTATTCAAATGTATTCAGATGAAACGTCTTTAAATACTCCACTGAAAAATGTGTTTTTGGATCTTTTTTTTTTATCACCCTGCATATATAAAAGGTTAATTATTCCCACTCAACAGATCTGACTTTTAACTATGCAATTAATCTTCCTCCCTCACGGGGAGACACCGAGGTAAGTGCTTATGCAGAAACACACTGTCGCTCCTGCAAGCCTGTGTTTGTGTGCGTGTCTGAGACGTCCATTCTGCACAACTAATCGCCAGCTTCTCGACACGTTTGTATTTAACTGAGGCACGCATATGCAATCTTCAATGCCTTATTACATTGTACAGAGTGTACAGTCAGCTTCAGTTCAGTTTATATTCAGCTTCCTTCATTATCACTAGTACTGTAGTTTATTTATCGTAATATATTGTCATTTACATTTTATTCATATTATTATTAATATTATTTTTTAAGTACAACTATAATGGTTCTGGAGAATTATTAAATTCAAGTCAATTTTTCATTTACAGTTTTATTTTCTTATATTTTTTTCTGGGAAAGTTTCTGTCAATAAGAGCTTTGCTTGCTTGTTTGTTCATTTTGTAGTAATGGGATTGTGATTTGCATTTTTAGCTTGTTTGTGATGGATGGATTAAATGTTTCGTGATTGTAACAGATAAAATTTGTGTTTTTCTAAATAAATCGCCATCAAAGAATTCAAATATGAGCGCCCCGTGACGATCTGCTTAGGAACATGTCTGTTTTTTTTTTTTTTCAGTGATCCCTAATTCTCAGAGGTACATCGTGGTGAACTGGTCAAGTGGACTTTTACCGTGCATGGCCCCATACAAAGACAGATGACCGCCTGCCTGCACTCTGAGCCGAGGTAGCATGAGGTATTATCTGTTGCCACAGGCATTGTTTAGGGGCAAACATACTTTAATATGTTTGCATGGCAGTAGGGGACCCTTCACGGGTTTGTTAGTGGTCCAGAGGACACCCCAGAGCTATAACTCTTGCCCAGTAGTCTCTGAAAATGTGTTATAAAGAATTGTGTTGATTTATATGCACCAGCATTGCTGGTTGAGTTATGCACAGGTTTTTTATCCACCGGTTGGTCTCCACAGGTAGGGCTACTGTATGTATTGGTGCAGTATTTTAAAACTCTTGAAAACTTTCTT
The DNA here is from genome assembly GCA_032275025.1 of Enteromius treurensis. Classification (NCBI taxonomy): domain Eukaryota; kingdom Metazoa; phylum Chordata; class Actinopteri; order Cypriniformes; family Cyprinidae; genus Enteromius; species Enteromius treurensis. The sequence goes on along the minus strand of JAUCMU010000080.1, from coordinate 4,669,360 downwards.
CTGATTCACTTGCTTATAATTCACTAAAAAGAAAAGTCATTTGTTTGTGAATGAGTTGCATTTTCTGTCATTTTTTTGTTTTTCTTGCATCACACTTAATATAAATTTGCGCATGCAAACTTTCATAACATATTCATAAAGGCTGATATATTCATAAAATATGAATTCTTTCGACATGACATTGAAGATTAAGCAGCTATAGATGGGAAAATAATGAGAACTGAGATATATCGGTATTTGGAATAATCTCTATGTGGCTTCTTCAAGGGAATAACTCTAATAGTACATTTTGCTATTGAAAAATGCCTCGTTGTTTTTAACAGAAGGTGCTTAAGGGGTTGTTTCCTAATTGTCGATCACTTTTTTGTAATTACTCTTGGGGATTTTGAAGGAGTCAGCTTGTAGCTCATAATTCTTCTCATATTGACTGTTGCTGTAAATATACTACACCACCACTAGTATAACTGTCATTTTTTTCATCACTTAGCTACTGTTGAAATTTATGTAAAGATTCGGTCTCCTTGCAATTAGATGGAAGCAGGTCTGTATTGAGCTAGGGGAGTTTCTTAGACAGACACCACGCTTTTTTTTAAGCTCGTGTTTCTCTCATCACTCCTTCTGTTTAGACCAGACCGCTGGCAGGCTTCCATTATATTTCACAGTTGAGCTGGCCTGGGGTGAGCTGCAGGGATTTCGGGGTATCTGAGATGCTCAACTCACCCCAATCAAACTCAAGCACACACACATTCAGACGCACGAGGGCTGCAGAGACGAGAGCAGGGGAGATGTTTGGCACAGTATGTTACCATTCTCCTACTTGTACTGTAGCTGGCTAGTTGGTCCGTCTTTGTCTTGTTTTCAATAATCTGTTCTGTTTACAGCCTTTGGCTTCTCCAGTGAGTACAGTATCGATTTTCTGTAGTGAATTCGAAATAAAAGCAGGCTTTTGCAACCAAGTCGCCATAATTCAAAAGTTGTTCCTTTTATTTGGATGTTTTAAGTACTCCTTTGCGAAGTATATCTTTGCGAAATGTACATTTGCAGTGTGTCATTCATAAATATATATAATATTTTAAGTGAAAGAATTGTCGCGTTCATTCACTTACTAATTTACTTCCAAAGCCACTGGGTTCTAATCATTTGACTGCTTTAGTGGCCTGGAAAGACTAACCTATACAGTTAAGTAGTTTAAGCAGAGTTCTAATGTCCCTATCTATCCTCTTGATGTCTATCACAACACAGGAGAAAATCAGGGCAGTCAGATGCAACCACAGTGGTTTAATGCACTGTATATTGACAGTGAGTGACACATAGTGAACTTAATTCAACACTCAAATGAATTTATAATAAGGTAATTATCAGTATAAACGGGCACTCAAATTCAGTTATAGAAGCACAATATAGCTCAAATTGGAGTCATTTCTCTCAAACGTTTTCTGCTCATTTTATAGGGTAATGATGGTGACTGACAGGCCTTTCCAACATTGCTGTTCTGCAATTTGTGTAAATTTGCTCTGTTGTAAATTGAATTATGCTTGCATTACATTACGATTACAGTCTCTTCTTTAAGGAGGCTCATCTACTTTAGTCATTTTAGGAAGCACAATCAGATGAACTATAGGCTATATCTCTGAGGTTCCCCAGGAAAACACTTTTACTGTATGACACTTCTCATCTACTAGAGGGATTGAGGTAACTGAAGATCACCTAACATGACTATGTTACCAGGCTCAATTTCAAGTGATTGTCTTATTATCAGCATTACCGGTAAGTATTGCCTTATGAAAGCAGCCCATCATCTTTTGGCTGATCCCTGTGAGTGGCTCCATTTCCATTTTGTTTTTGACCAAAACGTAAGCCAACGGCTTAGAGGTTTCAATATGTGTCAGGACTGCCCAAAACACTTATTTGGCTCTGGTTCTAAGCCCAGAGTTGAATGAAGGGCAGCTTTTATTGACTGAAACCCCCTCTCTCAAACACCTCCAAAGTGCATAGGGTTAAAGTGGAAACTGATCTGTTCTCTAGTTAACAACTGCTGCAGGTCATCACTGAGTTGGTTGGAGGAGCAGATATGGAGAAACACATCGACTCACAAACCTACTCCGTGCCATCGGAAGAGCATCAAAGGTTAGCACTTCAAAGTGTGCAGCACAGGTAGTGAGACATTTGAACAGGGGTCTCTTTTTCAAAACAGTTCATTCTTGCCAAATAGAATGCAGGCTTGAACAGTGGAAAGGAGCCAGTGGAGGACAGTTGTGGAGTTAGACCTTACCCGACTTCAGAGTGAGGTCAGTTGGAAGCAACCAACTCAAAGCATCACAAAGCTTGAACCTTGGTATGGGATATTGCTTTCATGGAGCCACCCTTGATCAGGCTAGAAGTAAGGCAAGGTATAATTCCTTTTGGTGACCTCCTGAATGCAGGTGAGCGATGCCCCATGTCTTCTTAGAGGCATGAAGATATGAATGACCCTATGCACATCTGGGTGATCTGTATAAAGGGAGTTGTCTCATGAAAGGAGTATAACCTGTGGTAGATATTGCAGCTCATCTTCCTAAACTTCCTAATCCATGTTTGGTGGACCTCAGCATGGTGTTCTGAATCGTCCTAGTCCCTGTGGTTTGCCTACAGCTGCTGCATGATCACCTTGGTCAGGTAGTATCAGGAAGGATGACTCCAAGAAGCTTGTACTTACACTCCAGCACCTGATCCACATCATCTAGGTATTGTATGTGATGGCTTGAGTGCCAGCCTGGGGCCGAAGTAGATTCTTGTGGTCAGTTTTGTCTCGTGGTCAACCTTGTGCTGGGTCTGTAAGTGGTGGCCTTTAGAGATACTAAACAACAGCTTCCAAAGGGTACACTTGGCATGCATGCCAGCAGTCTGGAACCAATCGGTCAAATTTGCTGAAAGACTAGCGAACAGTGAGAGGAGAAAGGAATTGGGCTAACAGGCAAGTTTCAATCAATCTTGTATGATGCGTTAATATTTGTTAGTGGGTGAGGTTGGTAGCATCAGGAGGTACGTGGTTTTCTAGAGCAATCTTTAGCCTGCTGAATATTTTTCTCAAAGCACCCTCTTGTGGCCTCAGTAGAGAAGCCAAAAGATTTTGTCCCCCTACCTGAAATTATGCCTTTTGAATTTAAATGTAATTTGCAGTTCGAAATAGTTGCTCTCTGTTTGATGGTCATAGATATCAGATACCTGGGTCTCATTGGTTCGAATACTTTGAGGGTGAGACAGGTGGGCAGCACTAATAAGCTTAAATGACTACTCTGGATTTTGAAATTACAGTAATCTGCAGGATAGCTAGCAGGAATAGAGTCAGGCTGACTTCATTGTCTAAAATTTACAAAGCATCTCACGCAGACAATCTACCCGCTTTTAACGGCTCCCCAGCACTTTTCTCCAAATGGGTAGGCAGATCCTCAGAACGATCTCTGTGATCAACAGTCTGTTTCGGGGTAGGTATGAGCTATAATTCCCTATAGAGAAAGACAGATCAGAACTTATTGATGCTGTGGATGTGCTGGTCAACTGCAATGACATCATAATGGTAAGTGAGAAGTGATAGATTGGGACTCTGAGACTGAAATTGAATTGGACCATGCCGTTGGGACTCCTCTATGGCACAAGGCATCATTGGCTGACTGACCTGTCTACATTTTGAGGTTGTTAGGTCATAGTCCTCAAGTTGGGCACGAGGGTAAATTAACTGAATTTAAATTCCCACTCAACACATGAATGTTATTATTATTATTTTTTGATTGCATCAAAATGCATTACTTTGTTTTTGGAACTTTTTGGGTTATTGTTCAGATTTTTTCGACATTTTGTTTGTACACACATGCACTATCAGGCTAGCACGAGTAAAGGCACGCTCATTGGCTCAGAGTTGTTCCCCAACTACCCTCAAGGGCTGAGAGTAGCAAGGTCAGTCATCCTTATGTGGGCGGCATTCTGATCTGTATGACACCCCACCGCCGTTGATATGAGCACCATCAGATATTCTATCATATTCTAGCAGCCCGCGGGCAAGGTGAAAATCTGTTTTTTATTAGAAGTCAGCAGAAGAACTGATAACACAGCTGCAAGAGGATGAAGAAGGAGAGAGGAGAGCAACAGTTAAAAGATATCAGTGTAGAGGAGAGGTTCTGTTTGGGGTCATTGTTCACTTGATAGGTCTCTGAGGGTAGAGTTTAGATAGCAAAAGACATAACATGTTTTGGAAATGTTGTTTTTCCTTGAAATCCATATATATTTAAAAATCTTTTAAAATGCAGAATTATAAGGGGCTGTGTTTGACTGAGCCGGGGCCTGTTTCAGAAAGGAGGTTAAGTGAAAACTTAACCCTGAAATAAAAGAAACTCTGAGTTTTCAGTTTCAAAAAGGCAGGTTTGTCAAACTCTGGAAATAGGGTAACTCAAGCCTGTTTCTGAAAGAGAGGAACTTTGACTCAGAGTCAGTTACCGTGGTAACTTACTCTTTGAACATAACCTGGTCGGGAGCAGGTTTTATTCTCTAAACTGTGAGTTTCTGTCGTTCTCCTCCCCTTTTTAAAAGACGAAGCGGTATTTCTCGCCTTAGCCTTAGTCATTCAATGCCCACATTTCGGATACAAACAGAGAAGAAAGTTACGAGAATGGCTCGTCCTTTTTGGGAGGATCCCATAGATGAAGAGGCTGCATTAATTCGAAGTGAATTACATTTATGTCGGTCAAGGATTTTGAGACCCAGAGTGGATGTTTTTGTCTTTTCCCTTATAACGGTGGTATTGTGTGGTTGAGCTATCTGGGATAATTGTCAAAAATTTGTGACAAGTAGATACTTGTCTGGCGCCCAAACATTAGTACCCAATTGTTTTGACCTGGGATGACCTGGGTTCGCTTCCCGTATCCAATGGAATTACATTTTTTTTTTGCTTAAATAACAAGTAAAATAATTGTTTAGGGCAACCACCGTTACACCCCATAACGTTACATTCGTGTTTGAGCGTTACAGTTTTTCGCTGCTATCAATTAAGTTACGTATATCCATAATCAAATCCGTTCTTACATCACTAACATCGCCAATCGTGGCCGTGCTCTTATATTTCTTTGCTAATGGAAGCTTTCTTTATCGGGGATGCAGAGTAAGAAAGGCCAGTGTATGCACTGTATGTATTAAAACAAAACAAAAAACATGACATGCTCAAACCTTACCTCATTGAATTATATTTTTACATTTCTTTTTCAGCTGCTGCCATGTTCTTTTAATACCTGCAGGATTGCACCTACATGACATACAATTAGATTCAATATCATAGTTTTAAGTTTTACCTTTGATATTACTGTAAAAAATAAATAATTCCCTGACCTCCAACAGGAACATGTACTGTAAATAGATTAGTGGGATTATTACTCGTTCTAAAAAAGATTTTTTTAGTACGGCTAACATTCAGATTTGTTGTAGAAAATATGCAGAAGCCTATTTTATGTAATTTAAAGCAATTTCATCTGAAATAACTTTAAAATTATAGCCAGTTCCCAACATTTTAAAGTAAAAAGTCAATAAACGTCACACATTACATTACTTATTTTTTATTATACTTAAATATGTGCTTATATTTGCTGTAACTTTGCATGACCACATCAAGGTCAGCTGGAGAAAAAAATGCCGACCTCTTTTTTTCAGATGTTGCCATGGTGACTCGTAATATCTGCCCTCCATTGATAATGGCTTTTTAGAGTCGCGGTGTACATGCTTAACTCGGAATTAGTCTACTCAGAGTTGTTTAACCTTACTCAGATCAGCTGTTCTGAAACCCAAAGCTCTGAGTTTTTAATCTCTAGGTAAGTCAACTCAGAGTTCAAGTTTAAACTCCGAGTTGTTTGAAACTCCTTACTGAAACAGGCCCCAGTAGCAGAGAGGGCTTGGTAAACATGTTTGAAAACAGTCATTCCTTCTTGCAGATCTTAATTGCTTAAATAAAATTACATTATTTGAGTACTAGTACAATCCCTTAAAGAGACCAAAGAACACAGATAAGAGAATCGCATGATTACTTTCATCTGTTGTAACTTCAGTGCACTTCTAGTGCATACTGTACCTTTACGTGAATGAAAAGAACAGGGCATTTTTGATTTTTGACTTTTAAATGTCTTATCCATATGGCTGATCACGCAATATGTGCTACAGGCCAAATAGCTGTTTGTTTGGGAGAAAAAAATAAGGTTGTTTTGGACTGCAACTCTGATTGGAACCATCTGTCTGAATGACATTGGCACCATCGCCATCGACTCAAGATGATAAAATGTTTAAAAAAAATGCAAATTAAATTGTTTTAAAGAACACATTGGTGCAAATAAAAACACGTTGGGGATAATGCATGTTCGTGGCTTGTTTTAAACTCCAGCTTGTGACTTTATTTCTCCTCTAATCGTTCACATTTCATCATCTTTTTTAAGTGAAAACAGATGTGTCTCTATTTAAGGAAAATTGATGCACTTAAGTACTTAATTATTAAAACAGGGCAGCCTGCCAAGAGAAAGCTGTCAGACCCAATGCCCATCATAAACTGGGTCTCAAATTCATTTTTTAAATGTTCAAACATTATTAGACACGTTGAGCTTTGGCTGCAGAGTTACTGGACCATTCATCCGTGTCTAGTGTCCTATTTAATTCTAAATAGTGTTTTATGACTTTGAAATTTTAATATTTCAACTCTAATTCTATTCTATTCTGTTTTATTCTATTCTTAAGAAGTTCTTATCAGCTTTCCACCATTGATAATTTCATTAGTGACCTAGCAATGTTGCAGATTGGATTGTAATAACATTTTAATAATATTCTAGTTCATGTAACACATCGCTAATATTGTTAGTGACAGGAATGCAGAATCTAAATAATAATAATAATATATATATATATATATATATATGTATGTATATCAGATTGGATGGTTCTGATTTTGAAATAATGCCAAAATGCTGCAGATTTCACAAGAATAGTCCAAAGGGGAAGCAAAGGTCGGTCGATGGGCATACAGTATCCAAAGGGGCAAAGGCAGCGCAGTGTCCAGAACAAAGCAAAGGTCAATACACAGGTAAACGAAAAACAGAAGGGAAACGCTTTATGCTCGGCAGAGACTGGAACACAAACGACTCTTTAAATACACATGATAAACGAGAGGGCGAGATGATAAGGGAGGAGGAGCTAATCAGAAACCATAGTGACAAACAAGGGGGCAGAGACACAAGGGAACAAACATTTACAACATTAAAGTCCACAACGGATTAGACTGGGGAAAACTGACAGCCCGGGCTGGAATGCCCTCTGATGGAGTTCGAGGTCACTCCAGCTGGCTTACGTAACTGTTATACTGATGCCCATTTTGTGCAGTCCTAGGTGATGTGTAGCTTCACACATCTCTGCTGTGGTTAGTAGTGACTACTTCCCTACTTCATACACACTCGCAGCCTGTGAGGTGGGAAGGTCTCCGTGGCAACCATAACGAATACCACCCTCCCCATTTATACTGACGTGCGTGTAATTTGACGGCCAGTGGAGTCGACTCTGATCATCTTTCATCCCGTATTACTCAGGCTGGCGGAGACTGAGCGCACCCTTAATCACTCTCCCTCCACCACCATCATCATCATCATCATCATTTACCTTGAAGGGGTGAGGAGGAGGTGCGTCAGAACACATCAGACACTCCTCTGTGGGTGGAAAGAGCGAGAAGAGGCGACCTGCCGATTTACTCAGATCAGCAGCGCTGATGGCTTCTCTCAGGGGGAGCTGACCCAATTCGCCTGGGCGTTTATCACCGGCACAACAAGGTCACGGCTGACAAAGCAGCGCTAGTGCGGTCTCTTTACGCTGCAGGGTGGATGGGAAGGCACAGGGCAGTCGAGGAGCTGCGTTTAACTGCTCTCTGGATTCAGCTGCTATTACACAGATTTTTTAGAAAAGAACAAGATGAGCTTTGTCATAAAAGATCTCTTTAAATCATTGGTTGTCAGAATTTTGGGCGATGATTTTAAAACCCACTTAAATCTTCACTCAAGGAATAGTTCAACTGAAAATGAAAATCAGCTTAAAGGTTACTCATGTTCAGCCTGTCCAAGATGCAGAGGAGTTTGTTACACCATTGGCAAAGATTTGGAGAAGTTTAACATTACATCACTTGCTCACCAATGGATGCTCTGCGGTAAATGGGGGCCGTCAGAATGAGGTTCCAAACAGCTGAAAAAAACATCACAATAATCCACAAGTAATCCATGTAACTTCATCCCTTCAATTAATCATGTTCTTGGTTTCTCAAGTGGAAAAAATACAAATAAAATTAAATAAATATTATAAATGCGTCATATTAAAGTGCCCCTATTATGCCTTTTCAAATATGATCTTTCATGCAGTGTGTTATGTAGCTGTATGCGAACATAAAAGCATCTGCAAAGTTGTGACGCCGACAGTGCATGATAAATGAAGCTTTTGTCTATCAAAAAAAAAAGAAAAAAAAAAAAAGTCACATTCGCATAAACGAGTTGTCAGCAATTCGAATCTCTTTCTGTTATGGCCACACGTCACGAAGTAACATATTTGCATAATGTCCACCCACGTTCTACGTCGCGAACAATTTGCCCCGCCCACAAACAGTACAATTTGCAGGTGGGTTACATCATGTCAAGAAGACGCTGTATCCTGTATACCAACTTTTTGGGAGCAATATGAAAGAATAGAAGTAATGGCACACTTCTCCTTGAGCTAACAATTTGAGGTATCATTCATATCCGTAGCACAACGTTCTGTGATAGGTTACATGCCAAATGGCATACTTTATAGTTCAGGATTTGTTCAAACAATGGAGAACACTGCTAATTATTGCACCCGGTGGACATGAAAATATTTCAAAAAGGCTTTCAAACACCATACACAGACTACAGGTGCAATAGAAGCAGAGTTATTGAGCATTTCATCCAGCTCTGAATAGATGTTGATGGCTTCTGAAACCCTTGAATGTGAGTGCCTCTCACATTATAATGTGTCGTGATGGATTTCTAGGGGCAAAGATACATCGTTTTTATTATTGTAAAAGGATGATGTTCATCTTTTGCTGAAGCGCTGCTCTCATTTTATTTCAACATCTGCTTTTCTTTCTCTCTCAATGGCTTTTTTTTGCCATTCCTTTCACATTTTGTTTTATTCAATCAGGTGTGCTGCTCTGGCGGCACATAAGGTGGTAAACAACTGGATTTATGTCTCTGATCAACACGTGTCTAACTATTCCACCTTAAGAAGAGATCAGTGAATAGAGCTGGTGTTTTTCGCTGTCTGTGCCGTTTCATCTGTTCATCTCTCTGGCTTTATCTGTATTTGCCACAGGCGTTTTCTCAGAGATGGCGAGGGATGCAGTGCCAGCCCAGAGATTTAGATAGTTAATAGTGGTATGGTAAAGAAAACACAACCAGTATTAAGAAATATGCAGTATGGGACTGAATAAAGGCTCAATGCAACAACATTAGCAGATTTTTAACAGGTTTTTTTTAGTCGTCTCATTTGTCCATCCAAAAATGATCACCTGTTGTTTTTGTCAAAAAACAACAACAAAACAACGTAATACACATGTAGATGACATTTAACTGTTTCACAGTAACTTGCTTTGTCCTTTAGCCATTACATGACAAAATCACAGTTTTGCATCAGTAATTCATATTCATAACAGCTTCTATAGCATAACACCTGCTGGGCAGAATTCATTAATCATATCGCACATGTTTTATACATTTAGCATATTTAGTTGCACTTACATCCATTTCCTTTGAAGATATATCTTCTTTTTGTGAGGGTGGCGGATCTTCGAGATGCTAATTTACATTCCGACTTATCTTAAGCTTCCTGAAGCTATTTATTTTAATAGCTGTGGTTGCCTCTGTGCGGGTCCGGCGTATCATAAATCATTAATAGACTTCATCATGGACATCACAGCTTGCTGTACTTCATAGTAAGGGGCTTCAAAGACGCCAGGGTCCTGCCCCCAACCCCCCCACCAGCAAAAGACCACCAGGCCTTTGGGACAGGAGAGATGAATGAAGATCTCTTGCCGAGCCAGCGGCGATTTATCATCAGACCAGTGCTCCTGTTTTTTGCTTTGGCTTCGGTGGGATGAGAGACCATAATCTTGACACTCCACCTAAAGGCCTGCCAAACCTGTCAGGTGAATTGGTGGTAAGAGACAGATGGGAGTGTTACGGACCCGTGAACATTTGTGTGAAGTGGTGTCACTCTGGTAACATTCATCACATAATGATTGTTCCTGAGTATGCTGTGTATTTGCAAGTTATATAGGAGAGGCTTTACTTTACATGGGGCCCACAAATGCCTATGCATGGGGAAAAAATGTAGATTTTTGTAGAAGCCCATTTCCGCCACTTGGAAGGAAAATTTGTTTTGTTTTCTCTCACAATTTGTACTTTTTCTTCACAGCCCCTTACTATGAAGTCAGAATTCAGAGAAAAACTTTTTTTGATGGAAACATGGAATTTACAATAAAACTCCCAATAGAGTAATAAAAAACATTGTGAAAAAACTATTCAAATGTTTAGAATCTACTAAAATTCAGTTTAAACTTTTGTAACATATCCTGAGGTAATATGAGGTACTAGGTTTCATATTTCTAGTATCATGGAACGGAAATGCCCTTGTCTTGACATTAGTAGACAAAATCGGAAATCGCAGTCACTTAAAATAGTGTCATAATGAAGGAAATTGTCACCATGATTGATTGAGGCCCTGTGTCTCATCTTATCTCTCCCATTCTCATTCTCTCCTTTCTCCTCCCTCACTGATGCTGTAGGGTGTAAAAGTGCTGACTGTGTTGAATATCCTCTCTAGTTGTTCGTGATAGATTGTGCGTTTCCTCCACAGTAACGGTGAATGATCGGATGACAGTAAATGCCTGTGTTTTTGTCATGTTAATAATCTCTCGCCCAGGTATGCCATTAATATGGCCTGGCCTAACCTTGTTGCCATCTATCAACCTAATCCAAGTGCATGAGTGTGGAAGAGTTACTCTCATTTTTCACAACTTGTTTTCTTCTTCTTCTCAGGCTCCGGCTGCTCCATGCACAACATGGAAATCTTGGCTACTCTAATGCCTAAAAGATTCATTATTAGTAGCTTTTGTCATTATTAGTGTTAATACTAGTATCTGAGCAAACCCAAAATCTCAAGTATTAAAATCTGTTCCATACATCTCCCTCACGAAAATATAAAATAGATCACTAAAGTGTCTTAGTAACGCTCTGGCAATCACTCATCAAACCCAGGCGTTGTGAAGAGTTTTGCACAGGAATGCAGCACTCATGCTTTCCTTCGATGTGTTTTTCCCCTGTCCACCATCATATCCCTCTCACCGAGAGCTATGTTTTTTTGTCCTAGCAGTAACAAATTACTCAGCACTCTCAGCGGGCATAATTTCGGAGGGCCTGTGGGGAGGAGAGAGAGGAAACTCCCATTACGGAGGAAACAGTTGTTCCGTTCCCATGAGAGAAACATCCATCAGAGAACTCTCTGCACTGTGTGAACAAAACTCAGAGTCTGGTTAAAGCTAGAACTATTAGTTCACTCTTTCATAGGCCAAAGGTCATGAGCTATTTTTGATAAATTGCCTTATTTGACACTTACTAGTTGAGAAAGGTGTGTATGTGCATTAGCTATGTGTGAATTATTGAGGCTGACGGGAATGAATATTAAAGTTGCAATCTCCTCATCAGGAATCGTCTTATCAAAACATATTATTCTCACTTAGCATCCGTGAACCGTTTCTTCGGCCCATTTTTTTTTATAACACACTGGTTTGTTGAATCCCAGCAAAGCAGAAATGATGCGCACCATTCTGTTTTAATAATTTTCTTCATGTGAAGTGGAGAGAGCAGAAACTACAGCTGCTGCCAGATACACTACACTCATTTCAGTAATAAACAACCCTCTTACAAAGGTACACTGTGTCTTTGTAATGAAATTAAACAATGGTCTTTTTCAGACGTTGAAATGACATCCCCTGACAAGCCAGAATGAAAATTTTTATGACGTCTTTTGGACGGTCCTGTACCAATGCTGGACGTCTAAAAGACGTCATAAAAATTTTCTTTCTGGTTTGTCAGGGGATGTCATTTCAACGTCTGAAAAAGACCATTGTTTAGTGGGAATTAAAAGGTTATTTTAACCACTGAATCACCACCCATCAGTTGCCATAAATAAATAAATATTTGTAAATAGTTTAATTACATTTAATAAAATGAATATGTCACACCAATTACTAAAATAGTTGGTCAACTTTAATAAAAGATAATCTCTTCAAATATTTTATATACATTCAAATAATTAAAATACTATTTTCTATAACATTCATATTTCATTTTACATTATTGTTCTATATAATATATATGGGTTACAAAAACATAACATAGCATTCCTCAATTTCATTTGTTAATACCAAACAGTTACGCAGAAAAAAAAGAAAGAAAGAAATCACCTATTCATTTGAAGATTGCTAAACTATGAATAAGACCTATATCTGTTCTTCAGCGTCTTGGACTGGTCCATCTCGTACAACTGATTTAGAGACATTTAGGTAGAATCAAGAGAAAACTGTGACTATATGGTTTCCATTGTTAGTAGTTAGACTATGAGACATGAACTTAAACACAGCGCCAGCTGGGGGGTCTCACTCTGCATCACCTGCACCCAATCACCCAAAAGACCATCAGCAAGAACTCATCAGTGGGACATTCAGGCAGTTTGTTAATGTGTACTTCAACGCATTTGCAGCGAGCCTATGAAAGGTATATTGATTTACTGTGAGTTTAAATACACAAAATCCCCCATTATATCCCCAGAAATATTAAGCGGATTGCTTGCATTTCTGGAACTATTTTAATAGCATGTGACTGTCATCAATATGTTCACTACTTTAATTACAGTTTCTGTTCCACTAGCAGCACCCTATTCGCATTATTCAGTCATGTGCCAAATGTTGCAGGTGACAGTGACTAATGACGACAGATGATGAAATGCTGAAAAAGTCAATTTCACTCCAAAAAAAATAAAGAGAGAGAGAAAATAACCTCATTTAAAGTTATGTGGTGTAATTATAACAACGACCATTGTGCTGTAATCTATTCGCATAGTAGTCAAATTTCAGGAAGAGTGTTAGCATCTTTCATCCTGGCATCCTTTGTCCACCTTGTAGTGTATAAATAAACTGTATAATAATTAGTGATCAGACTGTGTATCAATAATCCATCGATAATAAGTATCGATAATCCATCAAGGATCACATGATTGTAAACAACAAAATGATATCCTAGAAGTTGACAAATCCTTTCAGTGAAACAATGAAACAATATAACAAGAGGAACTATTCAGAGACGTTAGTAACTCTTTGTCTACTTTTTGCTTTGCCAAAGAAAATATCTCCACAAAACAATTAACCATTGCACATCTTTAAGCAGTAGGCTTATAGCTGCTCTTCACAATAATTTGGTTCCAAAACACTTATTCAGTTCAGCAAATAATTCAGTGACTCATCAAGAAGACAGTCGCATTTTGCACCTTTGTGATTTTGGCCAAAATGTTGTCCTTAAATTCAGATTTTACATCCTTGAGCAAATTCTCATTTTTTGTCATAATAAATTAATTAGAAGGGGTTTTTTTGTTTTTTTGAGGTTTGGAATTGTATTGTGTTTTGTGTTTATTGATGGCTATTTGATAAGTGTTTCCTATTTCATTCAAGCTTTGTTTGTTTGTTTTTTTGAATGTATGAATGAATGAATGATTTACTCAAAGAGCTACTATTATCACCTACTGGCCTAATGACGTAACCTACAGAAAGTCCTCACTGCTACACAAAGAAGCGGTAAGACAAAACCAAAATTCAAGAACCGAAACTAGCATTTACAGTACATAAATCATCACAATTAGTGAAGTGTGACAGCTTTAATAATTAGGCTATAACTAGACAATTACAGTTTTCAGTTTGGTAGTCAGTCTTACGGATTTCCTCCCCTCGTGTTTCTGAAGCAGCAGATACCGTCTGATGTCTTTCAGCCTCAGATAAAAACAAACAGGCCTTTCAAGTGATAGCTGCCCAGTTAAATACAGCGTCAGGTTTGTTTGCATGACAAGACTACACCACGCTGCACTGTGCATGGCTTTCAAAGACGGGCTTTGATCAAAGACAGGTGTGTCTGTGTTCAAGGGAGCTCGGCCGGTCATATTGAGCCTTTATTAGTATTAACCAGTGTTTGATGTTCATTTAGACCCAGTGAGGTTAAACAAAGCTGGCAGCTTTTGTTTAAGCTTTTAAATAAAAAACTACAGTCGCTTTGGTTTAGTTCTTTCTAAAAATTGTTCGGCATTTTACTTACCAAAAAATGTAACGTATGCGTCAGTGTGTCCCAAATGACGAAACGAAACGCTGTCGATGACACAACTATTCCTCATCGAGTATCCACCTTTTTCTTGAACGCTGAATTAAGCCTATGGCTGAGACTTCCGGTAAAAAAGAAAAGAACGGTTAAACTGTTTGCACTACAATCCAGTGTTTTCATAATTAAGATAACACATTGAAATAACACAAGACACACTAATATTCAATATCAAGCCGCAAAACAAGCTATTATTTTGCTAAATATACGTTAGCTGGACCCTGATCAGACCGGAAGCTAGACGAATAGAACATACAACAAGCCATGCTCGTTTTTATGTCAAGAAAAGGGTCTTTTTACTTTGTAATTTTATGTATTTTCCATACTCTCTTAAAAACGGTTTCTAATTTAATGTTAAAATGTTTCTGATTAATCCTATTCCACTATAAAATGCAAACATAAAGTCAATCAAAAGTTTTCATAGATTTTAAAGAAGCAATAATGCAGAATCTTTCTTTTTTTACAGTGTATTTGTTTGAACGCTTTTTCATGCTCTGTACTTGTGTGTGTGTGTGTGTGTGTGTGTGTGTGTGTGTGTGTGTTTAGGCCGCTCAGTCTTATCGTCTCAATGTTGTCCAGCTGCAGTATCAGAGATGTGCTGTGCCGCCCACCTGCCCCTGGCTGTGCTGCTAAGCCCTTTCTGGAGTCCTGATGGACAACCCTGTGATAAGAGCAGAAACATGATCTCTGTTTTTGCTTTTGATGTGACCCACAACAAAGAGGTGGACAGATTCTTATGCTTTACAGGGCAAAAGAAATGAAACAGCCACAGCCTATTGTGCACAATGACATAGTTAAGTTCATTGAGTTTTTCTCTTTATTGACCTTGGCACAGATTATATTCTCATAGTTCTTTCCCATAAATCTCTTAACATGTTTAGTAATTAATTGCGGAAGGGTGGTGCTTGAACTCTGCGTATGCAGTTGTGTGAGCATTCTTAAATCTGTATTACATAGTTTCATAAACTGTACTGTATTAACACCTTTACATTTTACAACGCTTGTTCCAAGTATTTCCACCTAAATCTGGACAAATTGAATAAATGGCTGTCCTTTATATGAAGAGCATTTTCCTCTGGTAACAGCTGGGGAGGTATAGTCAGCATTTGTTCAGAGATTTGGCTGTTGGCAGCAGTGCCTTGGCTGAAAGCAGGATTCTGTCATGAGCGAGAATATTAGACAGATAGGGACCCCGGGGGTGTATAATTTCGCTAGCTCTTGCCTAGGGTTATTAAATATTAGCCTGAGGTGCTGAAGGGCGTTGCTGACAGGGGCTATCATCGTCTCTCCCTATCATCAGGATTTTGCACTTCTTCCAAACGCTTGCACTCCTGAGACTTAGTAGATGGTGCCCTCTTCTGTCCTTACATAATGTAGTGATTACACGAACTGAAATGTCAGATACTTTAGCATTTATATTTTTATAATTATAATCTGTATCACAATGGTTATTGGTCAAAATGTAATATTATTATTATCATAATTTTGATAATATATATTTGTAAATTGGAAATTTAATTGTGCATATTTATTTTCTCTATTTATACATTTCAATCACTTTTGCCTTCACTAACACTTTAAGTTAACACACTTACTAAATAATAGCCTACACTTAATCCAAAACAAATCTTAATACTTAATACTGTACAGTATGTTGTATAGTGTTGTGATGATTTAAAACAAATATTTTTAGTTTAAATTCATTTACATAAAATATAAATGTATATATGAAGAGTTAATTTGCAAAAACAGAAATCATGTTTTTTCATTGTGCATTCCTAGAATAAAATTTAACTTTAATAACAGCTAACTAGCACAAAACACAATATTTTTAAGTATTTATTTTTTTTATTTTTTGGCAAATTAACTCTTTATATGTGTATATATTTTGTTTTATTTTATATTTCAATGTATGGAAATTTGTGATAATAATCTTTAAATATATATATTAATGGTGGGCCGTTATCCGCGAGACTCTTATCGCACGATAAGCTGTTAATCTATTTACAAAGTTGGGTTGGAGTCTATACTACAAGCTATGGTGACTTTCACCTTTAGCGCGGATGTA
>JAUCMU010000080.1:4634321-4645184 GCA_032275025.1 Enteromius treurensis | reverse complement strand
ATAGCGCTTTTAACAATACAGATTGTAGCAAAGCACTGAACATTATCAAATAGAAGAACAGAGTGATGGTAATGTATCTATTGTATCTAATGTATCTATCTATATTGTATCTATTTATTTGTATTTTAAATGACTTATTCTATTTTAATTGCTTATTAATGTTATGAATTATTGTGTATATATATATATATATAATTTATGTTTTAAATTTTTTTTAATTTTTTATTATTATTATTAATTTAGATACAACAAAGAAAAGGCCAAAACTCTATTGCACATGGTATTAAGAATGGTTCAATGTTGTGTTAATGCTTTCTTTCTATTATTTTTTTGTTTGTTTTTATTTAGATTTTAATTGTTTCAGGCACAATTAAAGAAAACATCAAAATCGCTATGGCATGGAGACATGGTAATATGGTGTAAAAATTTGTGTAAAATGTTGTTTTAAATTAAATTAAATTAAAATTTAATTTAGCTTATTTTACATTCAGTTCAGAACACTATGTACTTCAAAATAGGAATAAACCCCATATTTTACTCATATTTATATGTGACTTTCTTTTTTCAAACGAACAAAGCTTTTATAAAAAATATCCTGGCTCGCCCAAGCTTGGTAATGCTGGTGGTTAGTGTCCATTAATTTTTGACATAATACTACAGAAATACCATGGTACTCCAAAGCAATGAAATAGCCATGTAAATACCATACTAGATCTAGTAATTATTCTGTTTGTGCTAGCACCACAATTTGAAGCATTTGTTGTTTGTAAATATCATGTAGCCTATTTCAGGGCATATTATCACTGCATGGGTAATAGATGAATATACACAAGAATACAGAGCACATTACAGCTGCAAACAACAGAATGATGAAACATGTAATAAAATGATGAAATGAGACACTGATATGACTGAACTGACTGAAAGAGAGAGAGATGTCAGACACAAGTGGCCTTTAGTTGTGTTGCTCTTGTAATCCCAGATAAATACAACCTCTCTCCATTCAGATTCACGGTAAAGCTCTCTCTCTCTGTTCTCTGCTCAAAGTCTCGTTGGCTGCATATGTGCACGAGCGGGATTTATGTTTGATTTGCTTTGGCCTCGGGCTGTGCTCATTGATTTCACTCACTCATTTATCTCAAGAAAAAACAAAACAAACAAACAAATTGGAATCTCATAACTCATTCTCTCTCTTTTGCATTTTTCTTATTCTGTCAATCCCTGTATCTTTCCTGTGTCGGATTACTGCTGTCCTTTGCATCATGTTCCTTTGTGTTTCCGGTGATGAAATTACTTTATATTCTTCTCACTTTTGATCTGTTTATGTATGCGGTTACTCGGCAGCAATACAAATGGACGGGTTAGATTGGTCGATGTATGTAAACAAGGACAAGAACAATTCTGTTGATTTAATAAACAATGCACTCTTAAACTTTAAACCATATGCTGAAAGACAACATCAGACTAATTATATTCAAATGCATGCATGCACTTTTATTTAAATGAAATGATAGGTTTTTTTCATTGCCTGGCAAATTGAAAATTCACTGACCATAAATACAGGTTAGTAAAACATCCATTTAATAACAATATTTAGTTTTATATTAAATATTTCTTTAGAAAATATTTTCCAGTATTTTCCCTCTCATATTAATATTGAACTATGTGTTTATTCTTTGTCTTATTTACTGGATGTTTTATTTATTGGCTTATATGTATATTTGGTTTATGTGACATATTTATTGGCATTTGTTTATGTTCTTTTCAATTATTTCCAAGTATTTCACGCTTCCTCATTTCATGATAAAATCTAAGCGAATTTAGCATGCTGTCTGGGGGGCGATCCGTGAGGACGGTGGACTCTGAGCCCTAGTGATTTGAACCCTAGCGAGGGCGGAGCTCTGTGTCCGGCTTATACCCTGCGTGCCCCCCACGAAGGAAGTCGCGAGAAAGGTGGAGAAGGGGTGGTGGTGGGATGCACAAAAGATGAGATACGGAAGGGAAGGAAACCTGTTTATTTATAGTGGGAAGGATGATTTGATTGGGCAGGTGAGATTAGATGATTGATTAGATAATGCGGTGCCAGCCGCGGTTGATTTTGTTCATGCTCCTCCCGAAACTTGTTTTTTGCAAAAGTTTTTTGAAATAGTTCCCTTTCAGTCAGTTACTCCGAGTCAAGTTGGATATGACAGACGGAATTGGGATCTCACTTCGAGAGACCAATCCACTTTGAGTGTATTAAAACAAGCCAATGAACATTGGCATGCGCTTGATTGCTTCCAGCTGCAGCTGATCACAGCGTGAGTATAAATGAGCAGCTGGTGCAGCCCATATTCAGATTTTCGCTTCGGAGCCAAGTGTTACAGAAGTTCTGCTCACATTCCTACTTTGAGGAATCAAGTGGCTGGTGTAGGCCATCGTCAGAGGTGGTGGTTTCCTGTGTTGAGTGGATTGCCACATCAATTTGCACTACCTCCCTGTTGTATCTTTTTAAAGATGCCCTTCCACCTGTGCGTTTCTGGATGCGCTGGGTGATGATCACAAACGCTGCCTCTCGTCCCTGGGCTTGAAGCACACTGAGGTGGCTTTCGTGGATGAGTCATGTTCCCATTGTGGAAACATAACCATCACAGAGCTATCGACCAGACTCCGCTATCTGCAAAGGGGCAGGGTACTTGTTTCTCTGCCCAGACCTAGGACTCCCCCTGGTTAGAGTGGTCTTAAGGTGATGGTGAGGAATTCCCCTCCGCAGGAATTGCTCCGCAGCCAGTGGAGCTGCCACAAGGACAGTCTGGACCTCCACAGGGGCTACCAGCTGTTTCCTTTGGTTTTCCGATTGCTGCATTGGAAGGTGAGTCAGAAGGTTCTGGAAGTGAAGTTCCAAACCTGGTTGCAAGCAGAGTAGCACGCGGCCAAGATACAGGCAACCCAGGGATAAAAGGAACTGCTCTTCAGGACATTGGATGAAGCTTGGATGAAGCTTCCCAGTCTGTTTTGTGGGCTTCCCCGGGAACATTCGACTCGGCTATACGATTCAGTTCGCCCTTCTTCAGGGAACGAGGGTTACATACGTAACAGAGACTATCCGCTGTCATGATAGTGATCAAGTGAAGCTCATTACAGTTAAGAATCAGCTCATTACTTTGTGAGGAAGTGAAAACCGCTTTTCTGAGTCAGTAAACACTTGATATATCCTCATGAATCATCTCTGCGGTTGTTTGTTGGTTCTATCTGGTGTTTCTGTTGAAAAATGAAAGCTAATAATGCTGCGGGGATGTAGAAACGGGATGCACATTAGAGCTTCTCATTACTGAAGCGTGTTTACAGTGCTAGATTGTTTGATCAATGTCTGACTGATGACAACTCTCTTACACAGTGTCCTAAAGCCATTTCTTATACATAAAACAGAGTTTTTGTCATAACTAGCCTTGATAAGCAACAGGACATTGTGTTAGTTTCTATTTCTCCCGTTGCACTCAATATCCCTTCCCGCAGTGACATCTCAATGGTCTAAAATACTAGATTCGATGTGATTTTTGACACTTTTGATATTTCTTTGACCTGTAAAAGCCTGTTTGAGAGCCAAGGAATCAGTGTTGCATTTTCCTCGAGCGGAGCACACAAACACACATGCTCTCATTAAGAACTCTGTGTCCCTTGTGGGCATGAGCAACCATTCTTGTAGACACGCTGGACTATGTTTAGAAACCTTGACCTCTCTCTCTCTTGCTCATGTTACTCTCTCTCGCAGCTCCAGCCTTAATTATGGCTGAGTGTATCCTGCACTGGAGCGTGTCTCAGGTGTACAGTAACGAGTCAGGCAATACAGATGCATTACAGCTAACATGCACAATGTACAGTACACTCTCTGGAGTCCATGAAATGACGGCTGACAGAACCATGACACTGGATGCTCACTTCAGCTGTATAGTTTTAGGTGTGTGTTTGTATTAACTATCGTTGAACTGTTTAAATAATTCATATTTATTTATTAACTATTGATTCTGAGTAGTTGTTTTATCGATGGTTGCTTGAATTCATTTATTTTGTTACACTCACAAAACATTATTTAATTTCCTCACAAAAAAAATGTATGAATGTATGAACTTATTTAATCTCACAAAACAGAATTTTTTCATTTATTATCTTTCACAAAACAGTATTATTTATTTATCCTTTCATTCATGCACTTTATCTCATAGTCATTTTGTTAACTTTTGGAAGTGAAAATTTGTTTAATCGGCCAACTTTCCCTCATCAGAAGTTGCATAGCAGATTGATGTTTCTATTATTTTTTTTGTTGCTGTTTTTCCAATATTTCCTCTCAAAATGGGTTTACTCGCACAAAATGTATTTATTGACTGATTTATCCTCACAAAACAGAATTTGTTTCCTTTTAGAAACAGCATTCATTCATTCATTCATTCACACATTCATTTTAGTGCTATTGCTGTTTATTTATTGTACTAAAATTATTTCCTCACAAAGCAGAATTTATTTATTTATTTAAAATCTTGACAGGACTTGATCTGGAATGTCCCGAATCTGAAGTCATTTACCATTTAAATGAAAAGTTTATACAAATAATTTTTTTTAATTCTTATTAGTGTTCTAATTATTTTTCATTAATTGTTTAATAATCTTAATATAAATTCATTATTGTATTTTATGGAAGGAAATAATATGCAAATTTGTACAATATAACAATATGCAAACTGTCTGTATGTAGGCATTCCTGTCAGAATGCAGTTACATTTCATGTTGTTACCTGGAAAGAGGAGTGAAAAATTTGGCCTGCTAAGAACTGTTAACAAAACAAATGGCTGTTTTCTCTCTATTCACATTTGTGTACAATGCATTTGCAATTTAAACTGTTTGCTTCAGTTCCTTGAAGAATACTGTGATTGAGGTCTTTATCTCGAACCCCGGCCACC
The DNA here is from genome assembly GCA_032275025.1 of Enteromius treurensis. Classification (NCBI taxonomy): domain Eukaryota; kingdom Metazoa; phylum Chordata; class Actinopteri; order Cypriniformes; family Cyprinidae; genus Enteromius; species Enteromius treurensis. The sequence goes on along the minus strand of JAUCMU010000080.1, from coordinate 4,640,250 downwards.
CAAACCCTCTCTCATTCACAGTTGTAAATGGCCCCGCTGGACCACCATAGGACTCAATCAGTTGCTGGTGCATACATACAGGCTGGCTCCATTGAGATATTTGTTCCTTAAGCAGTGCTTTTCTCTGGTCCAATCTGCTCCATTATTCATGCTGAAAAACAGCAGAGTGGAAGCATCCGCAGCCACAACTATGCCATATTTACCAGGCTGATTAGATTAAATAAGCGTCTGTTGGTTGCTGCAGCGCTCCGAGATCAATATGCAAGGCCGCCAGTGCCTGTACATGGGCTTAGCAGCAGCCAAACTACATCTGACAAAGTGGAAACAAAGAAAGAAAGAAGGAAAGGATTTAGTTTTCCTCTTGGTGAGGCGCTAAGAGGTGTCTGGAAGCACACAGCAAGGGGTACACACACACACACACACATAGACACACACACACCGCACTCACACCTCTAGTATATGCCTTTTTCTATTTCTTTCTCACATCTCTGAATAGCATGTTTTATTTTTAATGTCATATTTCCTGCTCATATATGCTTATCTATCTGTCTATCTCTATCTATCCATATGGTATGTGTCTCTCTTCATCTGTCTGTTCATCTGTTTTTTTGGTTGTTTATTTATCGGTGCAGATAAACAGCCAGAAAACATAAATTTTGTATGTGTAAAAATCTTACTGGGTGTCTGTCCCTCCATCTATCTATCCTTCCATTTTCTGTCTCTTTCTTTATCTATCCTAGTGTCTATCCCTTTGTCTGTTTGTCCCTCTCTTTCTTACCTGTCTGTCTGGTTATCTCTTTCTCTGTCTGTCCATCTGTCTTGCTGTTTATCTATCCATGTGTCTAACCTTTTGTCTATTTGTCTGGTTGTCCCTCTCTTTCTCACCTGTCTGTCTGTCTGTCTGGATGACTCTTTCTTTCTCTATCTATCTGTCCATCAGTTTGGCTGTTTATCTATCCATGTGTCTAACCTGTTGTCTGTTTGTCTGGTTGTCCCTCTCTTTCTCACCTGTCTTTCTTGTTGTCTCTGTCTTTCTCTATCTGTCCATCCGTTTGGCTGTTTATCTATCCATTTGTCTATTTGTCTGGTTGTCCCTCTCTTTCTCACCTGTCTTTCTGGTTGTCTCTGTCTTTCTCTATCTGTCCATCGGTCTGGCTGTTTATCTTTCCATTTGGCTGGTTGTCCCTCTCTTTCTTACCTGTCTGTCTGTCTTTCTATTAATTTGTTTGTCTGTCCGTCCATCTGTTTGACTGTATGTCTCTGTCAATCTGTCTGTGTTCATCCATCTGACTGTCTCCATCCATCAAAGTGTCTTCTTATCTGTCTTACTGAATATCTCTGGCTGTCTATCTGTTGGTCTCTCTGTCACTCCATCTTACCTGTCTTGTCCTGTTCTTCTAAAATCTCTCTACCTGTCTTCTTTATTCTTCTGTCTAGTTATCTCTCTATAAGTCGTGCTGTATTTTATGTCTATTTCCACTCTATTTTTTTCTGTCTATGTCTGCTATTTCTTTCTGTCATGTGGCTGGCCATGTTTCTGATACACCTGTCTGTCCCTCACTTCCTCCCAATCCATATATCTTTAAGTCTTGGTCTTCAAATGAAACCCCGAGACAAACTCACAGTCCTACATCAAGCAAATCATCAGCCTCTCTGTCTTTCTCAGCATTCTCCATCATGTTTATCTCTTTGTCCAGAGACTACCGAGCTGCTGCTATCGTGGAGAATTTTGATGATTACTGTATGACGGCTCCCTGACACTCTGCCCTATTTCACACCCAGCATGATACCCTCTTGATTCTGGGTTAGAGACGTGGTCTTTCAGATAACAGACCCCACAGCATCCAACGCATCTCAATAGGGCAGTATCTCAGCAGGAGACCCAGACATACCTTCTCCTACGTCTGCATTAACAATGAGGCCTGACCCAAAATCCATCTGCGGAGGTGAGAATTGCTCCAAGAGCCCCCTTAATAAGGGGGTGGACACTTTGAAGTGTTAGAAGACGAAGACTGCTCATAAGGGTACCTGCCCTTACTCCGATGCTTGCTGTTTTTGAATACAGTATTCTATGATATCAGGAAGGAGATGGTGTGGCGAAGTGGAGTGTAGAGGGGTCTAATGAGAGAACATGAGCCAGCTAGACATTTTCGAAGAGAATTTGTAAAGCTGGAGCATTCTGACAAGAACTGAAATATCGGAAGAGATCCTTCTGATTCTGAGTGGGCAGAAACAGGAATCTATCTGACAATAACAGCACATCATTACCACTACAGATTTACCATAGTAGCTTCAAAACCTAGTGAGCTGCCTACATAGGCAGCTATCTTCTAAGACAGAATCGTGAGTGGCTAATATAGGCAGTAGCTCTATCCTAAATTTAGTTTATAAAAACGTTGTCCTGTCTTGTCATGTTTATGTAAAGATTACGAAAACATAGAACATTTATTATATGGTTATGTGGAATATTCTAAGAACATGACATAAATATAACATTAAAACGTTTACATTTCTGAATAATCATAAGGACATTTTGAGAAAGTTAGTCTGAGAATGTTTTCTCAACATTTTATGAGCATTCAAGCATCAAGTAGAAATATCATAATAAGGACATGTCAGTAGTTTAAAATTAGCATGTTGCTTAGCTAATGATGGGATACTCTATAAAACAAACAGCACAAACAATTTCTGGGTAAAATGATCAAAGTCAACTCTATTGTCAGTTCTACTATAGGCCTACAGGACAAACAGAGAATTCTGTTAACCTAATCTTTGGTGTAAGTCATATGACACGAAAAGTATTAAAAGAACTCATATACAACACATACAAATCTGAACTTTAAATATAGTAATCATTATATTTCAATGTTGAATTAAACTGATTTTAATATTTTGTTCAGCCTTTCAGTCATTTTGTATTTTTATTTTGACTCCACTGTAAAAAGTTCTACTAATAATTGTAAAGTGGCAAACAAAGAATTGGTCATTTAGTTTGTGTTGTGTGAATTGAGCAAGAAAACTCTATAAACACTAGCAAAAAAGTTATTTTGTTTGCCTTACATACACAAGTATCACAACGTTGTTCACAATATGTCCAAATGTTCTCCCAACTTTCCAAAATGAATAATCTAAAGGAACAGTTTTATGCTGAACAAGTTCCTTGCATGCATTGCAGTCAGAAAACATTCACAAAGATATTATCTTTTTTTTTTTTTTTTTTTTTATACGTATAACTAGCTTAATTTAATGCTGCTGCTGTTGTCACTGTCAGTTAGCTGTCATATGGATCCGAGTTCATATTTTTTTCATATATTCTGTTTTAGAATCATGTTTTGAGGTATATGTGCAACTTCTGGATTTGTCTTTCAGCATAAATGTTTACCTTTACTTTTAATGTGATAGTTCACACAAAAATGAAAATTTCTTCATAATCTACTCACCCTCATGTCACTCCAAACCTGTTTCTTTCTTATGAGAAGGAACAGAGGAGAACTGGTTTCTCTTAAGGTTTTTTATTTCTCTATTCTGTGTTTTAGTTTTGGTTCCTTGCCATTGTCCGCTCTGACTTGCATAGTTGGGGACACTTAATTTCCAGCAATTATCATCGACTTGATTGCACAGATACTATTTACAGCTCAAATTAGTAGACTTTGAAAATAAAAAGAAAAGATAAAAAATTGTGTTGCTAAAGAAGATTAGCCCTTCAAAATACCAAAAAACCTTTAGATTATCTGCTAGATCTTTTAAAGTTCATTAGACTGACCATTATTCATTAGATTACATCCTTACATTACAATATTACTGATTCAAAATTGTAATGCGTTACATGACTCCTGTATTACTTTCACCAAAATAACTACCGTCGGCTGAAGAGCATTCAAATACACACAATAGACTAAAGCTTGTCACAGCATCAGCAAACGCCTAATTACCAGGAGTATGTCTGTTTTAATACTGTTTTTTTTGGCTAAAAGTGTGTTGTAACGCAAGCATTATTGAAAATGTACCGAGTAAAATATTACTGAAATTTGATTAGTTATGCCTTACACTACTGTATTACAGCAAAAAGTAATTTATTACTGTAATGCATTACTTTTGTAACGCGTTACTCCCAACACTGCTTGACGGTGATAATTTCTTGTGTTAGGTCAACTTTTTACATTCAACAGTGTATGAATGTGAAAGTGCATTCAGAAACTTTGCTTTTCTTATAAAACTTCTTGTTTGTTTTGCTTTGAGGTTTCAAAATGCCATCTTTGTAAGCAGTGGTTTAGGATAAATAACTGCAAAAGAGTCTGGAAAATTACTCTGCATGTGTTTCTAAGCAACTGCTTGACAATCACAGTCGCGGCCTCTACTATTTTATTTCATACCTGCTTTTTACAAATGGATTTTGAATACAAGTTGCATGGCCACCTTTGACCGACGCAGAGGTTTTGAATGCAGAGAGGAATCCTGGGCAGCATTATTCGGCCTCGCAAATGTATCGACAGCTACAGATGTTGTTTATAGCAGTGTCCAGATACAGCTGCGAGAGAAACCACATTGTGAATTTTGCAGCTAGATTAAAAGACAGGATGTTAGGATTGCGTCTCTCAAGCCCTCGCTTTTGGGTGACACATTCTCCTCCAACTACAGGTGTGCTTTCTAATTCTATGTTTCTGCCTTGTCCTCTTGGTTGCCTACGGGATCAATTATCCGGCCCACTCACATACTGGAGAAGTCCACACATCCGAAATGGGTTATATTGGGTTTCAGCAGTTATTGCCTCAACTGTCAGTGCTTTAATCAATGTGTTTTTGTGTATGTGTGCGAGTGCACACTGAGACGGCTGAGCTGATAAATAATGGACGGCCGACCTGGTAAATAATGCCAGATGGTCTATTTAATGACAATATACCTCAGTAGGTCTATTTAAGTCGATATAAGCAGGGTTCTAGGGGACTTGCTCTAAATTGGTTAATATATTGTGGGAGGCATGGTGTAATTGGACGGTCAGTATGATTTGTGTGTTAATTGCTGAACGTCTGAGTCAGCTGCTTCAATTGGTTAGTCGGAACGTGGGTCACGTTCTGCAATTGGCCAGTAGTTATGTGGGGGAGCGTGCTCTAATTGGCTTTTCTGGTGTGTGGGTTTGGACGTAATTGGCTAGTTTGATTTCTTGTGATGGCCTGATCTTCAGTAATCAGTATAAAATAAAAACATTATTCTTTTATGCCAAAGAAAATGCATAGCGACGTGCTAAAAAATCTACTTCGGTCTTTTGCTGAAAATATATCATTGAATCGTATTAAATTTGGCTTCTTACTTCTCACTTCTCATCAAATTTGATTAAGTGATTGGATAACCATTATCTTAAGGCTTTATTTTTTTTAAATATGAAGTACAATTTGCAGCCTTCACATTTGAAGCGCTTGTTTAGTGTTTTCAACTGTAATAATTTAAGTGCACTTTTTGTGGTAAATCAGTGGGAAGCTATGTAAATTAGAGTGGAAGGAGGGAAATAATATTCACATAATAATTTCTGGAAACCTCTACTGTCAATCAATCAATCACTTTTATTTATATAGTGCTTTTAACAATACAGATTGTAGCAAAGCACCCATCTAATTTCCAGTTCAATAGTAATCACATGTCAGATTGTGCAAAGGACTTATAGTGTTTTTGTTTGTGTGCATTTGGTTCCTGTGATTTGTCCACAGGGCTCATCTAGTAGTTCTGGTCTCCAAAGAAGATCATCTCGTTGTGTTGGTACACCATCTGATCTGGATACGGACTGAGAATCAGAATAAGAGAGAGACAGACTAATATTAGTGTAGATGCCATTATTTTTATGATGTAATGAGTACATTGTGTGTTAAGGGGAGTGTTCCTGGTTCCGGCTGATCTAATTAATGCAGCCTAACAATCCTTTAACGGATTTGATTAA
>JAUCMU010000080.1:4593010-4604555 GCA_032275025.1 Enteromius treurensis | reverse complement strand
GGGATGAGCAGGCACCCTCTGCTGCCGCCCGGCCCGGCCTTGCTGCCCCTGGCAGAGGACCGCCAACTTGCATTCTGGGTGATCTGAAGGTGACTGCGAGTGCCACTAAGCCTTGTTCCTTTCTTTCCAGAAGTGCATGAGGAGTTGACAAAGTAGTGGACCCTCCTCTGTCCTCACCACCCTTGATGGCGGGGCGGCCAGGGGCTATGAGGACATTCCCCAGGTGGAGAGAGTGTTTACAATGCACTTGTGCCCGCACAACACTGCCACCTGGTAAGTCTTTGGGAAAGCACGGCTTTATTGTAATGTTCCTGAGGGGTGCCAGAAGGTTGAATCCTTCTTGGATACCCTTAATGCCCCCTAGGACCTCTCCTTGTCCCTGGACTGCACCCAGAGCATCAGAAGTTCTAAGCAGCTCTTTTTCTGCCATGGAGGTCAGCAGAAAGAGAAGGCTGTCTCCAAGCAGAGATTGGCCCACTGGATTGTGAATGCAATCACTTTGGCTTACCAGGCCCAAGGTGAGCCGAGCCCCCTTGGGGTGAGAGCCCACTCCACTCTGAGCACGGCCTTCTTCTTTGCGTTGGCCCACAGTGCCTCTCTGGCAGACATTTGCACCGAACACCTTTGCGAGATACTACAATCTTCACGTTGAGCCAGTTTCCTCCTGTGTGTTGGGTAATGGGTAATTGGCGAGAAGAACTGTCCTGTTTCATGCTTGCTGCGCCATTCCCCCTCACAGGGGATGTGAGCGCTGTTTAATCCTATATGTGTATCCTCCATGGTAAGGTTTCCCTTGGTAAACTTGTGTCTTCCCTTGACAGAGTACTCTGTCAATCTCTACTGCCAGTTGTTTCTCTCCTTTCCTGGATAGGACCTGACATAGAGACAAGATCGTATGTTGTACTGCCCCACTTCGGGTCAGTCCATATGAGGGTTCCACATGTCACCTCCCGATGGTAGGATGTGGTCTCCGTAGCACCCTTTTCAGAAGGTCCACTTCCACATTGTCTTGCCAGACTGTACAACAAATACAGGTTGCAGCCCGTCTTGCAGAAGGCTGAAATTTGCTTCTTCAGGAGCAAGAGTTCTGGCCTCTCCAGCAGCAGTGCACTCACTCTGGTCCCTACGGGTATTAAAGTCAGCGAATCTGCTCTGGGGTGATGGGAGGGTTATGACCTTTGCATAACAATAGTCTGACACTGACTCGCTTGTCAAAATTTGTAGTGCTACAAGGTTGTAACAGTTCAGGTTGTGGCGGTTTCCATTGGACCCCAGTCTGTCGTCACAACATAACCTTTTAGTGTTTGACAGACAGGGAACGTCTCGGTTAACGTCTCGTATGTAACCCTCATTCCCCAATGGAGGGAACCGGGACGTTATGTTGCTTTGCCATGACCTTAAACCATTGGTGAGAGCTTGGACTTGTTCTCGGCTCCTCAGAAAATCTGATGAGTGGTTGCACCTGTTTCCTCTTTATACCCGGATAAAGGGGAGTGGTTCAGGATTGTTTAACCCCTTGCCAATTTTCATTGGCGTTTTCTCTTAAGCAGAGCGAATCAGGGCTCTAGGCAAGACCCCAGTCTGTCGTCATGACATAACGTCACAGGGAACAAAGGTTACATATGTAACGAGAAATCATTTGTTCTAGAAATAATTGTCAAATCTTATCGGAGTTTATGAATGAATTATTGTCTGGACTGAGAACTTTTCAATAAATCATCTTGTCTAGTCCATAAAACTAGTTGAATTATTTATACATAAGTGATTTGTTGTTTGGTTCTTTTCAATGAGTTGTGTGTAGTTCTAGTACACAAAACTGATTTGGGGCGGAGTAAACATTTAATCATTTATTCCAAACTGATCTGTATTATCTTTTCATTAATCCTTTTTTTAGCTTACATAACTAATGAGTTTAATCCTAAATCAAACTCATCCAATTCTTGATTGACTCACTGTACTTCTCTATTAAGTTGCATTGTACTGTTTGAATTCATCCACATATTTCCCCTGCTGTCCACAAATCAATCAAGACAAAACCTGATCTCATAGCGTAAATGGAACCTGAGGACTTAATATGTACCACTCAGTACATATCACTGCAGTTTTCAAAAGAAATGTCCAATGAGAGGCACTAAAACACAGATTCAATATGTGAGCCCTGGCATTTTCTATGATGTCGAAATAGGTACATACTGCTGTGTTTTTATTACTTTGCTTCAAGTATGTATTGCGGTGGTTCAGAATTTAAATATTCGTGGACTGTCAATAAAAGCTAGTGCTCTATCGTGTTTGAAATAGCCTATGCCCTATTTTTTGATGAACCCTAGTTTCACGGTATTTGAACTGGAGCTACTGAACAAACCTACCATCTATGAAAACCCATAGATATGAAGCTTGATATGTGTGATGGTAATATTCAAAAGCACCAGCTTTTCAATCTACCAGGATCTTAATTTTGTTTGGAAGTGTAAATTGTAAGTGTACATTTTTGTGAAAAGGAATAAAAGGCATCAGAGTTTTACTGCCTCTAGTATTCTTTACTTTTGGAAACTGCAGTGATACAGTATGTACTTATTGGTACATTTTGCATCTCGCTACAAAGTGTCCTCAGGTGCGTTTATGCCATGAGATCAGACAGATGCTTGTCAAAATATAAAAAAAATATATATATTTAGCAAGAAATGAACAAAGAAATAGTCCTTTTTAATTTCTTCCACTCTCTGTCGTTTTTTGTCGTAAAGTATCAGTAGTTACCACAGAGCAGTTGACAAAAGAATAGGAGCAAAAACAATTTCGTCTGGCTGGCGAAACGTGGGCTTGTCACGGTTCAAAATAGGACTGCAGAGACCATAGCCGCACATCTATTTATGACGTCCAGCAACCAAGAGACGCGAGAAATGGTGCGTACCCCCCCCCCAACAGAAATATGTGAAAGTGGACAGGTAAAGGTTGGTGTAAAAGACTGTCAGATGTAGAAGAATCATTAATAATTATCGACAGGAAGTTTGAAGGTGATAGACGTCATAACTGAGATTTGTACTGAATATGTGCCATGTAGAATTAGCGATGAGCTATGAAAGAGGTTGAAGGGCATTTTCAGAGACATCTTTTGTGGTGAATATAAAGCAGGTGTGATTCTTTTCATTTATGGTTGTACTTCAACAGAAGCCTTTCTTGAACGACAGCTGTGCTTTGATAATGCTCTATATAACCTGAAATTTCATAGTACTTGGGCTTTATTGACCTTACATAAATGCAGCTGCTGTGGGTTTTGTTTGTAACACATAATCAATTTTTGTTAAATTAGCTCAGAGCCATTGCTGGACCCCTGAGAGCTGAATAGCTTCTTGTCTTTGGTTGTGAAGGCCAGATCCAATGGAAACGGTGAAAAGGAAAGCTGCAGTATTTGTGTTTGAATGTAATTAAACAAGCCACAAAGCTTGTTTCGGTCTTTCATGTTCATCTGTTCTCAACGGATTGCATACTTTGGCGTTCTGCAGACGTGTTTTGCTGCAACATTCTGTCAATGGCGAGTGAATCGATAACTTCACTGTTCAAATATAAAAAAAAAATATTTTTGTGCAGTGCAGGTTATTGTTGCAGCCTTAAATAGAAGATGGGCTGGTCTCTGTCTCCTGCACCTCAAAAACAGACGCACAATGTAAAACTATTAAAGTGAGGAATGCTGGACATCACCATATGGCCTTTGCCCATTAGAATTGATGATTAGAATTATAAACAAAATTATAATCAATTCTAATAATTGGTTTATATAAGGTATAAAATTGCATCTGTGTAGGATGCTAAAAAAATTCTATATAATTCATAATAAAGAATTTCAAATCATTCATTTATGGTATAACAAAACTGCAAGTGTTTTTCTTTCCCTCAACAAAGGGGGAGTTTAGGTTGTACTAAATGTACAGTTAAGGAGGAAGCAGCATGTGGCTCTGTCTGGTGCAAGACAACACAGCAGAACAGTGTTGGGCTTTTAATTGACTCAGGAGAATAAAGCCATAATTAACAATGAGAGAGACCAAGGCCGTTATGAGTGACCTAATTAGCAGAACTGTCAAAGTATCACACCACAGCTTCTAGAAAACAGCCTAATTCATAATAATATTACTGTGGATTTTAAATTAAGTACATAAGGGAACAAATACTGTCAACATTGAGTTAAACTTAAATACATAACTTTGAGTTTCACTCCGGTTTATAATCTGTGTGAACAGAACTGTATTTGATTTATTGTAATATTATTTTATTAAAGATGTTTTGGGAACAAACACTGTCGGCGTTGAGGTAAATAGGCATGAATGAATTCTAGCAGGGATTTTGGGCGTCACTCTGGTTTATAATGGAACTGTGTGTAAATAGAACCATATTTGGCATCATAATATTTCTGTGGATTTACATATTACGTGTAGTGCATCAGAGTGAATCAGACACTTAAGATTTGACCGGAAGATTGAAACATGAGGAGCTGTCAACGCTGAGTTAAACAGGCATGCATATATGACAGCAAAGATTTCAGGTGTCACTCTGGTTTATAACCAAACTGTGTGTGCACAGATTTTTTTTTTTTAATTTATTGAAATATAACTGTAGATTGTGGGAACAAACCCTGATAGCAATGAAGGAAACAAGCTTGAATATATGGTTGTAAGCATTTCCGATTTCACTCTGATATATTGTAATAATACTTTGGATTTACATATTAAAGGTCAGCATTGGGTTAAATAGGACTGAAAATATAACACAATGGATTTTAGGTGTCACTCTGGTTTATAATCGATTGTTTGTGAACAGAACCATATTTCATTCATCGTAATATTTCTGTATATTTACATATTAATTAAGGATGTTTGTGGGAACAACACTGTCAACGCTGTCAACAGTCATGAATATATGAAAGAAAGGATTTCAGGTGTCACTCTGGATTATAACCAAACTGAGTGTGAACAGAACTTTAAATCATTGTAATAATACTTTGAATTTACTTACTAATGATGTTTGTGGGAACAGACATTTTCAGCATTGAGTTACATAGGCATGAATGTAGGCATGTAATGAACAGAAAGAGAACAAAAGAGGAGTAACAGTCATATTTAGCTGCCATGTGCAATGACAAATTAATAATACAGCAAGCTGAGGATGACACAGGTATGGATTTGCGTCTTGAAATAGCCATTTCTTTCTTTTCAGTCTTTTCCTGATGTGTCTATTCTGGGAGTGTGGGCGTGAAGCCGTAATGATTGTAAATACACTGAAAATCACAGCCTGGCTCTTCAAAGGTCATATCATTAATCCTGCAGTGGCTCAGCATTGTGATCCACAGCCCTTTCATATACATTTCAAACAGTTAGATGTTAATCAGAATCACAACTGAATCAGAAATATCTGATTTGTGTAGCACATCTTTCTCTTTTCCACCCTCATTCATTCCCTCTCTCAATCCTCTAGTCGTATTGATTTTTCATTTCCACAATCAGCACTCGTTCGATCCGTCTTGTAATGAGGAACATGATTTCGGCACAGATGCAACCACGGCCAGTCCCGAAGGCCCGTAGGCCTGTCTCTGTTACTATGGCTACACGCTCATTACGACTAGTTCTGTAACGGAGGCAACATCTCGATTTAATAGGACATGGCTTAACTCTTAACACCAATCTGTCTATCTATCTGTCTTTCAAATATGATTTTTGGAGGATACTTTTGAACACTTGCAGACTACTTTTGCACTACTTGCAGACTCATTCATGCTAACCACTAGGCCGTGCCATGTAGAAGCCACCCTGCAGATGTTTTGCCATGTGGTCAGTAATATGTTGTTAATTAAAGGTTATATTTCCATGGTCCAAAATTAACAGACCAGCTTCCTGAGGAAATACAAATCCAGTTGGATAGCTGTACAAGACCACTTAAGTAAGAGAGATTCTACTGGTCAGAAATGCTGGGTCATTAAAATACTGTATATTGGTAACACTTTGTTTTAGGGTCTCTTAACTAGTTACTTGTTAGCATGCAAATAACTAGAATATTAGCCATTTATTTGTGGTGATTAAGCATGTGTCTACATTTGTTTTAAACATAATAGCTACCCTACTAACTATTAATAAGAAGCAAATTAGGAATTTATTAAGAGAAAAGTTGATTGCTGAAAACAGTGCTGCTAAATTAGATTGTTTTGAAACATAGTAATACATTGCATGAGTTTTTTCCAGTATACCTATTTTGACTGTATATTGGATGGCATGCAGTCTTGGTGATCATGAATCAGTTTAGATAGATGTGTGTGTCCAGAAATCAGGATGACTTGCTCACTCCAGCTGTGAGCACCTCACTCACCCACACACACATCCCATGATACCACTAACCGTACCGAACAGTTCCTTGGCATCTGGCCTGGGCCTTTAACCCAGCGCTGTCCACATTAGCCTTAACCCTGACCAGCAGAGAACGCTCTGATCTTCTCTCAGACTGTGAAGCCCTCAGCTCTCGGCAGTTTTATGTAAAGAGAAGCCGCTATGTCTGGCATGAGTCATGTTTTTATCTGACCTGGGTATGGATGCCATCGTTTTAGGAGTATTAAATATGCAAACATTATTTTATATTCAGCTTTTCATGTTTGTTTTCTTTCCTCTTTCTCATGTCAGAGTGATTGTTTATATGAACTGTATAATAATGTTGTTCTTACCAGTAGAAACAGGTTCTCTAAACCATGACTTTTCTGAGTGCGTCAATTAAAGATTCATGGCAGTAGCTAATTGATATGGGCACTAATTAAGTTGTAATTCTGTGCATTGACTATATACTTTAGATTTAGTTGGAGAACATGACTCATTTAGCTGCTTTTACAACAAAAGTGTTTCTGAGGCTGCATGAGAATGGCTAAATACATAAATAATCAGTTGCACAAGTAATGCACTTCCTGTCATTTTAGTGCTAAGACATTTCCTATTTTTTTAGCATTTGTTTTTCACATGCACTGTAAACAGTGCTTGATCTGTCCATATTTCAGATTCGGGCAACATGACTTTTTCACTGGATAAAGCAATATAAGGGATAGAGGACTCATATTTGTTTCTATCGTATTTGTTTCTTGCAAGCACAGCTATTCACTTTACAAGACATTAACTGATGTACTGGAGTCATGTGGATTACTTGTAGATTATTGTGGTGTTTTTATCAGCTCTTTAAACTCTGATGACACCCATTCACTACAGAAGATTCATTGGTGAGCAAGTGATGTTCCCATAAAGAACCTATCTTGGATGGCCTGAAGGAGAATATATTTTCCAATGTTCATTTTTGTGTAAACTATTCCTTTTGAATTTTTGAAAATGACCTTAAATGTAGTGTATAACACCGCTCTAAGTGAAGGAAAACATCCTGCAAAGTTTTTAAATAAAAGAAAATTGTATAAAGTTATTGTTTCTCAAATGAAAGAGTCGACTCTGAATCACTGAAACTAAATGTTTAAAAGAGTCCCAAGCCGCTTCATGTTAAAGGCAAAATGAAACATTAGCATATTGTCTGCCCACTTGTTGGTCTGAATAAAAAAATGCGAAATCATTCTTTGCCACTAGATGCTGCTTTTGGAGCGTTAATTTAATTCAAATCGCACATCACCGGAAGTCATTGAACAAATAAAGTCAAAAATTTAAATGCATGTTATAAGAAAATGAAAGTATTTTTTGAGCTTGCATGGATGTCAACCTGTTGTTCGGGTCTCTCAAAACCAAAATATGAACCTTTTATAACCCATAATAGGGGTGTTTTATGATCCTTTATTAATGAAAAGCAGCATAGCGGCATCCTCTCTTTACTGTTTAGCTCATGAAATATTGCACGAAATTCTGCAACCTTGTTTTTTCCTTCACATTAGTGGTGTAGAGCCAAATGGACTTGGCAGCTGTCCACTATTGAATACCAGCCCGTATTAGGTGTAATGCAGGGCCTTCTGCATAATTTGGGCATATTTTAAATGCATATTTGTTAACATCCTCATCTCTGGCATTTAGCGATTGTGAATCATTCACTAGATGAATACAGGCAGTGATTTCTGAAAGTCTTTCTCATTTATTTACCATCGTTGGCTCCTGGCTCTCCTCCCGGTGCTCCGAGGAGGGGGATGCTATTGGCCTCTGCCAGTTTCTTAATTTGTGTTTCTGGGCACCAGTGCCTTTTTTGGCTGGTTTGAGTTTATGTTATAAATAAAAATAAAGAAAGAAAAGGCAAATTGGCAGAAAGCGAGGATCCATCTAATTATAGATTCCTCTGTCACAGGTTTCTTTTTTTTTGTGACTCACAGATTGTTTCTTTCCACACACCACTTCTTTTTATTTTACTTGCACTGTCTTCTTCATTTTTGCGCGCTGCCTTTCGCTTTAAATTTAGATTTACTGGAATGGAATAGACTGTAACGCATAAATTCAAAAGATTTTTAACTATAAAAATGTACGTAAGTGAGTATTTGAAAAGTACTTGCCAAAAGGCTTTTTTATTTATTTTGGGAGAATGACAACGTGACAACCTCAAACAAAAGAGGTTAAGTGCAGAAGCGTTCCTTTCATGGTTTCGGCGGATATTACTGCAGGTTTTTGGTTTCATATTTCATCAGCTCCATTACAAGCTCTGTAAGTGAATTTGTATTCCGTGCTGTGACAGAAACAGAGTTTAATTACAGACAGCTTTTCACTTCTCCTAAGTTTGCCTTTTATTAATTCCTTCAATTACTTTACAGCTTCTTTCTCTTTGATCACATTAGAGCCGACAACAAAATGATCAGCCCTTTTCTAGCCCTTACAAACTAGGTCGTACGGTGTGTGCAAGAGCCCCCTCTAACATTAGTCTTTGAAAGCGAAGTGTATAATGTTTTTTTAATTGTGTTTTATCTTCCTGTGTAGATTTGTATATGATTTGGTTGATTCTTCAGAAGAGTGTCATGAGCAGATTTAGTTTAGTTTTAGTTTAAAAACTATGTTTCATTTGTTTTGCTCTTTAGTGGCATTTTTATGTCAGACAGGTTGTGAATGTGTCAAGTTTTATAATATGAAAACATATTGATACTAATAAGTATTAATATTCAAATGTATTAGTTTTAGTGATGTAAATGTTTTAATTATTAAAATGCATAGTTTTTTATTTAATTAATACAATAATTAGTTTTTGAGTCAAGAAAATGCATTTAGTTTACTTTCAGTTTTCCCCAGTTATGTTACTAATTTGTATTAATATTTTTTTTACATTTATTTAACAATAACAATATATTTTTATATTGATGATAAAGGGAGTGTTCAGCAGTCATGTGACCAAATCATTTGCATCTTAATTAGTCAATATCTTTAGAAAACTTACCTGTATTTATCAGAAAAAAATATTATTATTGACATTTAAATAACATTTTATTTTTAAAAATATTTTATGTCAATTTTAAAGCTGAATTTTAACGGCCATTAGTGTCACATGATCTTTCAGAAATCATTCTAATTTGCTGATTTAGTGCTTTAGAACATATTAATATTATTATTATTAATGTTGAAATCAGTTGCTTAATGCTGCTTTTTTATTGTAGTTCATGAATGAATTCTTCAAATGTATTGCAATTTTTTTTTTAATTGAGCATTTATTTAAAATGTAAATAATTTGTAACAATACAAATATCTTTATTGTAGCTTTTGATCATTTTAATGCAACCTTGCAATTTATCTGTTACAGTTTACTATTATATACCCTTCATATCTTCTGCCTCCTCTCTGATTTTTAACTAGTTCTTCCCCTGTCTGCCCTGCCTTTCCTGAGTAAGAAAGCTCTCTTCTTATCAATCTATGCGCAAGCTTTGTGTCTGCAGAAATGTGTGAGGATGTCTGTGAAGTATGTGAGAGCGTGTGTGTTTTTGAGATGGGGTAGTTGGCTCTTTCGGGCCCCTGCGGTGGAGGCTCAGCGGGTCTGGGACATACCAGATGTAGTCTTTACATTTACATCTCTTGAGGCCGCACACACATACTGTACACAAACACACTGCCTGCGCTGTCAGGAGAGAGAGAGAGAGAGAGAGAGAGAGAGAGAGAGAGAGAGAGAGAGAGAGAGATAGATAGATAGATAGATATATAGAGTCCACTGTGCTTGTTCTTATCAGTCTGCTTGCATCCGTCTCACCGCTGACAGCCAGTGTAAGATAATTAAACATCTCTCAGATAACTTCAATGTGTCACACTCATTTATTTCCCCCCGATTCATTGTGATAAGTCTGCTTGTGCAGAACATTGCTGCGAGTGTCCTAAAGTCCTGTTTAGATGTGTTTGTTGGGTTTGTTATTTGTGTAGCAAGCGGATCTAGTTTTGTTTTAATGTTGGATGATCTCTCTGCTCATACCGGGATAGTTTCCTTTTTGATGTGTTACTTTCTCTCCTTCTCTTCCAGGTTTAATCTGCCATTTATTTTTAAGCCTGCTTCACACCGCACACATCAGCAATGTATATTTCATTTTCAGCAACACACTCTCACTCCAACTCGTCACATTTTGACGCTTGGTCAAGACCCTTTTACGTCAGTTTTTAAAGCCCTTTTTAGTCACTTTTCGACGTGAGGGGTCCTCCATTGTTTTCAGGTGTTTGCCTTAATGTAATGGTTTACATGCATACATAAATTTATTATATAATTTATTTAATTTATTTATTGGAGCACCAAACACCACCCCTACCCTAAACACCTCTGAACAATATAAACACAGTCACTGGTACTTATTGCACAAACTAATCATAAACAAGCAGTATACATTAGTGTCACATTTCGTTACTTCTGAAGCCATACAAAGTCTTTATGCGAAGAAGAGAGTAAAACACAACGTTTTAATTACTAAAAATTATCCAGTTTTGACTGTTTACATTGAAAAATCCCCAACATATATGCAATAATGCCATTGTTTTTACCCTATATATCTTTAATTATCACGATAAAATAAAAAAATGATTGCGTCGGCATCTTGATGCTAAGAGTTTCCTATTTTATAAAACGGAGGACTCTTCACACCACATGACTAAAAGGGGTACCTTGAGCTTCAAAAAGTGACGAGTTGGAGTGAGACTGTGTTGTTATCAGAGTCCATATTAAAGCAGTAATTCTTCGATTTTTTAATTCATCCCTAATGCATTTGATCTCCTTCATGTCTTTTGAAACTCTTGTGACTGGCAGACTGGCAGAGCGCTGCGTGAGGGCTGAAAAACTCCATAGAAAATGAATTTGAATCAAAATAACCTTTTAAATTAGTAGTTATATTAGACGTAAATTAGTTTAAGTGTGTGCTAAAAGATTAGATTTCTCATTACGTTAATGTACATTGAACATACGGTGTACATTTCTGAACATTTAGATGATAATAATGTATAAAATGTAGACATTTGTATTTATTTTAGTGTTAATTATATACAAAAAAATATTTATTGTTAGTGTGTCTATGTATGGGTATATACATACATATATATATATATATATATATATATATATATACACACACAAAAAGTTGTCATTTGACAGCACTGAT
>JAUCMU010000080.1:4581197-4592910 GCA_032275025.1 Enteromius treurensis | reverse complement strand
TTATTTTAGCTGTTTGTTTAACTCTTTATGTGGCTTTTGGATTTTTTAAAGTTCACTTTTATACATAAATAATACCCCAATTGGTGGTTTTATATAGTTATTGACCTTGTCTGTCATGCTTCAAAATGGACCAGAAAACACTATAAAAGAACTATAATAAAACATGTGGACAACATGTGGAAGTATATCATGATCAACAATTAAGAATTTGTTCCCTCATTCTATTAAATTGTTGGTGTTCAGTCGAATCCTGTCCACAATTTACTATCCATTGCATCATTTCAGTTAATTTGTGGCCACAAATTACAAATTTGTTCACTTAATCTACTAAATGTTTACTCATTTTACTAAATCATGGTGTCACGCCCATGTCTGTGTCTAATGTGCCATGTGTTTGCTCCTCATGTCTCCATGCCCTTATATGGTTATTCCTGTCCTAGTTTAGTTCATTGTGTTAATTAGTATCCAGCCGTGTCTTGTCAATGTCTGTGTTCTTAAGCCCTGTGTATTCTGCCTTGTGTGTCGATCGTCAAGGTTATACGGATGTTTGTAGATCTTTGTTTATTGTCTTTTGAATATAGTAAAATACATGTTTCACTTTACTACTTCGTCTCTGCCTGCTTCCTGCTACAACAACCGTGACACGCACACACACAATATCACACAATTCAATTCATATTTCAGCTCCTATACTGAAAGATTTTGTTTGATTTTACCAACCTTGCGATCGATGCAAGTTTTTTATGTCCTGATGTTCTTTTCATCCTCTGCCAATTCTTATATTCACTTTACAAACGTGTTTATCTGTTTTTTTTTTGTAGTTCCTGGCAGTGGTGAGTGTGACAAGATGCACTGAACAATTTATGCCGTAGAGAGCAGTGCCTGTGAAGCGATCAATTCATGCATGTCTATGTGTGTTTGCACATATGTCTTTGACATTTACAGTACTGTGACATGCAACATCAGCTGCTGTGGAAATACCAGTCTGGAGCCAATTTCAGTCATGCACAGATCACTTCTAATCTCGGTCTTTTCTGAGATCCAGCCAAATTTGGTCTGTGTCTGACTGTGCACCTGCCCGTGACCAAGCTCTGTGCTCCCTGTGCACCTTTCTGTTTGTCTGTCAAACCATCTGGCTCTCTATAAGCCTCATCACAAACCTCGAAATACACAACTATGGCCTACAACAGCCCTTCAGAGGACTGAAAAACATGTTCTGTTTGTTCTCTTTGCAAAAAGGCCAGTCATATTTGCTCATAATGCCTTTCAGCCAATCAAAGCTCTCTCAGGATTCATTAAACAACAGATCAAGTTTTAAAAACTTCATAAAAGAGTCATTAAAAGTACAACCGAAGATGCTTTTGTCATTTTAGAAAGAGAAACACACAAACACTGGCTGTGCACAAAGAAAATTAATGGAAGAACAAGATATATTTATATATATATATATATATATATATATATATATATATATTACAGTAAATTGATTTTTTTATTAAACCGTAAAGGGGTCATATCATGAAGAATAAGATTTCCTTGATCTTCTGAGCTAAAAAACAATGGTTCAATATTTTGAAGTTTGAAGCAAACTTTTAATTTTTAAAGACTGTGTGGAAACTAAGCTGTAAGAACACATTGATCTGAAGCCTCTAATAAGGTAATAAGGGTCATGTATGATATACTGTAAATACTAGAAAAACTAAGAGTTAAAATTGTGGATATTTAGCTGTTTATGTCTGTGTGTGGTACCTACTGCTCTGCACTTTAACTCTAACAAATGACAAATGATTGGATAAGATACTGAGGAAAATAATTCCCTGTTTGATTGTAATGGTCAACAAAAGTGCAAAACCGACCATTTAAAAAGTCCCAAGAAGAAAAAAAAAACCAGGACCCCTTTGCGTGCATTGTGTGCTAATCATTTGCAAATCAGGATCATGTGACTTGCGCGAGAGAGCTGTCATTTCTCTGGGGGAAGATCGGTTGTCGGCTCTGACCGTCGGTCCAGTGCTTCAGAGAGGAGTAGATGATAAATGATGACTTTCAATGGAAGAGAGCAAATCAATCCAAATCATTTTAGAAACCTTTCATTGGCGTTTCATCAACGTCTCAGAGGGCAAAGCCGGAACAGACAGAGAGAAATGGAGGGCTGAAAACAGCTAAATCACAGCCCCAAAACAGCTCTTTATCGCAAACCCAGTAGGGTCAACAAGTTCTGGATGAAATGCATTGTTCCTCGAATAGATTACTCAGCTTGAATATGATTGACACACTAAACAGCTTTGAAATAGGGAAGACCGGGGGGCAATTGTTGCGTTTTTCACATTCTCCTTAATAACTCAAAAGATAACTACAGGAGTATTGTTTTGGGGGGAGTTTTATCTCTTGAATAAAGTATTAACCTGATATATCTCATAAGAACTCACCTCAAAATAATAATATCAAGTTAACAGTTTTCTCTTATTGTATATATTGGTTAACTTTCAATATATACTTTGTCAGGAGTACAGCTATGTGCGTTTGATCTTAATGTCTCAAATGAAACTGGATGTGAATAAAAAATTCAGAAAACAAGTATTGTAAATTGGGTTTTAGCTATGAGAAGACATCATACTTCAACAGTCCTCTTATATATGTATTGTATTAAAAGGCTGAGGAGACAAAAATTACAATCACATGCTTTTTAGTTTTAATTTATTGTGGTAGCTAGTCTGCCCAATTATAGATTGCCGTTGTAGTGTAGCAGTCAACATGTTTCTGGCAGACCTGTTTAGCTAAATGAGTAATGTTTTAATCTCTTATGAATTGGGTGGACAGGTGTTTGTGCTGATGTATGCATGTGAAATAACAAGCTCTGCCGGAAACTCGGTGCAGGAATCGAGCCGCATTCACCAACCACTGCCAGAGCGCAGCAGCACTAACCCACAGCCATAAAACCACTGAGAGCTAAGCAGCTCAATACTTTCCTCTCACTCTTTCTCTCTTCCCACTCTGACCTCCCTGTTTCTTTCTTAGGCTCTTGGTGTTCGCTTGTAACTTATATAATACAGGCAAAAATGTAACAATGGAGCCAGAGTCGACAGAAGAGTCCAGAGTGACAGTATCGATCATCGTGTGGTTTAGAATAGTGTCAAAACAAAAATGTCGAAAACAGACAAGAGGACATCAAGTAATAAACCCAAACCCCGTGATGGCCTCAGTGCCTTAGTCCGAGGCCCAATGTACCACCATCACGGTATGTTGTAATAGAGGGTTTACATCAAATGGTACACTATGGAAGCCAGCAATGCATTGGCACAAACCACCAACAGTGTGTGAAAATTTAATAGGACTGCATCCAAAAATGCCTTTTTTTGTTGTTGTTTTTGTGTGTAAAAAATAGGTGCAAAGAAAGAAAACAGAAGAAGCAGCAGCTCTGGTGTGAAGCACCAATAGTAAATACATTTTATGCGTTCATGCAATAGGTGTGAGTGTAAAGTCACAGACCCTCGAGATAAACAAGAGCCAGCGAAACATGAACTAGGGATGTATCAACATTTGTTATTTGCTTTTTGGTCTGGTATAGAGTATAACACAAGCCTGTGGTAAGATCTGGGTATTATAGCATTAATCCCCACATCTTCAGACCAAACTACAAATTATCAGGCTGCTTTTTTTGTTTTGCATTCATTAGCAATAATTACAGAATGCGATCAGTCATTTAACAACTTCATTTAACACCATATTAGTTTATAATAAATGTCACATTTAGCTTGATCTTAATTTAATGGAGTGAAATCTTTCCAGATGATGCTGCGTTGCTCTTTCATTACCTCTGCATGCTGATCTCTCTTATACTTTTCACGTGAAGACATGTATTACATAGCTTTCACTTTGAAGCTTATTTGCATTCATTTTTATGCTTAAAAAGGAGTATAAGGACACCTGTAGGATTGGTTAATTTTGGTGTGGTTTGATCTTAGATCAGTCCCGGTTCAAGGTCGACACTTATAAAAGTCTATACGTAATTCACATGTATCCTTTTGTTAGTAGTTCTCAGTGGAAATCACAACTAGCGAAACTGTTGAGCAGACAGCGTTGATGCATTAGCATGGCAGATGTGTACTCACTACTAAGACAGAATATGAGGAAGGAGGCTCCTCTGGGAAATTAAACATTTGTTTATGATGTTTTCTCTTTAGAGACGTCTTTTTTTCCCCCCATATCTAATGTCATGAATATATTTATGTGAAAATCTGTTATTGATGTATGCGTGTTGGTATTCAGCGATGTCCTGTAAACACCTTAATGACAGTGTGTTGTATGCTATGTTAATTTAGCTAAAGGCTACCAATAACAAAAGCTAGAATTATAATTACAACAAAATAAAAGTTTTTACTCAAAGATTTCTTGTTGGCTTTGTTGTTTCAACCGATCATAAAAAATTCAATTATATACAGTATTTCTCTTTGCTGTTATCATTATAGTTGGGTTTGCGCTATTCTTTCAGAGTTACAGTGATTTTATTAAAGTTATAATTACCATTTTATGCCCACTTTAGTTAACACCTGGCATTAAGATGAATTTGAACTTGCACATGCAAATGAGCTCTGAAATATTGAGCTTGTCCACTTCAAATCCCTTCCAGAGGTAGTCGAAAATGCATTCTACTAGATTGCTTACATAGTTTAAAAATACATGTGATTAAATGCATTCGAACAGCCATTAAAGATTTCTGACACAATCAACTAAAAAGCGTCTTACAGCATTAAATAGATTTCTTGGTGTACATGGGTCTTAAAGATGCAATGGATCTGCAGATCTCTTTTTCCTCTTCATGAAACATAATTCCAGTCTTGTATGAAATGGGACACGCTATATACATAAGTAGCAACTTCTAGACTCTTAAAAATTAAGGTGCTTCAAAATGTTATTCACAGCGATGCCATTGAAGAATCATTTTGATTTCAAAAAGCTTAAAAAATGTGGTAAATAGCGATTGTTTGTGTGTGTGTGTGTTTACAATACAGATGACAATGTTGTCAAAACAATCCCTGTTCATATGCATAAAAAATGTAAATAAAATGCTGTGCATGCCAGGCCAGTAGTTGGCAATGTCAAGTGTAGAACAACACTAGGTTAATGTTTTAAGTATGTGCATGGCGTCACCGTTTTCGCAAATACACATGTTGAAAATGGCATTGTTTTTTAAAAACCTGCACTTTGAAAAAGTTTTCTTTTTTCCCCCTAAATAATGTTAGTTGAAAGCAATTTTGTGTAAACACTCCTTAACAAATGTTTCTTTAAGTTATACTTCATCAATACTTGTTAGTATTGAATGAAACATTTTTTTTTATTAACTTTTAGCTATTAAAAAAGATATTTCAAATAAAATATTTCACAGAATTTTTATTTGATTAATTTGATTCAAAGGCAACATCAATGCAATATGACAAGCACTGTGAAAAGTGAATCCAAGTACTGGGATTTATATTAATTTTCCACAGTGCTTTTCACTATTACATATAATTATGTATAATTTGCCTCACACTTCGGTTGAAACAAGCAATGTTATCAGGCAGCATAATTAGGCCGAAGACAAAACTTGAGTGAGAGTTCAGTAGGTTTGGGAGCACAGTGAAAGTGTCCTGTTCCATATTTTCTAATTAATGGCCCATTAGTTTGTGTTTGCTCTTATAAATATTGCAGCTGTGTTTGTTTTTGTCCGTGTGCTCATTAATGGCCGCTGCTATTTACAGAGTTCTTGGGTCTGGAGCCCCTTAGTCGTTTGTTGTTGTGTGTCTCTACATGTTCACATCCACACAGGCTGCGGCGTGACCTACTAACACACCTATGGCTGAGAATAGCATTTCAGTGCTAAAAATGGTCTCTCTAGAGCGCAGGGACGCTCCACGGCTAGACTAGCTGAGCCTTGCTCTGTCATACAGAGTTTGCGGGATTTAATTAATGAGAAGTCGGCCGCAGTTAATGATGATCTGGCACGCTGAGTTCAGAGATCAGAGCAGGTGTAAAGAGCGACAATGCTTTCTCTTTTGGATCTGGATGGATTGGTATGTGTACATACTTCTGTATATGTGCCGCATTCAGGTCAACCTCAGAGGCTCTCTGCGCTTTGGTTCTACCCATAATGCATTCAGGATGCAATTTTAACGATGCTCCTTCTCCTTTTCCCATTCCACACACACACACACACACACACACTTGGAAGTGTGGCAGGTGGTGTGTGTTGGAAAGTAAGCTTAATGCGTGCCTGTGGCGAGAGCTGCGAGAGAGCTGTCCTGTATACAATCTCACACACCATGTACTGTTTGTACTACTGTGACAGTCTCTGTTTCCATTTCTTTTCTCATGTACATGATTCTCCTTACTGCTCTCAGGTATGAAACGCCCATCTGCTCAGCCTCGGGGACCCAGCGTTGGTTTCCTGTGTGATTTGTGTCGGCGTCCCTATTCTGCAGCCCTGAACAGTGCTGTTCATTTTATATTCTGGACAAAAAGGAATTGATACTTGCTCTGAAGGCAGAGGACAGTGTGTTCAGGATGCACATGCTATTATCTACCTATACTGAATTACATTTGGACGGTTCGAACATTTCAGCTGTTGAATTCAGGTGAAAGGAAAGATTATTAGAAGGTACACTATATAAAAAAAAAAAAAGACATTTCATGGTTTTCTATTCAAAATGTGCAGTGTCTTTGTAATTAATTGCAAAAACATTTATATACATTTTTAGATGCCTGCATAAACAAACTCACAATTCTGTGTATAACTTTATATCAAGCAATTTTAACTTTGGAACTAGCAATTGCAACTTTCTATTGCACAGTTCTGACTCTATGACTTGAAACGACGGTCAAATGAAGTTTATATCACACATTTTTTGCAATTGCAAGAAAAAAGTATGTGCTAGGAAATAAGTCAGAATTGTGAGATTAAAATGATAATAATAATAATATATATATATATACAGTATATATATATTCAGTAGTGAAAATGAGATTTAACTGCTAGTTTTTAACACACAAACATACCTAGAGACACTTTTGAATTTAAGCAATAAAGTTCTTTATTTAATTTGTGCTTAGTATGTAAGTGTGATGGGATTTAGGAAGACATTAAATCTCTGTTTATTTAAGACTTCAGTTGGACTGTTTCTTTTTTTAATCTTTCTTTTTATCAAAGCAACAAGATGCAGTTAAGAGTTTATACTTTTTTTTTTTGTTTCTCACTGCTTGTCACTTCTTCCTTTCAAATGGAATAACACGACCCAGTACCCTGTGGATTTTGGGGTACTTAAGTGTCTTACTTGCCATTTAGCAAGCGCTCTTTATCCATGGCAATTTAAAAGTACATAATCCCTGGATCCAAGTTATTATTATAGTAGCCTAATATTAACACTTTCAAAGTAGCTCTGTATTCAGCGGATTTCCAAAGCTTGTGTGATGAATTAAACAATGCTTTCTTCACATGGTGTGCAGAATTACAAGAGTGATTTAAGCGCAGTACTTCACACTGTTTAAAATGGGTTGAAGTTTTGCTTTTTGCAGTTTTGTTTTGCTTTTATTTATTCATTTTTTTTTGTTTCGTTTTTTCATTTGGGTCTTGTTTTTTTTGCATTTTGTTTTGTTTGGTTTAACCACTTCCACAAGAAGGTTTCAATATTGATCATTGATGCAAGCTTTTTATATAATACATAACCAAATTTTGGTATTTCCCCTTCTTCAGAATTTCAGTTTAATCCTTGGTTGTGGCTTGAAGTCTGTCTCAAGCCTCACAAGCCTCCAAGCGTTTTTGCTGAATGACATAGATGGTCATTTATTGAGGTTGGTCACACGTGACTGGATGTTCTTTGAAAATTCCTTGTGAGAAAGCTCAAGGCTCTGGGTCACTTTTACACTTTGTCCACAATGACAATTTTAGTTCATTTTATTCTGTAAATGATCTACATTTTCCCAGCCGATTACATGGTCTATCTTGGAGCTTTGATGCTGGGTTCAGGAGAGGCTTGTAAAGACGTATGCAGATCTTGAGTTGTTTTTAGGCTTTGTGATGCAGCATCCAATGTCAGAATGTTGAACGTTTCTCACAGAATCAAATTCACTGACACTGTCTGTTTTGAAAATGAAAAGTTTCCACCACCAGCTCTCATTTGTCATTTGTGGTTGAGAGCTGTAACAAGCAGTCTGAACTATCAAGCGAACTGTGAAGGACGCTGATCGGCGTGTTGTGAAATATGACATTTTAGGAGCGGATAAGTGTCTGTCTTTAGCGTTCAGCTTCAGTGGTGATCTGAGGCTGCCTCAAACTCTAAATTAAAGAAGCAGATCACTTAAAATCATCAAAATTGTAATTGAAGACTAGGACTGTCAAGTAAGCACTGTAACTCTTCTGTGATGCTTTTTTTTTCTTTCTTTCTTGGAACTTGTTGCCTCAATACTCATTCACTTTAATTTCCCTTTTAGTTCCCACAATTGTCTTTAAAAAAATGTATATGAAAAAGTCTGTATTTAATGGTGTTTTGACATTAGACAAAAAGGTTCTTTGATTTGTGCGTTTTTATAGTATACATTTTGTTTGTTTTTTTAAAAAGTGTGTGTGTGTTTGTGTGTTGCATTTCTTATAGCAGATTGACTTCAAACTCAAGTGTGTGAACCCAGCAATCAAGCCCAGTGTAAAAACAGCCTAATGCATCAGGCATGTGCACGTTTGTGTCTGTTGAGTGTTAGTTTGATCTCTCTTTCTCATCAGTATGCACACAGCAGTAGAGCCATTGCTCTGAGAGCAGCAGCGCTTATGCGGCAGTTGTTCTAATTTTTTGTCTCTAACACCTTTTTTTCCCTCAATCTGGCTTCATTATTTTATATTCTGACAGAGGTCAGCCTCAGCCTGTGGGGAGAGAGCTATCTTTTGCATGCCAACTGTATCATAGTCTGGCTGGGCACTCTGAGAAAGGATCCAGGCTCACACACTAGAGAACGCTGCTAAGATGTGAGACTCAGCCAGCGGCTGTGTTTGTGCTTTTCTGCTAAGCTAGGTGGCTCTGAACTCCTGTGTGTGTGTGTGTGTGTGTGTGCATGCATCTTAAAGCACTTGCGAGTCGTTTGGGTGTGTGGAAGTGAGAGCAAATTGGAGGAAGGGTGTGAGCGTGATATATACAGACTGACAGTGGCATTTTTGGAGCATTTTATGAGGAGCTGTTTTTTTCTGATTGGTCAGACGGGGGGAGTTCTTTGGTAAATGTTTTTGTATATGATGGTTTACTGTAGAATTGACTGCATAACCAGTTCCATAAGCTATTTATCTCACAAAACACTCTGCAGTGCCTTTTTTACATAATCATAACCATTTTGTCAGGATTTGTGTGTGTGTGTGCCTCTCTCTATGTGTCTGTATGTTGATGACCAGCTATAGTCTCACACATTCGGCCAGACATTTGACTATGACATCAAGATATCATATTGCAGCTTATGTTATCCAAGAACTGTGCACTAAAACTGTGAGAGGCCATCAAACTGATGTGACCAACTTAACAGGTAATTCAGGCAGAACAAAGAAATTGATACAGATTTGGAACTACTAGTAAATGACGACAGAACTATTCCTTTAAAAAGCACTGTCTGATGCCAGCCATTCAGATTTGAACTGTAGCAGTTTTATTTACAATTTGTGTACAACACGCATCAGACAGTCATCAAACATACTGTACCTGGTCATCTATACCCACATCGTCTTTACAGTATAGTTGCTGTTTTGCTTCAAAACCGGAGTTTGACTGCAGTCAGTGGTTCTGTAAGCTCTCTGTTATTGGCCTATTCCCGTTCTGCACAGGAGCTCTCCGCGGTGAGCTGTACTGAATTAAAAGTTCACCACAGGGAGAAGCTAATGACTTCCCTCAGGCTGCCTCGACCACAGGAAGTGGCCCACAAAGCCACCGGGCGGGCCAGGGTTTCCTCCTGAGCCGGCAGGTGTAAGGCTATAGCTCTGACTCTGGGAGCCGGGCCGTGGACCAGAACCCAGCATACCCCCAACTCCTAACAGCAAACAGCATCCAAACCAGCGCCTTTTTCCCTTCCCTAGTGTGCTTATCACAGAGCAGGAGATGAAATAAAGAGAGAAAGCAGGAAAGAACAAAGGAAAGCAGAAAAAGAAAGCCATTAAAAGTTCTTTGAAGATGATCACGACTCGCCAAGATTGATTCATAGTTTAGCAGAAAAAAACAAAAACGAGGGGATGAGTCAATATCCAGGCGCAGAAGAATATCGGTAACAAAAGTCCTCAAATAAACGCTAATTTGAGTGATGTGTTGGCTGCTTTTCTTACCGTTTTTTTCTTCTTGTTTTTGGCTTAAGCAAACGCTCGCCGTGTAAAACTGTGATCTCGTCAAATTGAGCAGTGCTGGCCTGAAACTAGAAGTTGGCAGATAATTGCAGCGAAACGGCTTGCGTTTGAAGTACACACAAATGTTCATTGTAATTAAATGTGCAATACTGCTGCGCCTCCATAGCCCGTGGCATATTTACAGTGTTTTCTCTTGCCTTTGTGGTGCTCCTTTGCAGCCTTGACATTTTTTTAATGTCAAACTCTAATTCAAAAAGACTCCTTTCTGCTTTTAGGCATCGTAATCAGAAAATCAAAGCAATGATCTTCTCACTGTAACGTCGGGAGGGATGAAAAGCCACCCGTTTCCCCTCTAACTACAGTGTGATGGGACTGTTTATTGGCTTAAACTGCGAAAAAATTCTCTTCTCTTCTCTAAATATGTAGCATCCTCGTTCGTCATTAAGCTTTGGTGATGGAAAGGCGCTTGCTGATTGCTTATTCGTGAATGACGTGTGTATTTCTGTGTTTGCATGCTGTGTGTTTGATCAAGGCACTCGTGGGATTGGTGAGTTGTGCTGCGCTGCTTTTCTGTGTTGATTTACTCTCAGTTTGTTTGCTTCTAAAGAGAGAAGGGGACGAGATAGTGAAAGATGAGTACATGACAAATATTAAATATGCACTGATGTTGTACATTAACCCTCTGGGGTCTGAGGGTGTTTTGGGGGACATTTGTGCTTTATTCAGTTGCTTATAAAAATATAAGTGGCTAAATTATAGTAACACTGTAAACAGCACAAATTAGGCTACTATAATATGCTAGTAACATTTATGTAGATGATTGTGATTTTGAGAAAAAAAAGGTTTATGCATGGTTAATGAAATAAGGCCATAAACCACATACAGAACATTTGTTCACAAGACTTTTGAGAATTGGACCTTGTAACCTACTGTTTTTGCTTTAAAATTATGTGCAAATCATCTTGTTTACTCACTCTCAGAAAATAATATATTGATTTAAATTTTTGAAGTCACTTTTGAGAGGGTTTATGCGAAAAGGCGTGAACTATCATTACTAATGCAGTGATTCACACCTGAGAAGACAAAGACCGGCATAATGAGCTGCATAATGAGCCATCAGACAGGTACTGTATGTGACTGAGAAAGAAGAGTTACCAGAATGAATCTGAGGATGAATGAATCTTAATTGAGAATATATTTAGCTATCACACAAAATAACTTGAGATTCACTTGCGTGTGCAGTTAAACACTTATGTATAACTTTATATATTAGGAACAATCAAAGTTGACTTTTTAGCATCATTACTCTAGTCACATGATCTTTCGGAAATCATTCTAATATTCAGATTTGCAGTTCAAAGAAATTAATAAATA
>JAUCMU010000080.1:4567502-4581097 GCA_032275025.1 Enteromius treurensis | reverse complement strand
ACGAATAAAAGATTAAAGTCTGCTAAATTAAACTTGAATTTATGGATGGAAATATTGAGAAATGAGTATAAAGATGAAGATTAGGTTAGAAGACGTTTATCAGGTTAAAATGGGTGGATAATAGATAAACGTAAAAAGAAAGCATTTATTTATTTATTCTTTCATTTAGTTATTTGTGGTTTTTAGTCGTAGTAATTCGTTGGATATGGTTGTTTTACATTTTTTATCAGTATTAAAGTTGTTTTGGAAACTGTAGCGTATCCTGTTGACACATTGTTTATGCAGAAGATGATGATCTGTGCAGCATGAATGGGTTTATGTAATTGAGCGACATATTGTCCATCTAGTCCTGGCCTGTGGTGTTTTGAACTCTTGCCTTTGAATATTACTGCATTATGTATTAGCACCAACCATAAATCAACAAAGGCATAAATTATTCCCCGCTGTCTTTTACCTGAGCCTGAATGATGTGATGGAAAGCAAATGGGATAACAGAATGATTGTTTCATCTTATCCTCCAGTGGGATTGTGTGCATGTGTCTGTTTTTCCAAGCCATTAACTGGTGAAAATAGGGCTGCAAGCTGATAAACCTCCTTTCATAATGAAACCAAATGGACGAAATGTTCGCAGGTGAGGAAGCGGCTTGCAAAACGAGCAGCAAGAACAGAGGACGGCTGTTACAAGCGGGGAGTAATAAACTCATGCGGTGTAATGTTTCCCTCCCTGGGATGGTGGGCAAAGAGCCACATGTAGGTGATGGTGATGATGGTTTGTCCTGCGGAGAGATTCGTGTTTAGGCCTCGGTAATAGAGACCGATGATGAGTCAGCAACTTCCTCTGAGACAACGGATTTGCACAGTCACGGTTCTGTTGTTATGACACAATATGGAGGATAATAGCCAAGCTCTCATCTCTGTTTGGTGATGTAATTAATTCATTTATAATCGTGTGATGATATTGAATTTCTTCTTCCCCCCTGCGAACACCCATCAAGCACCAAATAAAAAGTAAAAGGAAACTGACTAGTTGCAAACACTACAGTAACTATTGTAAGTTGGTTGGCATGTTCCAGCTGGTCAGCTTGCTGGTTTTAGCTGAGTTTTAACCACGTGTTTAGCTGCTCAGGCTTGGAGACCAGCTAAAACCAGCAACTTCCAAATTAAACCAGCGTAGGCCAGCCAACCAGCTATTTTTTCCCAGCAGGCTCAAAAAGAATTGTAATAGAGTTTTCCATTGCCTTGTCTCTGAGCTGACAAGACAGTTCTCTTATGAGCATTAAAAAAATAAGCAGAGTTTAACCTGTTAAAAAACAGCGTACTGGTTAGGTACAGTAGGTGTTGAAGCATGGATGCTGGTTTGAGTTGGTCTTTAGCTGGTTTAAGTTTGTCATATTTAAACCAGCTCCAACCAGCATCCATGCTTCAAAACCTACCTTTTTTTATTGACAGGGAAGAGTAAGTGCACTAAAAGTAATCTATTAATATAGTACTGTATGTTGAAAATCACTTTGTGAAGAGCAAAAACACGGTTAGCTGTTGTAGTTACTGTTGCTCATGTGAAAAAAATAAAACAAAACTGATACCACATCCTTATGTGCTTATCCCTGCTGAAAAAAAACAGCACATGCTGGTTTTGAAGCTGGGGTGCTGGTTTAGATTGGTCCTTTTGCTGGTTTATTCTGGTCCTTTGCTGGTCCTTTGCTGTTTTTTTTTTTCTTTTCTGGTACTTTCCAGCACATGACTAGCATAAACCAGCAAATGACCAGCATAAACCAGCAAAGGACCATCTTAAACCAGCATAAACCAGCAAAAGACCATCTTAAACCAGCAAAGGTCCAGCATAGACCAGCAAAAACCAGCAAAGGTCCAACATAAACCTGCAAAGGTCCAACAAAATCCAGCGAAGGACCAGCATCCCAACTACAAAACCTACCTAATCAGCAAATGCTGTTTTTTTTTCAGCAGAGATGTGCCCTTAATCCTGCAAAAAATACATCTTTAACCTGCCTTAGCTGGATTACTGTTCAGTTAGTGGTTAGATTGGTCTATTTGCTGGTTCTACGACATTTGTTTAGCTAGTCCTGTTGGAACACTGTCCACCCAGATAAACCACTTAAAAAGCAGTTCATACCCAAGATGAGAGACCAGCTAAGACCAGCTCTTGGGTGCTCTACAAAGGAGACAAAATACACAAATTACCAGGGAAACACGTCTGCATTTGCCATTAGCACGTTGCTAAGCTAATAACAGAGCTCTGATAGGCATAAAAACATTACATAAACAAATCACTTTGTGTGGAATTGCAATTAGCTATTAGCTAATAGGTAGTAGGTAGGTAATTAGGCTAAGTAGGTTACAGTTGATGGCTGCAAAGAAATCCGCTTTCATCTTGCCAGGAGACACTTTCCTTTTCCTCGTCTATAATATTATTTGTATTATTTCATACAGGGTAGGTGTAGTAGAACGGAGCGACGTGCATTTTCCTGAATCTTAGAAATTTCAGTGGGTTTTGAATTACGCACATGCATAATTCAAGGGTTTTGTTGTATTTTTCCTGTCATTTCAGTACCTTTTCAAGTTTTCATATTGGAAAAGGAAGAAAACAACAACTTCTGTGTCACTCAGAGGGCATCTGAGCTACTTTTAAAAGTGCATGCGACATTAGTATTCACGAGCTATTTGTGTGGCGGCCCAAATTTAGCAGTACGCAGGGAGCACAGTGTGAAAACATCCATGCGTGAAATGGCTCTCTAATCCTACCATTAGGAGAATTTATGCACGCAAATCTGAGAAATTCTTCACAGGTGTAATTATCGCTAATTAGCTATAGATATTATTTAGTTGCAGGCAAGGTAATGAGAACACAAAAACACAAACACAGTATGACTGTGGAAAAACATCAATAGATTTGTGTGATAATGCTAAATATGTGTCTCTCCCTGGCGCTCCTCTGGTAACAGCAGTCATTAGTAGATATTAATCTTACTTTAATAACTCACCATTTCCCACAGGCTGCAGTTCTCCTGATGGTCTTTCCCTCGCTTATGCCCTCTGCCAGGGATTTTTATCAAATTGACATTTGCTCGGAAGCACAACTTGTTTAATCACCTCTGATTGGAAAAAAGAAACTCTGTGTATTGCTTTCGGAGGGGAGAACAGTTTCCACAGCACCTTTCTTTATTGCAATGGAGTAAACAAACGCTAAAAAGTCATTGGCTGAATCTCTTTTTAGGGGATTTTTTTCGTACCTTCAAATTTATGTTTGAAATTCTTTAAAATCTTTATTTTTCTATTTTTTTGCATTTGATTTAGTAGTCTTTTTTTTTTTTTTTTTTTATACTATATGCTAAAATTAGAGATTCTACTTTGTGCGCATTTAATTATAATTTCATTTATTTGGAAGTTTTGTTTGTTTATTTATTAATTCATCTATCTATATTATTGCTAATAAATTATAATATAAGAATTATAAGAATTACATCAATAGCAATATGAATTTGATGAATGAATCAGCAATATCAGCTGTTTAAAATTTAAGTGGCTTTAACAAACAGACAGACAAACAAATAATAATATTAATAATAATTATTAATAGTAGTAGTACGATTATCAAGATACTTCAACCAAACTGAATTAAACATTTAACTTGTAATCTATTGAAATTTTGAAACATAACACTACTACTACTACTAATAAAAATAATACTTATTATTATTATTATTAATAATAATGTAAAATATAATTTATAACATCGGGTAGGTTTGTCACAATGGGAACCTATTACTTTTTCTATTATTATTATTTATTTAATGTATAGAAATGTTTTCATAATGTTGGGTGAATTGGTCACCATGGGAACCAAATTAATAAGACCTAAAGTAGAAGAAAAGTAATCTTCCACAGAACGGTTTTGCCACAAATAATCATAAAACAGCAACAATAAAGAAACGTGCAAGAATAATGACCAAGAGAAATTCAAATGAATGTATTTTATAAAATTACATGAAAATTTTTATTGTGAAAATGTACTTTAAAATCCTTTACAATGTTGTTAATAGAGAACAATGTCTGCATGGCAAGTAGACGTCATGGCAAATGCATTTCCTGCCTGTTCCACAGAGGCTTTTCAAAGGTTTTGTCACAATGTTATTTCTTTCATTGACATTTAATGTGGTTCAGCATGCATCAAAACTGCCATTTAAAGGGTAAATTATGAAGAAAGCTTTTATTGTTGCAAAAGAGGAAAGATGAGCAGAGTGACGTGAAAGATACACAGGAACAGTTGGAAGAATTTAAGATTCAGTTCATCTGAGTTAATCCTCCATAATCTGCAAAAAACAAACACAACAAATTAAGATATGTAAATGGCAGGCCAATCCTCTCAACGACCTTGCTGTTTCCATGGAGTGCAGGCATTATGGGTAGTTTACATAAACTTAAGTGTTCAATCAATAGCAGGCAAGGTGAAGACTGGAAGTAAATAGTCATTTTTACATGATACGAGTATGCGACATGCTAATAATGTGACTGACCGTATTTCACTTTCAGACTTTTACACCTTTTTTGGTGAAAGAACAGTGGTCTCTTAAACATTACAGACCTTGTCAGGCACAGTACAGTATTTTTTTCTTTTCTTTTTCGAACAAGGTGACTTTAAGTCACAGAGCTTCTGTAAAGCGAACCTAACAAAACCTCTCTCTGTGTTTTTCATTACATTTGAAGGTCAGCGTTTGCTTACATTGAGAGAGGCTTGTGTGATTTAACCTTAGCATGATTCGATTAGAGCAGAAGCTTGTGTACATCGCTACACTCTGTGATTCAACGCAATAAAGTTTGCATTTCTGCTGTTGTGGTCCTGACGGTGAGTCAATCTGGGCAAGTTTTTATTGTAATGTTATTTTATTTGAATGAAAACTAATGGCAGCAGTGTAAAGTCATTTATGACTAGTGAAAAGTACACAGGTCTAGGTCTAGATAAAGTTTCTGCAGGAACATCTTTCAGCATGATGATGGTGGTGATGATGATGATGATGATAATAGGCAGTCCTTGTGTACTTGGCAAAATAAATGAGCCATATAAAATATGAGGCTTTCAAGGGAAAAAGCTGATCTTGGATCAGGGCCACACCATTTGTATAATCATATTCAGTAGGTTTGGAACAAACAAAAGCCAAAACAAAAGAGAGAGAGAGAGAGAGAGAGAGAGAGAGAGAGAGAGGGGGAAATAAAATAAAAATCTAAGATGCAAAGGAAATGTATTTTGTGATTTTTTTAAGTGCCATTCAAAATTAGATTAGTAAGAATATGCAGTAAACACACTTCATTGAATACTGTATCCCACGATGCAATGCAATAAAATTGACCTTCAGTTTCAGTTTTTTGATAAATGCATCTTAGTAGTATCGTTTGGTATAACGTTTTTCTTTGACTCATTTATTTATCTTAACTGTTAAGATTTAAGACACTTTAACACAGAATTGGACTGCTAATTAATAATTAACTACTAATAACTAAGTTACCAAATAAAAAATAAAAAAAATAATATAAGCGACAATATACAATGTATTTGTCTTATTATTATTAACGTTAAGACTATAGTATTTACACTAATAATAATTAAAAAATGCATTATTATTATTGTTGTTGCTGTTGTTTAATTTAATTATTTTAGTTATTAAATTTGATTTGTAATTTTTATGACTTGACAATGAGCTTTTGGAAAGACTATATGTTTTATAGTAACAATAAAAAATATAATAATAATAATATTTGTATTAATATTTGGCTATATAAAACAAATACCTGCTATATGGTTTTTCATACTCAAATGTAGTCCCATTTAAATTTTATTTTGCATAATTTCAGCGATTAATTTCCTTGTATTCTGGGGCTTCAGATGTTGCGCAGCCGGTGAACATCTCTGAAGCTTCATGACATGCAGTAATGATGTTGTCAGACTGTTGTGTGTTAAGGTGTGTTTGTGTGAGGCACTGCATGCATCAGTTCATCTGAGGAGTGAGTCAGTGATTCACCCGAGGAAGAGAGAGATAGATTTTCTCACCGATACCCATCAGCTGTGGTTTGAAGACATTCTGGTAGATTCCCTTAGCCTTTGTTGTGCCTGATAGAGGGACGCACAGCTGAGGGGAGAGATATCTCAGATATTTCCCACAGGGAGGAGTGCAGTCCACGCCACGGTGGCCATTAAACGTAAAAGGTGATGACACTTGCTCCTGCCTCTCGTTGCTGTGCATTAGTTTGGCTATTTATGTGCGGCTCCATGCAGGTCCTTAATGGCCGCCTGCACTGCAGCTGCTGAGAGCCGTGGCATACGGATGTTGGCCGTAATTGAGTTTTTGCGAGGCAGCAACAGATTGTGATTTGGAGAAGAGAGGCGGGACGTGGCGGATCCCGTGGTCTCTCAGGGGATGAGGTGGGCTCGGAGAAAGCCATATGCACCTTAAACTTTCCAAGAAAATGTTCTGCATTTCTAAGCTGTGCGTAATCTTGAGAATTACAGAGACTAATTTAAGCTCTTAATAAACATTTCAAATGGGCTGGATGTTTTTCAGCAGGCAGAAAAGTGCTCGAATGACGGCACACATCAAATCCCAGCAAATCTCCAGCTGGGTAGACTAGTTTGACAAGGGCTTTGCACTAAAATGAAAACTTTTCCCATTTTATTAGAGCACGTTGGCCTGTATCAGATGTCAAGGACCCCAAAATATGATTTAAAAAACTTTCTTATATTGATTTTCAGCGCAAAGATCAATGTGTATAAACACTAATTTGACATTTTTGCACCTAAAAAAATGTCAAGGCAAGGTGGATTTTATCAAAAAATATAGTTTAGAATTTTTTTTTTTTTTAAAGAATGTTTAATTCTTTTCTTTTGCTTTGTTTTGTCTGGGATGAAGAAAAATAAAAACACTTTTATTAAGGAGAGAGGGGCAAATTTTATTTTCTGAACTAGTGATAACAAAGCAATCCGGTTGTTTTAGTTGTAAAATACAACAGGTGGTGTATTCACACATTATAATAAGCGAAAATGATGGTTAACAAATAGATTTGTTGAAAGGTTTTGATCCACTTCGAATGTTGACTACTGTATATATATTTAAGGTTAGTTTGTTTGTTAGTCCAGGATCCCTCCAAGAGAGTTTTGTTCAACTTTCTTTGATTAAGTAGCCTGAAACAGCAATACTGACAATAGCATGACTTTGGAGGGGGGGCCGGGTTTGCTTGACCAATGTCAGAACTTGATTAATTTCTGCATTTTATTATTTAATGTAAAAGCATTTTAAATTTGAAAAACATGCATTAGCTTTAAAGTTGCCAATGTATATCTTTACCCATTTCAAAACTCCACCATCAACATCCAGTCCATGTTGACAAGGTTATAATTTTGTGATTTTTGAGTTTAAATGATTTTTCATACTCCAAAGCAGAGTGACAGACACTCACACAGGGCTGCTTCTCTCCCTGCTCTCTGCAGACAGACTAACCTCGTTCTCTCCTCTTCACTCCTTCCTGCTCTCATCTCCTTCCTTTCCTCTCATCTTCTGAGAACAAACGAAGCAGTGATGGAAGGAGGGGAGGTGAGCATTGGGGATGCGAGCAGGTCGATCAGCTGAGATAGAAAGGTGTAAGACCCTCTGTATCTCTATCTATCGCGTGAACTTTTGGAATATCATATTAGAAGCGCTGCCTTCAAACGCATCGATTGGTGGCGCAAGAAAAGCTCCCCTCGTCTGTAAACAATCACAACTGTCAGCAGCTCTTTCAGTCCACTGACTTTTAATGTAGAATTATATTGCACTGAATTGTAAACATTTTTTTTTTGAGATTGTGGTTGTGCAATTGGCAGCCGTCACTGAATTATTGATATGGGCTATTTAAATGAATTTTCTGTTCTTTCAGATAAGTTTAATCGAGCTATGCTGCAGGTTGGAAGGTCTTTGCTACATCATAGGGTAACTATAAATGAAAACGATGCTGATTAAGTTCCTTAATTAGTACGTTTTTGTGCCAGCTCTCACACCAAACGCTTCTTGCATAGCAAGCATTAGCGTGTGTGTTTGTGTGTGCATGCATATGTCAACATAATAGACTACAACGGCTGCTATTTTGAACTGGTGATTAATGTAGCTTTGAAAGAGAAAACTAAATGATATATTTTTGGTTGGTTGGGAGGGAGCGCTTTGTTAGCTCCACGTCTCTGTAGTTAAAGTTTTTCTCCCTCATTGACTTTGTTTACTGTTAAATGTATTTCACTGTCGCCACACAGTTGTTAGCGTTTGATCGTTCACAATGAGATAAACAGATGTCAATTACGAAGACCCAGATACAAACGAAGAGAAATGAGGCCGTAATGAAGAATGTTCATTTGTCATTTGATGAAGGAACAAACAGTTGTAATGACAAACATTGATTTGTTGAGGAGAGAGGGGATGTAGTTCATTCCTGTTATGTAGAGTATTTTAAACTATTAAAATTTACTTATTAAAGTCTTAAAAATTGCGCCAACCCACCAAAATGATGTCACTTCCTCAATAATTATGTTATGTTGTTAGCTTTGTGATGTCATTGAGAAACAACATTAATGATGTGATTGGGGAAACTGTCTTTTGGTGTCATTGAAAAACTGGCAAAATTATGTAATTGAGAATGGACCTTTATGATGTTGTTGGGAAATTAGCCATTGCGATGCCATTGGAAAGCTGGCTTACTAAAAAAGTCCTGAATGGCTTAGCTCCTCAGTACTTGAGCGAGCTCTTATCACATAATGGTCCTCCACGTCTGCAGCGTTCTCAAAACTATGGCCATTTGATAATACCTAGAATATCAAAATCCACTGCGTTTAGCACCCAAACTCTGGAACAATTTACCTAATACTGTTCGGGAGGCGGGCACACTCTGTCAGTTTAAATCTAAATTAAAGACACATCTCTTGGAAAACTCCCCTTAACCAACAATGTACTCGTTACATCGTAAAAAGAATGGCATCTACGCTAATATTAGTCTGTATCTCTCTTATTCTGTTCCCCAGTCCGTATCCAGATCAGATGGTGTACCACCACAAAGAGATGACCTTCATTGGAAACCAGAACACCTAGATGAGCTCCGTGGACAGATCACCGGAAGCAGATGCACACAAACACACTATAAGTCCTTTGCACAATCTGACATGTGCTTAAAATTGAACTGGAAATAGGTGCTGGGCGTCCAGTCAGAGGAGAACTGGCCCCAACTAAGCCTGGTTCTCACAAGGTTTTTTCCCCCATTCTCTTACGGACGGGGTTTTGGTTCCTTGCCACTGTCGCCTCTTGCTTGCTTATTTGGGGACACCTGATTTCTAGTAAATAAAAGAAGAAAAGAAGAAAAAACATCTAAAAGGAGACGCCCAATAGACGAATTGCAGATAAGCAAACAACCTAAATAACATGTCTTGCAGATGTAAATGCAGAAATTAAATAGACATCTCCTGGATGTATGTGTACTATCAGGGCAGGACCTGTAGTGTAGGCCTATCAATCAGTTAACAAACATTTTAGGCTATTAGAAAAACATTTTGCTAATGTTTCCCTTGAGTAAAGTTATATAAATGATGCTTGGTCTTTTATTTATTTATGGTTTAAGATTTCTTATTCTTGTGACCGTTAAAGGCAATATTAAACATGCTCTAAGTGATTTTTGCCAAACAACGTTAATATTTGAAGGCACCAAAACAAACATACCTATACCCCAACAGGACCTCGCCCCCATTTTAATGTCTCTGCCCCATACGTACATAAACAACCATGGCAACAACGATTGTGCAACCCTCCCCGCTCCTTGAGTTCTCTCTGCTACTGGAAAGCTGGTCTGATTTTTCTGCGGGTCCTACTGATCGTAACCCTTCTTTTTAATGTTTTGTTCCTCAGATATTTTCCTTTTTTTATATCTTCCATTTCTCTGTATCTATAATCAATCTGCTAAAACAAGACACGGCCCTTACTGCTGATTAAGTGTGATTTGGGAAACTGTGGTCAAAAGCGATTTTCAAAAATTGTTCAGTGCACCTTTAAAGGGGAGCGTTCCATTTTATGATTTTGCAAACATGGGAATGTTACTTTTGTATCTTCTCTACACCATCTTAAATGAACGTTCAACTAAAATGTTTCAGGAAAGGTTTCCTTATGTGCTCATTCTTGAGAATGCCGTTAGCTACTATAAGTAATCGATTAGATGATATAGGCTATGTCAAGGTATTTGTCCAGTTTTTGTACTTGAAAACCCTATGGTGAGCCTTGCTAATTCCAAAACGTCATTTTAGACCTAATGGAGGCATCTCTGAGGGAAAGGGAGTATGATAGAGTATGCTTAAAGTCCATAATAAAATGTAATTTTGTGGCGTTTTGTCGTTTTATCATATTAATTATTTGTTTGGCCAGTGTCATTGGGGGTTTTGGTCATTTTGCTTTTTGTAAGCATAGACATGTATCTGTAGTTGCATGACCTTTGACATAGCCTAATGTTTCATTAACCTGCATGCTACACACAAATCAGTTCTTGTGATCAAAACACTCAACCCAAGTTCATTTGAATTAGGTGAATCCTGAATTAACATATAGGCTACTGCACATTCCATGGCTATGCATCACTTTTACATGTCATCATGCAAAATTTCTTCATTTCAAAAAAGTCTTTCTTTCACCTAGAATGTCTAAAATATTCCGTTAATGATATTAAGTTAGAGATTTCAAATAAACTTCTATTAAACATCATAGCTTTATTCCGATCAGGCCGATCTTCTTTTAGTTTCCAGGAAAACATGCTATTTTGGACACAGTTTCCTTCTTATAGCAGCGGGATGAAGTCAACTACACATATGCTACAATATTACAACCACATATTTACTAAGGATGCTTTTCCACAGAAAATAAAAAGATCCACCACAAAGACATGGTAATGAATTACATTCCATAGTTACAACTGTACACAGACTGACTGAACAGCTCTCCAACCTCCATTCATGCCAAAGCAGGAGGAAGCTCTGGGCAGTTGGCGAGAGGAAATGGCGTGGCTGGTCTGAGGTTTGGAGGAAGAATGGGAAGTATGCTGTTACTGTGGTGCTGGTCAGACAGCAGGCTTTAGGTTTCCTCGCCACAGCTGCCTTGACCACATCTGTCCTTTCCTCTCACTCAATCTTCTCAGCCATTTAAACTATAAAATGCTTCCTCACTAAATGCGGCTCCACCCAACTCTTAAACTGTGTACATTAAAAGAACAACCCCTACTACACCCACATAACAGTGAATAAAACGGGCTTGCTCGGCTGTTAAAACTGTTGGAGTGGCCCAGCCAGCTTTTCATTCACATGTTCTGATGTTGTTTGTGGTCATCGTTGCCTCTTTATGAACAAGCAGGTGAAAAAAGACAGAGCGATGATGAGAGGGAAAATGTTGATGCAAACTGCATTCTGTGAGTAATGAGAGAAGGGCAAAAGAAATACATAATTTGTATGTTTTTAATTCAGTGTTTTGTCATGTTCTAAATTTAAATTTTTACTCTTTTTTTATTGCTATTTATGATTCCATGGCACCTTTCCAAAAAAAAAAGGTTTTTAGGTAATATGCAAATTAAGTACTTCACAAACTCTCAAGACATGAAACACATTTACCTACTATTAGTTTTTTTGAAATAGGCATTTGCAAAAAATATATATATTTTTGCTTTTGCCAATTTTATACAATAACATTATCATGCCCTCCTCCCCCAAACCATGTTTCCAAATAGTTATATGTAAGTAAGTGCTGTCACAACCATATCCTCACACAATTATTTAGATAATTTCCTTCATATTTCCTTCAATATTTTTGATTATAACACTAGCTGTCAACAGCATTACATTTTCTTTCAGTAGATGAGCTTTGATTTAAAACCATCCTGTAGTGTCAATTTTTCTGAATCATATTTAAATGCTAGAATTACAAAACATCCCCTTAAAACAGTTTCTTGCTGAAACATTTCTTAATCTGTTTATACTCATAGTCATATTTATATGTTTTATCTGTGATTTTCTATGATTGAATGAACTTCTGAAAATTGCATGGAATATTTTTTACACAATAATGTTATGTGTTACATTATGTATTCTGAGAATAATCTATTTTATTAGAGAAGGCGTATTTATTTTTTTCATACATGTATTATACTGGTACCTCTGCATTCATTTAAATCAATTAAAGTTGATGTTATCTTTATTATAAGTCCATTGAAGCACAGCATATTTGTACCATGTATTTGCACCCATTCATTGGCTTTTTAAAACAAAGTTGGGATTTGACTTCACAAACAAACTTAAGAAGAATAGGCTGATTATATTTGTCTTATTTTTAGTGTAATACAAAATATTTTGTCAGTGGCATAAATACGATTTAAGACGGTAGCGTAAGCAAGTTTAAGCGTGTTTAGTTAAAAAAATGTAAAAGAAAAAATAACAACATTTAAATCAAATAATAATAACGAGAAAAAATATTATGAATGCTGCACGCACGCACCGCGTTGTCAAGGTAACGTTTGATCTATCGCTCCCTGTTCCAAGACAGAAATGCCCTATGCCCTTAAAAGTACATACTTTCAAGGGCTCTGCCCTTCGAGTGGATGCTCATAGGGATGCTCACTTCTGTTGGAATTCGCCCATGGACTTTTATTATCTAGCGGAAGCGAGAACTGGTCCTTCAACATAACAGAATCGGATGTGTTCACACTTTAGTTCCTATCGGAAGAGTGAAAACATACAGCAGCGTCTAATTTAAAACGAAACATATTTTCGCTCCAAAAGTTGTATTCGCCTTTTAGGACAATGACACGCCACTGTATGATTAATTTAACATTTTTAAGTATGCCTTCATTGATTTAGTGTTACTTTAGATTAGGAAAGTCCTACAAATTTAATTGGTTTAAGGTTTATTTTCCTGGATGGATGGTGGTGACAGTGGTTTGCTTTTCATAAAAGAGCTTTAACTAGTTCAAACTGTTTTCAGTTGCTACACAATAACTCCGCGCACATGTAATCGTTGTCGGGAGTGTAGTCTGCTGCCCGTCAGAAAGTCGCTATGGCTCAGGATTTTCTCCCAGGCATGGAGAGCTCTGCTATCTCTGTCTTAAAGAGAGCCGTGGAGCTGGATCACAGCTCACGCTTTCAGGAGGCTCTGGTGTGCTACCAGGAGGGGATCCAGCTCCTGCTGGATGTACTGAAAGGTATGCCAAGAGTTTGGAAACGGGGAATGCATTCTTCTGCGGATGGATTTAGATGGTAGTCTTAATATGATCACTGTTTTCCTAGCTGTAAAAGATGATTCAAAGAAGGTCCACTATAGAGAGAAGATCAAGGGCTACATGGACCGAGCAGAACAGATCAAAGAGCATGTGAACAAACTGAAAGAAGGTTGGTTAAGATATAAGTGTTTTAAACCAGGGGTTTTTATACCGGGCTCCGGGAACCTACATAATAAATATATGTATACACACACACACACACACATATATATATATATATATATATATATATATATATATATATATATATATATATATATATATGTGTGTGT
>JAUCMU010000080.1:4530909-4557943 GCA_032275025.1 Enteromius treurensis | reverse complement strand
ATTTATTATTAAAAGTATATTTTGTTTATTTAATTCTACGTCTCCTGCGATCTCCTTCACCTACACCAGACGTTACACTTGTGGTGATGTGAAATCGTCAGTGGAAGTCAAATTGTATTTTAATGATTTTATATTATTATAATAATTTTTATATTATTTCTTTCTTTCCATCATGCAGGAGTTAACAAAAACCTTTTTGTAATTAGCATTGTGCCATGAGCCTAAAATATTCCTTTAAGAAGAGTTTACTTTGTGACCTAGATCTAGCCAAGAATGGCTTTTCTTATCATGAGTCTCATGTACTCATACTCTTAAACCTTCATAATTAAATTTGGTTTCCCAGAACATTCTAGAAGCTTGTAACTGGCTGTAGGCAGACTGTGAAATGGTGCAGTGCTATAGGGCCTCTCTGCTCTGGCCTCCTGTCATGTGCGAAATGCTTGACTGTGTTAGTCGGAGCCCTGGGACGACTGGTAATGATCAGGTTTTAATTAAGACCCCTTCCACAGTATATCAGAGCTCGCCTCCTCACTGGGGAAGTGCCCGAGCTTCATGCTTTGGAGGAAAAAAGCAGAGAAAATATTTGATTAAATGAAGAGATCTCAACAGACTGTCAGATTCAATGCAATTCGGAGACGCTTCTTGTTCTGTGTTATAATGGTTCTGTAATTAGATTCCTCAGTGACTTGCGTTTCATTCGAAAAGAAAAGAAAATTGAGCAGGCTTAGTCTTGGATGTGTTTGAGTCCGTTACTCGTCCAAATGATAACAGAAAACCCTTTGAATAAAAAGAAGATCATTCTATCTATAGTTATATTTTTGTTTATAGTTCTTCCATTCTATCTCTCATCCATTGTTCTGTTTGTTATCCTGTTTGTTGTTCCAGCTATCTTTCTATCTATCTATCCATCCATCCATCCATCCATTATATTTGTGACACGGTAGACCGGCGTAATGGCTACTGAAAATTCAATATCATATGAATAAAAACATTTTCAGAGTATGTTATAGTAGACAACAATTATTTCAAACTATAATGATATTTCAACATTTTACTATATTATATATCTTTCTGACCAAATACAAGACTCTTTGGTTCATATAACATTTTGTTTCTGATATCATACTGAAAAGCAACATTTTCAATTAGATATTTGATTCAATCAAATCGTTTTGAGTGACTGCAGCTTTGGGATCATCTTGAGTTCAAACTCCAGTGTGACAATAGATTTAACAGTGGAAGAATAGGTTGCCGTCTTGTCCATTGTTCCCCTGTATCATAAAAGAGCAAAAGAATAATAACCTGTGTCAGGTACATGTTGTATGTGGACTGTGTGTATGTGAAGCCTGTCCTTGACGGAGTTGCTCCTCTGATGTCCAGCTGAGGAAATGAGGGCAGTGCTCCCTCAGGTAACCCCCAACCGTCTCTACAATTCCTCACACAGTGTGTGTGTTCGCTGCCCTGTCGCTTTGATTGATGGATGCAGGTGGACGTATTGAATATGGGTGTGAGGTCATAACTCAGATGAGATGGGAAGGTGGAGCATTGTGCTTTCTCTGTCAGAAGACGGACAGATGCGCAGAGAGTGAATGCAGATGAAAGCTTCATCAGATAGCTGGAGTGTGACTGTGATGCTGC
This sequence comes from Enteromius treurensis, assembly GCA_032275025.1. Classification (NCBI taxonomy): domain Eukaryota; kingdom Metazoa; phylum Chordata; class Actinopteri; order Cypriniformes; family Cyprinidae; genus Enteromius; species Enteromius treurensis. Next base: position 4,556,305 of record JAUCMU010000080.1, on the reverse strand, counting down.
TATCGCCGCATTAAAAGAGATGTGCGTTCTCACTTGTGAGAAACAAACGTGTCTGCCAAGCTTAAAAAATTTACAAATAAATTACACCAGCAGTCCATTTCTTTTGTCATTATCTCACACACTTACACTGTATTTTGGGGGACGTTATCACAGCTCTATATTTCTCAGGCACGAAAACCATTTCCTGCTCAAATTGTTTCTATTCTCTGAAAAATGAAATGTTTTTCTAGTATGTTAACGTATCTCTTCTCAATGAATGAAGGGGATGCATTTTCAAACCTTTACGTTTGGGTAACAAAAGCAATAGTCACTTGTAAATTTCCCGTTTTTTATTTCACTGACTTGGTGGAGGTGCACGTTTTGTTTGCATGTTTCTGTTTGTTGGCTCATTTGCATTCAGATTAGTCTTGTTCTGTGTCTGATACGTCTAAAGCTAATGCAGCAGAGGAAAAGATTGATTGCTGAGACTTTGGCTTAGTCCATGAGCATCAGGAAGCATTGAGAAAGCTTTCCATCTCTGTTTACTTTCCCATCTCTCCCAACTGGAGAAACAGCACAGGTCATGCAAAATTCAACAGCCACCAAGGGCACAGTGTAAGAAAGAGGTATAAAGAGCACCAAATACACACACACACACACACACACCTCTGTCCTTGAAAATATGCTTAGCACATACTGTATACAATACTAGTTATTATGTTTTAATTACAGTATAAACTTGTCTTGTTTAATGTTAAAAATTATATAAATTTTGGACTGCGTATGATATTTGGAGATATGATATAGTGATTCATGTTTGACACATTCCTCTACTTTCTATAGCAATTAATTGATTCAATCAATCAACCAATCAATCAATCAATCAATCAATCAATCTGTCTGTGAAGAAAAAAAAGAAAGAAAAAAGTAGGCAAAAGTAGTATTTTTTATTTTATTATTTGTATTATTTATATTTTCTTCTAATTTATACATTATACATATTAGAAGACAATATAAAACAATACTTATATATATTTTTTATTTTATTTTTTTTTTTATTTTATTTTTTGCATAATGTATGTGTGTGTTCTGTTTATATTTATCTGTTCAAATACACACACACACACAGTATATTTTTGAAAGATTTACATTTATTATATATTATTATTTATTATATATTATTATTATTTACATGTTTATATATTCCTATAATTCATATTATACATATATGTAATTTATAAACACAACATATTTTTATATAAATATATATATATTTTTTTATATTTTATCTAAATCTGTTAAATATTACAATTAAATATGTAAAACTGAAAGATAAAAGAAAAGATAAAGTAATATGTAAAATTACTTTTTTTCTAGATTTTTTTGACCATTTCATTGTTTTATCATTATTAAAATTAGTTTTACTTTATTTTACAAGTTCAAAAAGTTTATGTATTATTAATACACTAAATAAGTTTCACAGATAAAAAAAAGTGTTGTATATGCAATCACACACACACACAAACACACATAGACTATTACCTTTTTTAACTATTAGTGTAGTTTAGTTCATTCAAGTATAATTTGTTGCCCTATGGTAGCATGTTTTACAACTCTTTATAAATTGTATTCTATATTTAAAAAAAAAAAAAAAATCTTTTAAACACCCTTGCATTTTCACTTACAAACTGCTTGATCAGAATCCACACACTTCTGCTCGCTGAACGATAACAAATTGTTGGATTTCTTCAGGGGTTTGACAAATCCCCCAGTCATCCTGTAAAGGCATTACCCTCCATTGCCATGGAATATCCTCTCATTCCTCTACGGACCGCCGTGGGATTGGACGGCAGTCAGAGGGGATGAGCGAGAGATGGGAGGAAACGAGAAGGGACAGACTAAGAGAATGAGAAAGGGACATGATAAAGGAGACCAGATGCAGAAGTGATAGTGTCTTTGTGGGAATGGTCAAGGGTGTGTGTCGGATTTTGTGCATCAGATCAGGCCTAAAGGGCAGGTTGGGTATTGTTGGAAATGCAGTTCTCTATAAATAGTGTCAGTAATAGTTAGTCCAAAGGGTACTTTATGTAATTGATGCTCGGCTCCAGAAATAGATCTGTTCTCGGTTTCCTGCACCACATGAGTAGGGCAGAACAGCTTTAGGACGTCACACTTGGTCTGTCCCAGTATGTCCTAACACCATATGTGAACATCTAGATATTAGATCTGTTCCAAAACCTAGTGAGCTGCCTACCTAGACTGCAGGCTTCTGAGGCGTGTCACTATAAGAGTGAATTGTTCTAACCGCAACTTAATGTCTCTACATTTATTATGTGTAAAAACGGCAATTTTACTGTATTTCACATTACAATTGTGCATGTCATGATTGTGAAACTTGAGAAAGAACACATTGTCATTCTCTCTAAACTTCCTTCTTCTGAAATTAACATTTGACTGTGAAATTTTTACCTTAGCCATCTATTTATTTGGCCCTTAAGACCTTTACAATTCCAGCTACTTGAAACGTATTTAAACTTAAAACTACTTCAAACTCAAAAAACAATTAAACAAATTTATACTAATTGGGTCTTTTTTTTTTTAATCGTGGCTATCATGACTTATTGTCAAAACCTTTATAAAAAAGGCACACATACAAAAACAACTTTGTGATATTTTTGCATAATTATGACTTTTGTCTTAAACTATCTATGAATAACTAACAAGACAACTATGAAATATCTCTCTCAAAAAGAAACCTTTTTTTAATGATTTCATCACTATGTATATGCTTTCGCATAATTATGACTTATAACTGACAATGCCAAGTATTAATTAACTGTTTTTTTTAAATTGTCTTTGTCTACATGTCTTGTCCTAACTTCCTTATTTGTCTTGATTATGATTATGAGAGTCGCTCCATGACCGACCTCTGTTTTTTTCCACCTGTGTCGTAGCCTTATGGTGCTTCTCTTTCTGGAGTGGGTCTGTCCAGGTCACTGGAACAAATCCATGCCTAACAAGTGAGAATAAACCCAGAATCCTGAAGTGCACTTGTGAGAGAGGAAGGGAGAGAGTGTGTGTTTCGAGATAATTACTTCTTTGCACTTCAAAATGTGTGTGTGGGTGTGCGATGGTCTTTTGGGAGTAGATTTAATATTGCAAATCAGACTGTTATTAAGAGAATGTCAAGTTTGTTTGTTGCATAGAGAGTCAAAGCCCAATCTAATGTCCCGCAGCGCTGGGAATGTAAAGTGTCCGGGGTGTGTGTGCATGTATGTAGCAAAAATCATGATATTAAGGTAGTCTCACAGGCAGCCGCCATCTGTTATCAGGCTCTGAAGCCTCATGATGGGACGGCAAATGTCACGACTGTCTCTGCAGGGTGTGTGAGTGCATGTGTGTGAGACAGTTCCCTTCACACCATGACTTGCAGGTAGGTTATGGAGAACGGTGACCTTTGACACCTCTCAGACTACATCAGTAGACTTCTCTGAAGTGATTGTATAGGGTGTGTTTCAGTGGTCCAGTAGTAACCTGTGTACTGGACCAAAAAGTCTATTAAGTCGTCTTAATTGAGATTTCAGATTTGTAGAGGAAAGGCTCTGCAAATTGTTGTTCACAGGGACAGTGTACAGCCAATAAATGCTTCCGACTGATTCCAGTACATCACTTCATGGCATTCAAAGACACGACAAACATGTTCATTTGGCGAAAACAAGCATCAGCCAAAGCCAGTAGACAACAGGAGTAACACACTCATCCGAACAAAACCAGTCATATATATATATATATATATATATATATATATATGCACACACACACACACTATATATAGCACCTATATATTACTGATTGTTGTAGAAAAAGACAAGTTTAAAACAGTTTAACATAAGATGGAAACATAACGAAACTTTTAAAAATAAAGGGGTTCAAGGCCCTATACTTTGTCTATATGCGTAATATTAAGTATAATAATTGCTACTTTAATGTTGTTGTAAAAATCATGCTTTACCTTAATTACAGCACATTTGTGTATTTACCTGTATATTATTATATTTTATATAAATACATAAATATATTTAATTTATAAACTTATAACTTTATAAAATTATAAAACATACTTGTATTAAGTATATGCATGCATGTGTTTGTATTTATATACTATGTAATAATGTTACCTATATTATACTGTATATTTATATATACAAAATACAAATTATGTAAACAAAAATGTTTATTTTGATTAATTGCGATTAATCATTTGACAGCACTAATATATAGATATACGAGCGGATCATATTATAATATATTATTATATAAATATACTTATTTTTACTTACACAGTATGTGTTTGTTTTTGTATTTTATATGTGCATATGTACAGTATATATTTAAATTAAATTTGCAATATTATATTATAAAGGTGTATAATATGGAATATATTTAGATATTAAATATATTTGCACGTTTAGAAAATGTGTATCTATACATTTATATTTATATGAGTTTAAAAGATACAAAATGAAAAGTATTTGCATATTTGCAAATATCAATAGACACTGTGTATTATAATCAGGAAGAGATCACAAAAACTGACACAACCAGCTCAGTCTTTAAATATCTTTTGGGCACCATCATTTTCAAAACCGATCACTTAGGAATATTTTTAGACTGTCTTTTGATAGCTTACGTAGAAAAGGAAACACATCATCTTCTGAGCTATCCAAAAAAAAGCAATCCTAAAATAATTGACAATAGACTGCATACTAAATTTAGCAATGCAAACGAAACACAGATGTTTTATAGTTTAATTAGCACCATTAATAAATCCAAATTATATCTTGATATAAAATATCAATAAATTAAGAAACCTGTAGTGGTTATTAAATCTCTCACGTTTGTATGTAATAATACTTCAATACTGACAACATACCATTTTGGTTAAATGGTTCAAAGTATGCTTGTTCATATTTTTTCTGTTTAGTTTATCCATCAGTGTGAACGTGTACCTGACATAGATATATGACAATATTTAATAACAGCGCTTGTATTTATCATATTTTTGCATTTTGAGCGAATGAATGAGTGAACCGGACCCTGCAAAGCATTCTGGGAAGGTTGTTTTAGTTCAGCTGTCATATAATAATATGAATAATAATGTGAATAATAATGTTAATATTGAAGAATTCTACATACCTAACCCGGAGCTGATGTTACATAGTCTGTTTAAACATGAACTCCCATAAACTACAAGTACAGTATGTCTGTGTGGGAGAAAATGGTCATTTTTAACACGCTCTTCCATAAACATCCATTTCTATGTGTATTTATATCTGCCAGGGCTCAGATGTCTGATACACGCAGGTCTCCTTCCCTAAGACTCTATAAGCAGAAAGATTAAATGTGACATCTAAGTGTAACGCGCCAGCCGCGGGGAGATCATTTTCCAGAGCCGCCGCTTACCTGCGCCAGGCGGTAATGAGCCTTCAGCTGGATCACAGAGGATACGGCAAAAAATGAAGCAGGAAACAGGTAGTTATTTCACGTCAGGGCACTTATCAGACCACACACGGAAATGATACCCACTCTTCACCGAGATACTGACAGCCTATTAGCCAACCATCAGAATCCCAGCTCCACAAATCCAGGAAGGGAGAGAAAATATTGAAAGCGTCTGTCAATCTGATTGAACCGTAACTGTGATTGTGTCGTATTCGTGTGTGTTTATGTGTTTAGTCGATGCTCATGTTTTGTATTCCTCTCCAATTAGTCGACGGCAACCAGAACGACGGCGCTCTCTTGTTGTAATTGCACTTTGATCCTGACACGTCTAGTTGTTTTTGAGAACTGTGGAGTCGGATTCAGAGTTTCTCCTTAATTGCAGAACCGTAGGTGTATCAGCCTTGTCTTCTTAGAGATCTTGAAAATAATAATACCAGCCCTCCAGCTAGACTGGGGTGCATTCATTAACTTTTTTAAAGCGTCCTGGTACTAGAAAGGAAAAAAAATAACTAAGAATGTCAAGGAGTAAGACAACTGTATATTTTTGTTCTCGTTAATGTTGTGAGCTTAACATGATTTACTCAATTAGGGCATGTACTTGGATGAAAGTTATATAGGAGTGTCTTATCAAGCAGTCACTCTCTTATTTTTGAAGTCAGTTTACTGTCGGTTTATGAGCTTCAGCACCGAGTTATGATTAGTTTTTGGAAACTAGAGCGATTGTGTCGGAAATTTCATTTAGTCAGGAGACAGAGCCAGACAGACGTTCAGGAAATTGTCTCTTTTGAGCAATATGACATCCGGTGTTTCAGTTTTATGTTGTTTTCTTTGCTTTACTCTTATAATTAAAATGGTATGCTTCTGCTTTTTTTTTTTGTCATTTTGACTTTATTTTTTGAAAAACTACTTGTTTATTCTCAATGCGGCAACTTAACTCGTGTAATTTTGACTTTATTCAAATCAATTTCATCTCATTTCTACTACATCCTCATTTTTTCTATAAAAATATTACTAGTTCAATATCAATGCTAATACTTCATTATCATAAAAGGAGGCCATGAAAATGTGTATGAAATAGTATGCCAAATAGTCATGTTATAGATAAGCAAAAATGGACTTTGGCGTATGCATGACACGCTCCTTTTTGGCATGCATATGATACAAAGTTTTCATATGCATATGATACGAAATCTGTTAGTGTGCATATGATACGCAGTTTTCGCACACATTTGATACACATATCTCCCACAATCCTAATTCTAGCCACCGTGTAGCATAAACACACCAAAGTCCATATTTGTGTATTAATACTGCGAGCTTTAGTTTTTATTTGGCGTACTATTATACATGCGTTCATGAGATTGTGTAGTAAAATGTCGCAACTTTGTTCTGTTAGGACCTTTTTAATTATTTATATTAGTTAATTTTAAAACAATATGGTTTCTTTGTTAACACTAGTTAACTTACTTGGTTAAAATGAACAAACATCACTTCCATAGCTTTATCTAAATAGTAATCTTAGCATTTACCAGTACATCATCAAAAGTTGTATCTGTTAACGTTAGGTTATGGACTATAAGAACATTTCTATAAACTTACATTTACAAAGGTTAATAAATGCTGTAGAAAAGATATTTTCCATTGATGTTTGGTATAACGTATTAAACTTTTTTGTGACGTCAGATTCTCAGAATTTTACTTATAATTTTCAACTTTAATTATTTTACCAAAAAGTTTACCGTTGTCAATGCTACAACCTACTATAATTGTGAACATTTTGACATTATTCCCAAAATAATAGTTAAATATCAATGTTGCTGCTTAATTTTCATAATTTCGGTAAGACTATTTAATGGTGTCTGTGTTACACATAGCATATACTTAGTGTAGTAATAACAATAAATTATGCAACAAATGCATTGGTTTACATGCGACTCATATTAAACCAAACCTTCATCCTAATTATACTACTTAATACTTACGTTTATAATTACATTGTAACAAACACACCATCAGTTTAAGCACAAATTAATATGTTTATCTTGCTATTTATCAATCTTAATTTTTAAAATTTTAATTAAATTGCTGACCTGAAATTAGAACTTTTAAAAATAATACTACTATCATGCTAAAGTTTCGAAGAAATTTGTAATGTATAAAACATCTAGTTTTGTCTGATCTTCATATCATGACATATCCAAAACACAATAATCTGACCTTTATTGCCAAGAAAAACTATTAAACCATTAACATCTCAAGCAATTAACTGACAAAATATGTCTCTCTACCAAGAAATAGTCAGTGAGAGCTGGGATATCGATGGAAGCTAAAGGTCAATAGAGTTAATTCATTTCTGATGCAGAAGCTGATTTATGTAGCATTGAGATACACTAGATGACCAAAAACATGCGCACAGACGTCCCTTTAATGCCATCTGCTTTTTATGAGGTTGTGTGTCCACATAAATTTGGCCAAATAGTGTAGATGACAGAAAGCTCGACTTTGCGTTTTCGTCACCGTGACTGACTATTCATGGAGTGGGATATCTCTTACCCCCACAGGCCATTGCATGAAGCGCCTTAGAAAACACATCATCAAAATTCAATCACAGAAACCTATATGTATTACTTCCTACTGTTCCTCTCGCACTTCACAATAAGCCCCAGAGTCCCTGCCACCAAAATAAACTACATTGCAAGTATTTTTTTTAAATGAGCTGCTCTTCTTCGAGCTTGTGAGTTTGAAAAGATGATACCAGGGTTAAAGGACTAGTCAAATCACATATGATTTGAAAGCTCTCTCAGAGTATAGCGTATGAGTCATATGAGCACTTTTATGGTTGTTTCTGTCCATTTTGCAGCTTGGAACTTTAAGGTTTCATTATATGGAAAACAGGATCTCAAATATTTTCATCCAATATATAAGGGTTTCACAGGAGAAAATAACTAATATTAGGTTGAAATAAAGGGATTTATCCAAACAGCCACTGGCCTGAATGGGAATTATGATAGAGCGTTCTACAGGCGTCACAGATCTTCTTTGAAATGACAGTGGAAATAGTAAATAATAGAGCGTTTTTGTGAATTGTGCCTTTATAGAGTTTTATTGACGTAAGCAGACATTTGAAAATTGATTGAATTTACTCCCTCTTTGCTCTTGCAAAATTTAGATGAATTTTTTTTCGTCAGAACAGATTCTCCAATGGATTGCCGTCAGATTGACAGCTGATTAAAAGCATCGCAATAATTCACAATATTTTGTAAAGAAATATCTGCGTGTTTTTTATATATTATATATATATTAATTCAAACCATGCTGAAATACCGGAGATGGCTTTCAAAGGACCATTATGTATAAAGCCGACTTTACAGTTTTTTTCAATTGTTTATACACACTATTTTGAAAAGCGGATTCTTTTTTTCAAAATATAATCACAATTATCCAAACATCAAACTCAGTTTGCTGAATTCCTAGATTGTTTGCAAAAAGACACACTTTAGTCAAACCGTATACACATATTTGTGAAAATGCTATTTGTTTTCAATTAATAAACACAGTGATCAGACACTATTGCAGACAGTTGCACACTGCTGTGATAAATAAAAAACACATTTGTAAAAAAACTAATTTTAGGAAATAGCATGTGCAAGATTTTTGGGCAGACATTGTTATGTAAGGGATCATTTTGATAACAAAACAAAATAGTGACAAACCCACAACATTCTTCATGATTACTTTGAGATATAGGGAGAATGTACACAAATAGGCCTACTATAAACTTACCAAGCACAGCACAACACTGATGCTGCAGACCGAATATTTCAAGTATTTATTTCAATTATAGAAATACAGTATTTCTTACGATAATAAGTTAATCAACCAACAATGCAATCACTAAAACAAATAAAATCTGTAGACAAATAAAAATATGATGCAACAGTATTTCTGCTGAGATTTGTTTGAACTCTTTGTCCGGGTTCCATCAGTGTCAGTCCATAGTTGATAACATGGTCAATAAGTGTTGCACGGATTTATTGAGTCAAATTTGGTCCTTGTCTTCTTTGTTCAGATTCTATCAACTCTTCAAGTCATTCTCTACCTTGGCCTCTTCCTCTATCTCCTTCTTCTCCTCGTCCTCTACCTCCTTCTTCTCCTCTTTGAGCTCCCCCTCTCATTCTCACACTTCTTCTAGCTCCATCCGTTTTTGATGAATACAGGTGAACTTATCTGCTGCCTTTTACAGTATAGCACTGAGTGCTGCGTTTTCAAATTAGCACATGTGTGCTTCCACACCTTGTGGATGTTTTTATTCAGTTCGTTCATTAGTGTAGTCATTGGCAATCCGGGGCTTTTTAATGACAAGGAAGTAACTTCACAATCTTTATCTGTGTCTAAGGTGTCGAAATGTTTGTAGAATTTTACAAATCACTGTGTGTAATGTTTTGCAAAAAGAGAGAAGCAGACATTGTGTGTAATGTTGTGCAAATCAGTGGCGGTGTTTTGCTCCTTGGAGTAGAATTTTGCAAATTGTGTGAAAATTTTTATTTTAGAGTGTAAACAATCATAAAAAACTGTAATTCGAGAAATATGCATGTATCAAACCCCATTTACAACCAAAAAACAGCCCTGAACAATTTTGCCCATGGATTTTGATGTCAGAGGACAATAGTGGATGAATTTTTAAGAAGCAAGGACACGTATTTTCACTGATTTAAAGTAAACATTGCTTCAATGATGGATTTGTTTATTACAAACATTTTTTAACTTTACAAGACATTAATCAGTGGACTAAAGTTAGGGTTAGTGAAATGTGAAATATTGTAATGTTTTTGTCAGCTGTTTGGACTCTCATCAATCGGTGAGCAAGTGATGCAATGCAAAAATTTCCACATATTTTCTGAAGAAGCACTGGCCTCAGGGTGATTATTATTCATTTTCAGCAACTTCTCGTTATTTGAGTGAACCGTTCCTTTAAGAAAATGCAATCCTACGTTTGTCTTCAGATTGGCCGTTGCTTTCCTAAAGCTCCAACACAACATGATGCCCATTTCCTGCACCGATTCCTTCCTTCCCCCATCCCGTTCCAGAATGGTGATGGCCACAGATGTTAGATGGAGTTTTAATGTTTTCTTTCACCTGAGTAATGAGATTTGTCCTCTGTTTCTCCATCTCTTTGTCTGTCTCCTTTTCTCTCTGGACAGTCGTGGTGGCCATCTGTCATCTACACCGAAGGGTATTTTCACTTTTTTTGTCAAAGTGAAATACTGAAAACACTCACACACATCACAATCTGTCATGGACACGAGAACAATAGGTAGTGCCGTAGGGTATTGTAGTTCCCGTAATACAACAGCGGTCTGTGGAGCCTTCTGTTATGTAGTCTGTCCCATAATGCAGTACTTGTTTGTAATGGAAACTGTCTCTGATGCCAGTGATAACACACCCTCATACAGCGACCTTCACACTCAAGCATAGCCGTACACCTCTCTACCCTCTCCAACGGTGCAGCGTGACTCTCCACAGGCTGAGGGCATCGCTCCTGATGGGGAGAAAGCTGCGTTCTAAATCACAGGGACCCTACATAGTGTTCACTGCTCCCTATGCACAGAACGATAGTAAAGGTTCTCTGTATTTGACAAAATCCATCATTTGGAATATACTGCAACATCACACAACATATTAGATGGTCATGTAAATTTATATGTTATGACGTGGATGAGTGTGTTTTCATGTATGTTCTTGAATTGAAAGCAGCAATAAAAAGATGATATATGGATAATTTGGATCTAGAGGAAATGAAAACAAAATTTATTTGACAATATAATATAATTTGTTTATTGAAATATAAACAGAATGCTAAAATAGTATGTCAAAATTTACACTTCATTCTTGTAACAGGCTTATATCCTTAAAACATTGCTATGCTATTCTTTCCTTCTTTCTTTCTTTCATTTTTGAAGTAGTAAATATGTGGTATTACAATATCATGCTTGTGAAGTTTTAATTAACTTTTTGTTAAAATATGTAATTTAGTCCTGAAATATTAAGTAGTAGTAGTAGTAGTATTGATATTTTCAGTATTATTTAAATCAATTCAGTATTTAATTTTCCTTAAATTCTGATTATTTAATTTACATTTCAAGATATCATTATTGCTATTAGATTTTTTTTTTTCATTTATATTTAATTGTTTCAGTATTTTATATTTGTTAAATTTCAGTTATTTAATTTTAATCTGATCAAAACAATTTTTTAGTATTGTGTTATATCTAACACTTGTACAGCTATTATTATTATTATTAAATTATTTTTTTGTTCAGTTATTTAATCTCAATGACTATTATCATAATTATACCAATTCTTAAAATATAAATATATATTGTTATTATTTTCATATTTTAGTTTTAGAAAAATGAAATAATTACTTTTTGTTGTTAAAAGTGTAAAAATGCATTCCTGTAAAATTAATATTAGTTTTTTCATTAAGTTTAGTCTGTATAATGTCTGCAACATTTAATACGTTTATAAATCTTTTACATAAATATGTTTAGCAAAGTGATCATTGGAGCAAACATACATTCCCAGCAATGCCCAAACACCCCATTTATTCCACTTTGCAAGCCTACTGGAACCTACGGAGTAGTTTTTGATGTGAGAAGTGTGAAAAGAGTTCAAATGAAAGTTGTTTAAGGCTTAGTCAAACACCTGTAGTGGAACAATGTCATGATAACCTTGAGCCAAAACCTGTCTTTAAGGCCATTCAGGATTTGTTCCCTTGAAATGCCTCCAAATCTCTTTTTCCTGATAAATATAGGCAATCCTTCCCGCACGCTATCTCGTCTGTGTGTTCAGACGTCTTGAAAAGGCGTCCTGTCACGATTCTAATATTAGCAGCTTGTGTGAGTGTGTGTTTTCTGTTTATTGGCCAACGGCCGATATGTGATTAATGACTGAGTTAGAAAGCTATTAATTGTGTGTTATCATCACCGAAGTAGCATTTGTATCAGTCTCTCTCGCGTTCCCTGTCTGGGATTACTGATGAGAGCGTGTGTGTGGTGGAGGGTCACTTTATAGGGAGTATAATTAGATGTTACTGGAATCCAGATGTTGCCTGCCTGGGTCACACCTGGAGGGAGACATTTCAAGCACAGAGATGTGAGGGTTCACACCCGTGAACATCTGTGTCTGCAATCTCATGTGTGTGTGTGTATGTGCTCAGTGTGTCACAGTTGTGAAATAGCATCTGCTGTTGCTATGTTTAGAAAGCTTCTTGTTATGACATTAACTGCTTGATTTTCTTTTATGTTACTGTGGATGTGATTGTGTGTGTGTGCGTGTGTGTAGCCTGATTTGAGTTTCTGTAAAGTACTTTCCCGTCATTCAAATCCAATCGTTAACATATACTGTAAAGTAACTCTTTTTATTATCTCTAACCCTTGTTCTGTGCAGAAAGTCTTTACCTTACTTTAAGTTGATGGTCAAAAATGCCTTTTTAAAATGACTTGTGAATCTCTATTATCGCCAAATCTGGGATTTGATCTTTTTATTAATAAAATGAGATTTAAGACAATTAAAAATGTATAAATGTAAAGGTGTTCTTTAATTATTACTTCAGCAAACTGCTGCACATTCCTCTGTGAATTTCAAACTTGTCAAATAGCAAAAGTAAACTGAGATTGTAAAACAAACCCCACATCAGACAAATACAAATAAAGAAAATCTTGCGTTATATAATCAAACTGATGTTACATTCATATAGACTTCCAGCCCCAATTGTATCGTGATTCATTTAACTTCTCGACCAGTTTGAATCATCACATATTTGTACCGATTTCAACCATTCTGGGGTGCCTCATTATATCCCTAGTTCCTGTTATAATATTTAGGACTGTAAGTCATTCAGTTAGGCACCCTAATGGTGTATGATCATTCTATTTTTATATCTCACAGATCTTTTCAAATCAACTGCAATAATTGAAGTTTCCTCAGGGAGAAGATGTTGATTTCTTTTTATATCCTTCAATAAATGCTTCACACGGATTTCTTGTTGTCATCGAACACGAGCGGATATCAGCAACAGACTCCATTCTGAGAGGGGAAATTAGCTGTTTGTTGTAGAATATTGTTAATAAAAGCCATTTGATTATACGAAAATATGTGAAATCAGGCTTGACAATGGTTTTAATTAAGTGTCGGATAAAACAGCCAATGTGGTGAGCCAGATTTAAACCTTATCATCACGTTACCACTAGTAACTGCTTGGACTTGGCTCTGTTGTACACAGCATTAGTTCTGGGTTAAATCCACTTGCATCCACAGTGCAGAGCGGCAGTATTTCCTGCTGGAAGTGGGCTGTGACTGATCAGCGATGCACAATCTGTGCCTGCGTCTGTAGCCCTGAGATAACAGGAAGAACGGCGGTGGAGGAGTGGAGAACGAGGGGCTGGAGAAATAAGGTGGGATGTGAGGTCAAAGGTTGATTGCTGTCAATAGACATCAATATCAAGAGTGTATAGACCAGCGTTTGTGTGTATGTGAGTGTGGTGGATGCATTTGTTGTGCTGATGTGATGGGTGTCATGGACTGACACGTTGATGTGCTGTCGCAGCCAATCAAAGCACAGAAAGAATGACAGCATGCAAACACGGGGACTGTCAGAAATGTGTATAGTAGGATGCTTTTTATTTATTAATGATTTAAAACATAATTTATTTTTCCCACCTTTCCTCCATTAATGTCATTGCTGCCTGTGTTTACGCTGGAAGCAGCCATAGTCTTGAGGCTGAAGCTGTCTACAATAGAAGTGTTGAAGTGTACCTCAGGATGTTTTAGCAACAGCTGTGAGCTCAAGGCTATATTTTACAGTGTTTAAAAAATGCTATGTTTAATTACATGCCGAAATCTTGAAAAGTTGAAAAAAAAAATTCAACTGCACATTCATGAGTATAAAAAGTCACTTTAAGGTTAAAAAAGCAAGCAAATGCTTTTTGAAAGGATATGCTTCAAAAAATGTTGACCGTTAGCTTCGAAAGGTCAAACTAAATATACAAGCCATTTGATTTTGAAGTTTTGCAATCTGTTACATATGAAAATGTCTATACTAAATGTTTTAAAACTCAATTTAAACAATACAATATATGTTTATGGCCTATTTATATATAAAAATATACTGTATAATTATCATTTATATGATATACATTGCTTTAAATTGTGACAATTCACAGTATTACTCTTTCTTATATCATTTAAAATTTAATTTAATATAATAATGTTTGTGCTTGATTGATACTATCAACTACAATTCAATTAAAACCCCACAGCACTGAGTAAATAATTTAATTGTTGGTGGAAGTTGCTGGCTTACGTTGTCACGCACAAGCACTTTTGTTAATGGAAAGTATGAGTATCCACTGATGATGTCACAGCGCAAAAAAATCAGTATCAGTTCACCTCAGTTTTCACTGCTCCCTGGACGCCTGCGTTTCTAAACACCTCCTTACTGTAAATCTCAAATGTTTCTTTTGTCTGACCCAAGGGACAAATGCACACGCGTATCAACACGTGCCCCTTTCCCAAGAGCCGGTGTCGTGGGAGGGTCCTGGAATTCAGGGATTGATGAGATTCCGAAATCTTAGGTGGGTTTTAGTGTTTTAGGGACAGCTGCTGGCATGATGCTTTATGAGGCTCATTTGAGAAAGAGAGAATGCTGGCACGACCATTCACACTGAGATTACTTCCATGAATAAATAACGAGTCTAATGGAAAAGCCAATATATAAAGCAACTGCCATTATTACAAATGCTCTAAACACTTATTAGTCATTGGAAGACGTTTTTTCTAAGGTTTTAAGTTATTCTAGACTGGCGTTTAAATGAATTTTGACCAGATGACATTCTTTTGCGGGGTCTAATGCACAGATACAATTTTCAACAATTTTCCTGTGTGTTTACATTTCACTCAATACATAATTGAGTTTCTTTAGAGCTGCCTAAAACAGGTTGCCCTAGTAAACAAATCTATTAAGCACTTATCTAGTGGGTCATACGGTTATCCCTAGAGTTTTGTCTTGCATTTACCCAATTTAATTACATGAAACACTTTTGAGTGTTTCAGCTGTTTAGATACAATATGCACCAGATATCAGTGAACAAATTACATTCTTCCTTAGATATGGACACTTCAGGCTTGTGTTCATTTTCATTCTTAAAGGTTAGATTTATGACTGACTCATTTGTTATTTTTTGGCCTTGTAAACATGTTGAGAGTTACACGAGTCAATGGTGGGAGTGGGAAAAAGAGTCTGAAATTGTGCCTTAGACACTTCAGGTTTGTGACGATTTGAACTTTTCACATTTTAAAAATCAGATGTATGATACATTTGTGATTTGCTTGGCATTGTGAGCATAGTTAAGTGCTAAGAATTACAGAGTCTGAAACATACAAGTACAAAGAGTAGAGAAAGAGTGTTCTCAGATACTTTGTCCAGAGGAACTGGCATGTGTATTTCTGCTGGCATTGTTAGTTTGATGGCCTATAGTTTTTGATTTTCCAGAGGTTTTTATGAAAAAGGATTGTTTGACGTGTGGGAGGAAGATTACGATGTTTGTTCGCTCTCAGAAACAAAACTCTGTCTGTCATACGGCCCTAGGGGTGAGATAAAGACTCCTGCCACTCACAAAGACTGATAAAGAACTCTAACAGAGATGGAGTGAGTGAGAGAAAGAGAAGGAGGAATATAAAATAAGAGAATAGGCTAATAACTCACTGCAGAGTCTGCAGTACCTGGTTCACCCGTAAAATTGCCTCTCAGAATCAGCACGCACATCATTTCAACCTCATCAACTCAGCCAGGTGTCCTTACTCACCCATCCACTTTCAAATTAATCAGCATTCCCACAATGCATCTTATTGACTTGGACAGGTGTGGGGCTGTTGGGGAGGTTTGTCACCAGCCGTCTTTAATTCCATTAGACCTTGTTTACATCTGATATTAATATCTATTTTGAGAGGACAGCATTAAATACAGGTGTAAATGGGGTCCTTAACATGATGCAATCCATCAAACCACATTTGATTGTCAAAAATGCATTTGCATTTGAACTGTAATCATTAACCCATCCTGATGTAACCTGAAGAGTTGATAAACCTGCTACTTACCTCTAGCAGAACTAGTTCACTGCAACTTTAAGTTAACTTAACAAACCAATTGGAATTGGAACATTGGTCACATTGAAGCACAAGCAATCCACTAAAATTCAGTTTCTGCATTGATTGAAAACGGTAGCAAATTGTTCTTTTTTACTCTTTGTGTGTGTGTGTGTGTGTGTGTGTGTGTGTGTGTTTTTCAGTGCAAATTTGCATAATTTGTCTTGTGTGACATTGTGATTGAATCACCCGGATCTTCCCCAAGTCACAGTAACCAAGCAAATATCCCACAATTTCTTGCACATTCAAATGTTCTGCTGGCTTCACCTAAATCCTTTCTATTTTCTCATTTAGACAAGTGGAGAGCTCAAAATTAAGCCGAATACTTCAAAACATGTGTCAGCATAAACCCTGAAAGAGAAAATAATCATATTTGTAGCAATAGCTGTCCCGTTTCTTTTTCTTACTGGAGATAGACATCATCAACAGCATGGAATGAAAGCACGGTCTGCTCTTTTTGACAAAAGAGATGGAAATAACTCATCCTGAGCTGCGCTGAATAAAGTTTCCCTTTGTTGCCGTGCCGTTGCATCGTTCCAGATCTCTCAGTGGATCGAAACTAATCGCTTCCTGGAAACACTTGATAGCGACGGCAGCACAGGACGTATGCGAGGCAAAGCGAGGGATTGAGTTTAAACAGAAGAGGATGAGAGTGGTCAGATTTCAGTTTCAATGCAACAAGCCCTCTATTATATGACACATTCTGAGATTGAATCCTTTTCTTTTCTTGTGCTCGCCATAGCTTTTTTTGGACTGACCATTCTTTCTTTAATATTTTCCTCCCCACTTGCGTTCCATCATCTCAAATCCCATTTCATTGTTCCAATCTAGTTCTTTTTCCGTATCTATTGGGAAGACATGCATTCTGTCCGTTCAGATATGTGGACTCGCACACTCTTCGGTTGAGCCAAGGCAAGAGCCCCCCAGGGCTGCCCGGGGTTTCTTTACAAGAATAGTGGCTGTGCCGCAGGACCCAGGGCTTTCTCTGAGGTCTATGTCTCATACAGACTAAATTTAAAAGCATTCAGTAATAACACAACAGTACTGCTTCTGGGACAACGAGGAGTCTTAAGGCATGATGTCAGCTAATGACTAAGGGAATATCTTGCTCCTAGTGGAGTTTTATTCTACTGCACAACCAGTCATAAAGACAACAGGAAGTGGAAGACATAATGGAAGAGTCGTGATGGACTGATGGGTCGGTAGATAGATTTATGGATAGATTAGTAGACAGATGGATTGTTAGGTAGATAGAAATAGGCAGATGACTTATTGATTGATGGGGAGGGATAGATAGGATGATGGATGGATTTCTGATGTGTGTGTGTGTGTGTGTATTAAATGGATGGATGGCTAGACAGAAGGGTAGATGGATGATAGAGATGGAGGGATAGATGTACTGTATAGATAAAAGGATAACTGGGTAGATGGATTAACTGGTAGATAAATGTACTGTATAGATGTGTAGCTGGATGGAAAATGGCTAGATAGATGATGAATGGATGGTTAAATGAATAGATAAATGTTATGAATGGTGGATGGATGGGTAGATAGATGGATTCGTAGATAGATCAGTGATGGATGTATTGATGATAGATACGTATATGAATTAATGGGTAGATGGGTGGATTGTGTAGATAAATGGTTTGATGGATGCAATGAATGTAAAAGATGAGTTGATAGATTGATGGGTAGATGGGTGGATGGTTTGCTGGATGAATTGATGGTTGAAAATGGCTTAATAGATGGATTGATTGGTAGACGGGTGGGTTGATAGGAGAACGGTAAATAGCTGAATTGATTGGTAGAGGATTGTGTAGAAATATGGGTTTATGGATGGATTAATGATTGATGAATTGATTGGTGAATTGGTATATAGATGTGTTGATAGATGAACCGTAGACAGCTGAATTGATTGGTAGATGGGTGGATTGTGTAGAGATATGGGTTGATGGATAGATTGGTGGTTGATAGATGAATTGAAAGGTAAATGTGTGGACTGAGTAGATAGATTGGTGGATTGGGTACATAGGGGAATTGATGATGAATTTATGGGTCGGTGGGTTCATAGATTGATAGATAGATACTATAGATAGATAGAGAAATGGATGGATAGGTAGATTGTTTGATTGTTCTGTCATAACTCATTGTAATCAACAAGTTCTCCAAAGTTTCTTACTTTTTCACTAAGCAGAAATAAAATAGAAAAAAAAACTGAACTGAGACTTTAAAATGAAGTGTTCAGCAAAGCTACCATGCTAGTTTGTATTAAGTATCCATCACCATGTCAGCATGGTTAGCTGCGGTTGCGAATGGCAGGTGATGAGTGGTGGAGTGATGAGCATAAAATCGGGGAGAAATCTATCTGATGTGATAGACTGGCTAACAGGACTTCCAGTTTTTAAGTTATTTGTGGTGAAGGCGGGGGCTCTCTGATGTTGTAAAAGAAATTGAAAGATTACAGCAGACAGATATGGGTAGAAAGGAATTATACATTGGAAGACAAAGACCCATTTTGTCACTTCGTGTTGGGTGACGGTATGCTGTAGCTTCACGCTAGCTTTAAGCTGGCGATGAAGGGAGAGATTGGTGTGTGTGTAAGGAGCTTGAGTATGATGATGGAGAGTGACACACTCCACACGTTATGCAGACAGTGAGAGATAAGGGCCAGACCGAGCTTGGCTGTTGTCAATGCAATTACCCTCTCTGCCAAACACACGCCACACACACACAATACACTTCAGTGTGTGTATCACACTTGGGCACTTGAAGCACAGACAATGACCCCTGTTTCTACACCGGTGAGTATTACGTTAGTGTCCAATACGTGTGTGTGCCCTCTTTGTATTTCTGTATCCCAGGCTCTGAATCAAACTAGAGGAAAGTTATATTGCTCTTTCATAGCCCAGTTATTAGGTTCTCGTACAATTTGTAAGGAGAAATAAAAAAAAAGAAGTGAATTGAGATAAAGGTCTGTTCTTACCACTGATAACTGTAGCGATGGTAGTATTATGTTCCTGCCAGCATATGATAATGCTCTGTTTATTATCATCACACAATGCTTTATATTTTTTCTTTCAAGTTCTTTCAAGTTAAGTGGATTCTGATTGGCTGTCAGTGTTTTTGTTGTTTATTAGATGGAAAAAAAAATCTGAAAGTGATTCAGAACAATATCTTTATAGATGTTTGGTTTGATCTAATTTAATCTTTATAGAAAACTGCTAATTTAACTTCAAAAAATTAGCTGTGCTAAATTGATTATGAAAAAAATTAATAAAATAAAAAAAGTAATTGCAACTTTTAATCTCACATTTGAGTTCTACCAATTTGGACTTTTTGCAATTCTCTTTGGAGGAAATAAAATGTAGAATCCAAAGCAATTGCGATTTGCAAATTTTAATGTATTTATGTTTACTCCACTGTAGGAAACAAATTGGTAAGATGTAAACTCAGAATTCAGAGAAAAAAGTCAGAATTAAGAATTTATATTTTGCAATTCTGTTTCTCATTTGCGAGAAATGTCAAATATCAGATGAAAATTCATTATATTTTAATTTAGTTTCTTTTTACTTATTTATTCCATGGTGAAAACAGGCTTCCATTATAATTTGATTTGATTGGCATTGGTTGATCAGAAAACATCCTTGTGAGATTGGGTTAATTTTCTCAGAAGAACAATCTCAACAATCAAACTTTCAGCCCATTTCCTCTGAGTTTTTTATCATCTCATTGCTCTCTAGGTAAAATATCTGACAGTTTAAAAAGGTTTGTCACTTTTTGGACAGCATACAATCCATGATTGTAATGCACAGTAGTAGTTTTAGCCAGCATTACAGCAGCTTTGATTCCGCTTAATACCTAAAGTATCACTTTGTGTCCTACATAAAGGTCTGTCAGGCTCTGCAGTAGAAGTACAGTATGAAGAAGAAATCTACAGAGGCTTAGTTGGACATTGTGCAATAATGAAGCACATGGGAGCCTTGGAAGTTGTTGTGCCTGTCTTTCCTGTAAGTAGACCAGAACACTGTTGTGTGACACACTTCTTCAAATAATTTGCATTGAGTAAGAAGTGTCCTTAATATAGAACTTAAAAATAAATAGTTTTAAACTGAGTGTGCTCCATCTTAACTCTGTGTATTTTACAGTAATTCATATTTTGGAGTTAAAATGAAGGATGGCGACAGACTGAAATTCTCTAGTCTGACTAAACAAACATTCACTAACTTTTTTTTTTAAGCTGTGAAGAGTAATTAAGTATTTCTCAGAAAGTTTGTTGTGCAAGCCTTCCACCTCGTAAACTGGTTAAATTAGCAGCATGATGGTTTCGTTTATGTGCACTCATCTCGTAAAAAGTAATTCCAGTTTTTTTCGTGTTGGGCTGGTCATGTGGCTTAAAGTGGCCGCCATCATGATTTCTGTTTTTACAGTTGTATGTTTTGAAAGAGAATCAAGATACAGCCCTAAACAGTTTTCACTTAGAAAGGGCTAGTAGCATACGTTAAATGTGAATATTTGAACTAAAAAGACTAAAATGGTGTAAACTTTTTTGTCTCCAACCAGTGTAAATGCCTTTTCATTCATCATCTTACATATGCACCATTTATCAGGTTTTACCTTGTTTTTGAGAACTTTTAGTATAACTAAAGAAGGTGAGGCTCACAAACACACACCTGTATTTATGGTAGCTGGTCTAATCTCCCCTCCCTCTGCCCGGCCGCCAGCTATGACATAGATACAGGATTCCCTACCAGCACCAGGGACATGCCATATGCTTCACCAGGACAGCAGCATATGTGATCCTCAGCATTACTGGAACACTCCCACACACTCATGTCACTTCAGTACGCATTGCTTCTGCTGAGCACTTCATTTCAGCCGGAGACAAATTATTGTTGAAGTGTGCAATTTCTGCGCCACTGATGTCGGAACTGCTCAACTTTGGAAAAAGATGAAAGTTGAGAAATGCTCAGCTCTATGCAAATGAGATGCTAAAAAGG
Source organism: Enteromius treurensis (assembly GCA_032275025.1). NCBI lineage: Eukaryota > Metazoa > Chordata > Actinopteri > Cypriniformes > Cyprinidae > Enteromius > Enteromius treurensis. Next base: position 4,534,622 of record JAUCMU010000080.1, on the reverse strand, counting down.
TTTGAGATAGTGGTGCGATTAGTTTTTAAATCCTATATTTATAAGCATCTTTCACTGTGGCTATAGCATCAGTTGGTTTGTACTGTATGCTGCTAAAGCAGTTTCAAACTGTTATCGTGCATCTATATTTAGATGAGTTCATTGGCTGTGTGTATGGAAAGTGATCGTAAATTATAATATAGATGATTTAATTTGCTCTGCATTTTCCAGAACTCTAAGTGGTATTGAGTTGATAGAGAGATAATATAGTTTAGGTTGTCCCAGTTGTGTAAATCATGGTGTAGGCAAGTTATACAATGTACTCAATGTATAAAATGTACTCAAATAGTCTTTGTTTGATTTACATAACATTTAAAAAAAAAAAAATTATGCAGTGACCTTTCGAGCCTTCTCAGTTTTAGAGTAATGAATATAGATGCAGGTTTCGTCATCTTTTTGGAAGCATGACTCCATCATCAGGTATGAGTGTGTGTATGTTTTTGTGAGGCTATAAACAGATGGTGTTGGTGACCGCGGAGACCGGAAGTATCAGCGGGTGGGCTGATCTCTTCCCTTGTGTCCCGCCTCTGCCCACCTCACCTTGGGCCAATCATGTTTGTCTGTCTGCCCATGACAGGTGATGTCAGCACAATGCTATATCAAACAGAGTATGACCTGTCTTTTCCTCTCTTCATATTTATTTTCTATCTTTCTTTCTGAGTGGTTACATTTAAGGAGGGGTTTAACTGACAAAAAAACATAATAAATTGTATATAAGCAATTTATATTATAAGCATATTTATAATGGTTGAGCCTGCTAATTGATGTAAAATGTATGTAATAAATATTGTGAATATGTTGTCACAAAAGGAAGAAATTCTTTCTCTCTCTCTCTCTCTCTCTCTCTCTCTCTTTCTCTCTGTCTTTCATTCTTTTCTTTGGTTCTTTTGTTTTTCTTTTTTCTTTTTTGCACAAAAACACAAGATGATTAATACTGTAAATTCATTGCCAGAATACTTTTGTTGTTTTTGTATGAATTTGCATAAAGTCAATGTGACAACTGCTTAAACAGTTAAAGAAATACACAATCATTTTTTTTCTGATGTTGTAATCTGAAATAAATAGTTTTACATGTGCATTTTCTTATTCCAACCAAAAAGCCTAAATATGTAAATATTCAGAGGACAACATGGAGTTAAACTTCAAAGATGCTAGAGGAGAGGAGGAGGACACATGTCAAACATTGACAAAGAGAAGCTTTGGCACATTAGGGCACTCATAGCAGAATCTCTGAAGCCCAAAGCTTTCGTGTGAGTCTGTGTACCGGCTCTCTGGAGTTGATTGGCATGGTGGAGGTTATTTTGGGCGGCTCTAGGATGCAGCTGTCTTTAGCAGAGGAAAGAAGCTGAAAGGTTTTAGATGGAGATCTAACTCTCTACCCTGCTACAGATGGGCTACACACACACACACACACACACACACACACACATAACCTTCATTCATCGGTCAATAAATTGAATCATACCTCACATCCATTCCCGTCTCACATCAAGGTGAAATTTATCAGATTAAAGGAAGGAGACACAAACAGGGCTTTGTATAGGACGGGCGACTCTGAATGACAATCAAATCCGGTATGCATGTGCACGTGTTTTTTTGTCGATAGCCAATGTAAACGATCAGGTGGGCCATCGTGCAGATGGTCATAGGGTAGCTGGGAGTACTGATCCTCCTCTCTTATGCGGGCTGTAATTGCATGTTGTGCGCTGCATCTGTCCTGCCGCTGATGAATGGGAGGGAGAGGAGATGCAGTCGGGAATATGAATGTCTTTCCTCTGGCTCACTTACACACTCAACCCACCACTTCTTCTGCACACACACTTTCACTGAATCTCAGTCTAGACACTTCAAAACAGAACATAGTAGTGTACCATGAAAAAAGAATGTTTTTCAGAACTTTAGTTTTAAGGGTTTTTTTTTGTCATGAGTTGCCTGCATGGTACTTCAGAGATAAAATGTCATTAATGCCTCATCATTGGTCCCTCAGATTAGACTTAAAATATAAGAATGTATAGAAGCACGTTAAAAATTGTATTTTATTTTAAAATTGTGACTTTTACTTGAATATTGGATTACACTTTATTTTAAGGTGTCCTTGTTATAGTGTAATTATACATTTAAGTACTGAGGAATATTATTTAGCTACATGTACCTATTATTTGCTTATGGTACTACTTAGGAGTTTACTTAGTGTTACTGAAAATTGTGACTTTTTGTATCTAGCAAGATAATATAATGTTGCGTGATTGTGAATATTTCACAGCTTTATTTCTCCAAACTTAATATCTCTAATAATCTTATAGTTAAGGCTCCTTATAATTGTGACTTTATCTTGCAATATGGATATATCTCACACCTATGGCTTTGACTATTTCATTCTGGAAACAGGCTGAATTTCATGAAATAACAATACCAAACCAAACCAATTTTATTTTGTTTTTTATTAATGTACTAGCTAAATTTTCAAGTGAAACAAGTGAATCTTTAAACATCCATAAAATGTCTTTAAAAATGAAAAATTGTTGCAAAAATAGCTCTGAAAATGCTGTCAGCTCTGGAAAAAAGCTCTTTGCAGATTTGCAGATGCCATGTAGTTGATCTAACAAAATGAAAGTGGCATTTAGTCTGTGCCTAAAGCGCTCACATACTTTTTTGTGGCCATTTTATATAATTTTCTAAAGAACTAGAGAGTAAAAGGTTATTTGCGGAAGTGTAAACGGCTCTCCAATAGCATCAGGCTGTAAAAACCCTATTTAGTTTTAATGGGAACCTTTAACATGAAATCACATAGATGGGACTGAGTGGGTGAAGTCTTCAGCTTATACAAAGTTAGATAGAAAACAAGCGCTAATCATTTGTTGTGGGTTTACATCAAGCTCACCCAAGTCCAGGCTATAATTTGAGTTTTGATCGAGTCCGAAAAGTCTCACAATTCTGACTCTGAATTTGTTTTTAATGCGCTTTCTCTGTCATTCCTCCCTTTCTGTTCCTACTTCCCCCCTCACTTTACTGTATTTTAATGAAGTTTAAGAAGGCGTATGCATTAAATTGGATGGAACGGTAATTACGGAGTTCTCTGACTTACAATTGCTCAAGCTGTTTTGACATAAGTTATGATGTGCCGCCAACACTTTTTAGTGCGAACAAAGCGCCATTTACTCAGTCTGTCAGTTGTTTGCAATTTTTCATGTGTTGTGATGAGAAATTAATTGTTATTCTGCTTCACAAAAGGCAATGTACCTTGGCAGCAGCTTCTCCGCCTGAGAAAGTGAAGAATGTGAGTCTGGAAGTGTGGCATGCTGAACTTGTGTGTTATGCATTGGCTGACCAACCATTCAAGTGCAGAAAAAGTACGATTCTTGGTTTTTCTTCCTCCATTCTACTACCCACTGATAGTAAGACATACACAACCAAGCTGTCATTAGTTTTCCAGTTAGTCATGGTCGCTCTAAATGAAGTTAAAGGTGCCATTGAATGATTTGAGAGAATATTTTAAATTGTTCTCTGATATGTACATAGAAGGTATGTAGCTTAAGTAATGGGAAAAAATGCCCAGAAACGGTTTTACAGGTCCATTTACAACCCTAGAATTTGACGCTAGAATGAAACAGTCTGTTTTTGCCTTATTTGGAAGGTTCATGAATAGTAATGAGGAGGTCTGCTCTGATTGGCTG
>JAUCMU010000080.1:4507486-4512437 GCA_032275025.1 Enteromius treurensis | reverse complement strand
ACGTCTGATTCTTTACTGGCTACTTTGTACAGGTACTTTCTAAGTACTGGCACTTCTTAATGGCTTGAGGCTGGCATTTAGCGCATTTGAAGTGAAAGTACTTAATGAACATATACTAAGTGAGGAGAGCATTCAGTCAGTAAAATTTTGTAAGATGGCTTTTAGACGCTTTTGCATCTGAACTCTTCAAATATATAAGATATATACTGTATTATAACTTTTCTACCTGTGCAGTTCCTTAGACATCCACAGTAAGTACATTACTACAGAATGAGTTTGTTGGTTTCTACAAAGTGAGTGATTTCTATCATTGGCGAGAATTAACTTGTGTTGAACCTGGATAATATATATCCTTCCCTGCAGATAATTCTATAAGTGGGAAAGCGCACACAGGGCTACTTCTCAGGTGACTGGGTTCAGAGAAACACAAGCTCTATTGGTAAACTTACAGGTCTCGTTACATTACAGCATCACAGTGTCATTTACTTCAAACACACCCTTGATCCTTTTTGATATGCAAATGTAGCACACATATGCATTATTTCCTCTGAAAGCTGAACAAATACTTGCTGTAACCTTTTTCATTTCAAGGTTTAAAGTTGCAGTATGGATTAACACCAAAAAAAGTATATTTATAGTTAAAAAAGTGCAATTCTTTGAAAAATATAAATTCCCGATGTTCAGTTTTGACTGAAATAGATGTGAGATTGACCTTACTGACCAATCACATGCTGCCTTAGAATGATGCATCAGAACAGCCAATGAGAGATGTGAATTAATCAACCATATATGTCACTAGAAATTCTGTTAGTGAAGCATTTGATGCGTCAGGTATTATTTAAATTATTTTGAAAGTGCGATGGCTTCAGATTGCTTCTGGAATTGCTTGTTTAAGTCCAATCTAGCAGGTGGTGTAATTTATTTAGCACTGAAACAATCTGTTGGGCACTGTCACCTACAAATCAAGCTAAAATGTAATCCAGCTTTCGGTGTATTTGGAGAAATTAGATGTTTGTAGCAGCCGTGGCTATCTAGGTCATTGAATGCGATGCTCTCGTTAACTGTTTCGGGTGTCTCGTACTGTAGTGTCGTCCTTCCAGTGTAGGTAAGCCGGTGAAGATGGACAGCTGAGGTCGATGTGGACAGAACGACTGTAATAAGAGAGCAACGGAGAGAGAGGGAGGAGGGTGGCGTTTAGAGTGTTACATGTCACTGTGAAACATCAATGGAAAACACAGAATCTATTTACCATCGACTGTCCTCTCTCTGCTTCCCCTGACAAGCCGTGATCACTCCGCTTGCACACACCAAATATACACACCTGCACTTACAGGAAATGTGCAGTAATGAACTGCCAGTCAAAAAGAGAGAGTGTGTGGTCGGCAGAGGTGGTCAATCCGCATCGAAACCTTGAATTACAGGATGTGTTTCTAAATATGTTAAGAAAGGTTGTGCTCTTTAATCCGAGATGGCGAGCGAAAACGGGAAGTGCAGACTCATGTTTTAAACATCGTTGCCATTCTCCTCACTGTCTGACATTCAGCAAACTCTCCGTCTGTCCGGCCTTGATAGTGTCTCCCGCCAGGATGATCGCTCCTGTAAGCTAATTATCATACGCACACATGCACAAATCACCTTCGGAGGATTTGTATTTTTTTTTTGCACACGTTCACCCCCAATCTGCTCTGTTTTAGTAGAACAGCACTTTTTTTAAAGAACAAATCGGCACATTTTTCAGAGTGCCGTTCACGAGAGTGCAGTAAATAAACTCTGAAAGTTGGATGCTTTCACCAAGAAAATCTGTGTTTTGACTTTTACGCTTCATTCTCGGATGCATCAGTTTTGATAATAAATGACATGCTGCATTGGGAAGCTTTGTGTGCGTGAGGCGCTTGAATTGAATCTGCTTTTTATTTGCCTGCTAATGCATTACACTCGCTGCCCTCAACGCTCACAATGTAGGGAACTAAATAGTGATGTTTGAGTTTTGTGCTGGTCTCAATGGTGTCTATCAAATGGTTAGAAAGAGAGAGAGTCACTGCTGTGATCTGGGGGAACAGTACTTATCTTTGATGCTCTCCCTGGGAGCTCAAAAAATCTTATACGTTCTCTTACAAAGATATTTGCGTTCCCTTACACAGCGTGCAAGGGAAAAGCGCCACACAGATGCCTCGAACACAAAAAGTTTGGGAGAGAATGCAAGGGAACGCAAAAGATTTGAAAAAGATTTTTTCTCCTCCATGTCATTTAAAGGGCTCCGTATGAAAAAAATCTATTTATGATTCAGTAATTCACTCATAAAAGCACTTGTTTGGGCTGATTTGTGACTTCATTCAAACTAATTGGTGGAGTGAATGATTCAACGACTCGCTCACAAAACTTGTAACTTGTTTCATTCTCTATTCATTCAATTTTGTTACGTTTTTTGAATGAATATATTAATAATAATAATTACTGATAATTCAGTAATTGGCTAATAAAGACACTTGTTCAATTTGTGATTAAATCAGCATTTTCAAGCAAATCGGTGGAGATTTTGGAAGAATTGTTGAACATGTTATTCAACGACTAAAACTACAAAAAAAAGGCACTTACTAGTGTATCACCTACAGAAAAATTCAGCAGTATTAAATGATATTTTATACTCGAATAAAACCAGTTATTTCAAACGTTATTTTAACTGAAAGCATTTGCTCTGACCTGCCCATCAAACCCTTTTGAAACTAATATTGGCAGTCTTATATGCTCATTTACAGTTAGCAAGAACTGTGATTCATGTGTAGTAAAGGTTTTGACTGGGTTCCACTCTCTTACACCTGGTCTGTTCTGATTGGCTGGTAGTGGATGGTTGTAGCTTCCGATTGGCTGAGGGAGAGATCATAGCTGCTGTTATTGGCTCAGGGTTTGTGCCATAGTGTGAATACTGATGTGTGTGTGTGTGTGTGTGTGTGTAGATATCTGTGCCTTAGCCCACACAGCGCCTTTGTGACGACTCAGCCAAAACGGGCTCAAAACAATTTAGCTGAATCCTCGATACGCCTTTTAGATACAAGAAATGAAATAATAGCAAGTCTGCCAGGGATCATTGATCCACAGCCGGCTGTGAATATCAATGAAGTACCATTACACAAAGATAAATACGTTTTCAGAGTGTTGCTGCGCACCCATCGCACACATAAACGCACTCCAGCTTTTAGATCAAAAACCAGCAGACTGAAACGCAGGGTGACATGAAAGCCACCGCGAGAAACAGGAGGAATCTAAGAGCTGCAGTCCCTAGAAAATCAGCAGAAAAAAAGCGCTTTGGATGACAAGCAGAATCAAGTTTCTGTGTGAACCTACAGATGAAAACCATTGCTGTAATTTTAATTAAAAGAATTGGCCTTTCCCAGAATTGGCTGCCCAACATTGGCGTTGTGTCTTTGAGAGAAATTTTGGTTCCTGTTTTTTTTTTTAAATGTGCTGGATCTATTTCAAATAGAGCCCAACTGTTCCGAAAGTAAAAGTCCCATTTATTTTGCCCACAGAGAAACACATTTTAATGGTACTGTGGAAACCTTTCAAGAAAAAGCTACTGTGTGCTCTGAGGTTCTTAATCGGTTGTATATGCTTCTGTTGAAGCCATCTGTAAGCAAAATTTCAACTTCAACTTCATTTGTTTACAGAATTGTGTTTGGAATAGCCACATGTATGTAAAAAAGCTATCCGCTGTAGTAAATATAATGCATATATATTACTAAAAAAGTGTTTAGTTATTATACTTATATTTAATGGATAAATCTGATTCCCTATTGGTTTTATAATAGGTATAAATTGGTTTATAATGGTTTGTAATTGACTATATAATAGATTTTTAGTGTTGTTCATATTATTGGCAGGCTGTGTAACTTTGAACATTTCTGAAACATAAGAACATGTGTGTAAAAGTATATATATATATATATATATATATATATATATATAGTCTTTCTTCTTTTTTTACGTATTCCCATAACAAGCATTTTTAAAGTGAAATACAGTATTTGTGTTATTTCAAGAATTTTTAGATGTTTTATATGGAAAATTAGATGGAAATAAAAGAAGAACAGAATTTCTTTCGTTTTATATAACTAAGAATGTGATATGAGGATGATGATGAAGGTTGATTCTTTCAAAGCATTTTTTTCTTTTCTCTTGCTTATAACAATAAAAATAAAATGTGATAAATACAAACATGCATAGTTAAAAGAGCAAAATAAATTAGCTTGTAAATTTATAAGTTCATCATAAAAGGTTCTTTTTGAAAACAATTTAAGAATAGGAATTATTCATACCCGGTCCCTCTTGTATCTATCTCAGTATTCCCTAATTGGTCGCCTTCGTGATTACCTTATTTACTAATTAGCCGAGCGTGTTTTACATCTGCACTCAGAGGGAGTTGATACAGGGGATATAAAAGTTTTAGATCTCTCTTTATTTGCAGTCACTGCAGGAGATCAGCTTCAGAGACCTGAAATAAAGTGAAAAGTTCAAATTTGCCTTAGTCTAACTAGATAACAGTATGACGATTGTAAGTGTGTGCAGAATGGTGGCAGAGGTGTCAAAAGAAGTGTGAAAAAATGAAATGTGTGTCGTCGGGAGAGGTTGATGTAATGGTTTTATAATGGATTTAGAGCGGTCTCGGTGATCAGCACCGGATGACTTATTTAAATGTCATGCACTCTTCTCCCTTTGCTGGAGATGAGGCATAGAAAAGGATGAGCGGAGAGCATGAACGGATATTTCAACACTGTCACTCTTCACTCGCTGTTCCTCCTGGAAAGCTTAGACTGGATTTACGGTCTCTGAGAGAGCTAAATCTTCATTCGAGTCTAATTTCAAGTCGTTACTGTTACATGACAGAGAGGGCCAAGGCAAATATCACCTGAAATGAATGGAAGGGAAAAAGAGCAGAAAGGAGTGATAGAGAGGC
>JAUCMU010000080.1:4489986-4502486 GCA_032275025.1 Enteromius treurensis | reverse complement strand
TTTATTCATAGCAGATGAACAGTAGGTTTGGCATCAGTGCGAAAACAGCTTAAAATTACTTAATATTTAAGGTAAAAACATGAAAACATTATTTGCATCATCCAGTCTGGTTTTCATCTGTTCACCAGATTTTGGGGTTTCTTCTCCTCTTAAACCCCAGGTTGCATTAGATATCGAGCAAACACACTTGTCAGCATTTGAGAGCATGTTTTTCGTTTGTGTGTGTGTGTGCTAAAGCATTACAAGCACGGTTTATTTAGCAGACGGCTCTGCTCTGTGCATGATCTATCATCATCATCATAATAGCCCTATTGTTTATGGTGATGCTCTCAGCGTTCATATATTCGGGCCAAGCACTGGATGATGCATCTCCCAAACTTCACTCTTCACCGGGCAATTACAGTCCGATCTGCTGAGCATAACTCACCGCAAAAGTAGTCACTGAAAGGCTCTTCATTTGCGCTAGATTTTCGAAAGAGTGAGCGAGCGACATGAGAAGAGAGAGACGGGGGTTAGTGGGAACAGTTTGTTGAATTCTTTGCTGATTTTCTGTGGTGGAATTTGAGTATTATTTATATATGGCATTAAATATATATATATATATAAATATATATATATATATATATATATATATATATATGTACATAGACGGGGGCTGGTCTGAGTATTTCAGAAACTGCTGATCTTCTGGGATTGTCACTCACAATCATCTCTAGGATTTACAGATAATAGTCTGAAAAAGGGAAAACATCCAGTGAGCAGCAGTTCTGTGGGCAAAAATGCCTTGTTGATGTCAGAGGTCAGAGGAGAATGGCCAGAGTGGTTTGAGCTGATAGAAAGGCAACAGTAACCCAAATAACCACTCGTTATAACCAAGGTATGCAGCAGAGCATCTCTAAATGCACAACACGTCAAACCTTGAGGCAGATGCTACAGCAGCAGAAGACCACACCGGGTGCCACTCCTTTCAGCTAAGAACAGGAAACTGAGGCTACAATTCACACAGGTTCACCGAAATTGGACTATAGAAGATTGGAAAAATGTTGCCTGGTCTGATGAGTCTCGATTTCTGCTGTGCCATTCGAATGGTAGGGTCAGAATTTGGCGTCAACAACATGAAAGCATGGATCCATCCTGCCTTGTATCAACTGTTCAGGCTGGTGGCGGTGGTGTAATGGTGTGGGGGACATTTTCTTGGCACACTTTGGGCCCCTTAGTACTAATTGATCAACGTTGCAATGCCACTGACAACCTGAGTATTGTTGCTGACCATGTCCATCCCTTTAAGACAGTGTACCCATCTTCTGATGGCTACTTCACAAAGTAATGTTGTAGTAATGTCACAAAGCTTGAATCATCTCAGACTGGTTTCTTGAACATGACAATGAGTTCACTGTACTCAAATGAACTCCACAGTCACCAGATCTCAATCCAATAGAGCACCTTTGGGATGTGGTGGAACGGGAGATTTACATTATGGATGTGCAGCTGACAAATCTGCAGCAACTGCTTAATGTTATCATGTCAATATGGACCAATATCTATGAGGAATGTTTCCAGTACCTTGTTGATCTAGTTGACCTTTTAGTAATTGTATATCTTTTTTGGGGTTTTTTAGGTATTTGTCAAGACAACATTTCTCTTTTTTTATTAATTAATAATATTTATTACATTTATTTCAGTGAATAAAAAATATTTTTAATAATTTGTTTTAAGCAACAAAATAACACAGTATAATAGTTTTCTTTCTTTTGTAATTCCAATTTTTAAATAATTTTTAAATGAGTACATTTATTAATAATATATATATATATATATATTTTTTTTTTTTTTAATAAATGTTTTTACACTTTATATACTATAAACTTTTAATTATGTGTGTGTGTGTTTATGTATATATATATATATAAGCATTTTTTTTTTTTGGCAAGTTGTATTCACATTGACAACTTTTGACATTTTAATGTCTTGATGCATGCAATGAGAGTCAAAAGAACAAACACCCAAGTGTTAGATATCTGTGGCAGCATCCAATTAAAAACGGCAGATGAACCCTGTAGTGGAGTATCCCTGGCCTCTCCTAACCAGTCAAACAGAGCCTTTAATCAGAGCTGTGCGCCGGCTGCAGCATGGCAGGAGAGACGCAAACACAAACTCTCCCATCGGCCTTTATCTTCCCTGAGACAGCCGGGGGATTTAGAAGAGCCGCAGCCGTTTATATGCGCTCACACACGTGCTGGTGCTAAACTTTCTCCCAGGTCCACTTTAACATATGTGGAGACCACTCCCTCTGGTGCTTTCAGTTACCCTGGCAACAGCGTTTTCCTGCTAATCCCCACCTTCCATCACCAGAGAGAGAGAGAGAGAGAGAGAGACGCTCTGTGATAAAGGGGAACAATGCACATTCTTTCACTCAGACAGCAGACACCCATTTGTATTTTTCTAGAGAAAGCCAATGCCTACGCGCTCTCTCTCTAATAAGGGTTTATGAGGCAGCGAGAAAGAAAGAGAGCAAGAAAGATGAGTTCTATAGAGGAGCAGAGTTGAGACGTTCTCCTACGGCCCATAGTTCATTTCTTAACTGAAATTACACGTATTGCACACTACAGGGTTATTACAGTGAAATATAACAAAAAACATAAAAACTTACTCGACAAAGTGAATGTTCACAGAAAAAAGTTTTTCTCTATATATATATATATATATATATATATTGTTTTCTCATTTGTATTTTTCTTGATATACTAAAATAAACTGAATGAAAATGAATGAAAAAAATTTCATTAGACATTTAGAAACAAAGAAAATAAAAAAACAACTATATTGACAGACACATTTATATAAATACACATATACCGTTGACCCTTTATGCGTGTGTGTGTGTGTGTGTGTGTGTGTGTGAGAGAGAGAGAGAGAGAGAGAGAAAATGTATAAATCCGGGTTCTCTTGTACGTGTAGATATAACCTTCTTGCTGTAACCAGCATCTTTAACTTGAGCTCAAGCAGCAGAAATGTATCAGATTTTACCACAAGTGTCACGTGATCCTCCAACGAACACTGCTGTGCTACTGAGCGGTATCGGGTGTTGAATGCTAACCTATAGCGAACATTACTGCAATGTTCATCAAATGCTCAACTACACCTCTAAACACTGTTACGTGAGACAGACCTTTGCTAACGTGGCGGACTTGAGGGGGTTTGATGCACCTGAACACATTCCACATGCACACACACAGCTTATAGAACATGATCACACGCGTGAGCGAAGAGGCCTGGCCTACAGTTGCAACTCTCCTTTTTTTTAATATATAATAATATTAGAAGAACAATTATTGACTTTATTGTTACAGACTAAGTAGTAATTTATTTATTTATTTTTATATATTCAAATATTTGTATGGAAATATTGTAATTGTACATTCAATTTGTGACGGAATCAAAAAAATGCTAAAATAAAAATATATATTTACATATTATTGTACTCTCTAAAACAGTACAAAAATAAATAAATAACATACTTACATGGATTTGTTTTTTTTTTTTACTATGATTTACTATATTTTAATGACATATACCACAGTTAAACTGCTTACTATGGTACCGTTTCTATTTTATTTATTTTTTTCAAAGCTGTACATTATTGAATTTGATCACATTTGGCTTTCACTCCAAATGCATAAAGCTTTAGTATTGTGAAAATAGATGTTTTTTTTTCCTCCCTGGTTCCATCTAGGTACACATGTGCGTGTGTTTTGATAAAAAGCTCAGCTACCTGCTCTGATGGGCTGCTAAAAGACGGGCTGAACGTTGACTGATTTCCCAGCTACAATCACTCAGTCACTGGTGGATGCAGCATTGGCTGTGCTCGGCTCCACTCTAACAGCTGTCAGAGTATTTTTAGTAGGCATTGTGTGTCTGGCCTGTGTTTAGTCAATGATAAACATCTAGAGAGAGAGAGAGAAAGAGAGAGTCACATGTAGCACTGAACCTAAGCATGTAATGCATTGTTGTTTATACTTCCCAAAGAGACAAATTTAATGAGGAGCATCCAACCATATAACACCAGATCACATCCTAAAGGGTGTCAGGTGAACCTTGGGTAAAGTGATCTCTCCTGAGACATATGTTTTAATGAGGATCAGAGCTCTCTCTTCATGTTTGCGTGGGTATATGAATGTTTTATGTTGTGTAGACGCTGGCGGGATACACTTAAATAAGTTTGTCTAATTGTGCCAAACAAAGACATTAAAGTGCTTTTGTTTTTGATTTGTGATTGCAAAAGTGCAATAGTTTGCTCTGTATTTTCTCTCTTTAGCGCACAAACAGACTCTCACACCTGCGAGTGAACAAGAGTGAAAAGTAGGAGAGATAAAGACTTGAGAGCCCAAGGCAGAAGCACTGACTCAAACACACAAACCCACACTCACAGTCACAAAAATACAGTTCGGCCACCAGCAACACTTTTTACAGCCTATTTAACACAAGCTGCCAATGTGCAACATATCTCACGTCAGGCATGTGTCACGGGCACACGTCAAGAGCCGAGGAACGGAGAGTTTTACTTATAGCCTGCCCGTAACCACTGATCCAGAGTCAGTTTGCTGGCGTTTTAGATTTCGTGAGTGGGAGGGGAAGTTGTCACACAGAGGGGCGAACTGTTACCATGGAAACATGACCTTAAGGGTGAATTTGTAATTGCAAGGCCCCGAGGGCGTGCATACTAAATGTTCGTTTAGAGAGCGTTGGTCAACACGGTGTACGTTTTGTCACATTCATGCATATACACAAAAAATCAGGATGTCATTATCTCATTTTGAAAGTGACAGATCAACCAACAAAAGAAAACTGTCTTTTTATTTCACACTCATGTGGTTTCAAGCCCATATGACTGACTTTTTTTTTCTCTTCCACCCAGTGAAAGTCAACGGGGCCCAAAACAAACCCATTGGAACCCATTCACTTTCAATATTAACAGACTGGCCTGAAGTGTTTATAAGAAATTGATTATTTTATTCTGCAAGGATGCATAAAATTGATCAAAAATGACAGTAAAGGCATTTATAATCTAATAAAAAGTATTTCTATTTAAAATAAATTCTTAACTTTAAGAATCAAAAGGTTCTGAGAAATGTAATATAGTTTATCCATACAGTAAATAGTAACCAGCACTTTCAACACTGATAATAATAAGAACCATTATTTATAATTGAGCACCAATTATAATTAAAAATCAAGCGCTGAATCAGCATATTAGATGATTTCTGAAGGATCATGAGACACTGAAGACTGGAGTAATGATGCTGAAAATTCAGCTTTTTATCACATAATAAATGGTGAAACTTTAATATAGGGACTAATTCTCGCTTATTAGCATGCCTATTATTAACATATTGGCTGCTTATGTAAGAGATAATCAATGGTTAAATTATTTTAATGCATACCTGCCAGCCAATCAAAATAAAAAAAATTTTAAAAAGTCACAATATTGAGAAAATGGCCTTTGAAGTTGTCCAGATTAAGTTCTTTGTAATGCATATTACTATTTAAACATTTAGTTGTAATATATTTATGGTAGGGAAAATACAAAATATATTCTTGGAACATGATCTTTCCTTATTATCCTAATGATTTTTGGCATAAAATAAAAATCAACCATTTTGAACTATACAGTACAATGTATTTTTGGCTATTGATACAAATATACCTCTGCTACTTATTACTGGTTTTGTAGTCCAGGGCCACATGTATGCCTCGGTAAGGACAATAGACTTTTAAAAATATTTAAAAAAAACTACTGACCACAAACTTTTGAGCGATAGTGTATATTCCCACACAGAATTGTGTTGATTACTTAGTATGTGTTGTAAATAGTGTAGAACATGGCCTGACTGTGTTGAACTTTGCTAATAGTGTCATATGTAATTTATTATTGATTAGGTTCAAAGTGTAATTAGCAGCAGTTGTGATCCTAGGGTGTGCTTTACCCAAACAATGAGCGCCGAAAAGACACTTAGTCATGGCCATATTCAGCCTGTGGGATACATTTACCTGAGCAGGTGTGAAACACACGGCGTGGTCCACACAGAGGCACACGTGCGGGAAATGCATACCTGCAGGCAAGGAAAAGCACAGGCTGGTGCGATTGTGAACAGCCATAAACAATTAAAATGACATGGGGATCAAAGACTGGATCTTTGAAGCGGCGTCTCGTCTATATGAGAGCGTGTTCAGCTTTGACGCGTTGCAATGCAGACATTGTAGGGGAAGATTGCTGCACTTTGCCAACAGCCCATGTACGCTTTGAGCTACTGTGCCGACGATCGCTCTGAGATCGAAAAACAACATGGGGAGAGAGACATACTGGGGAAAGAAATGAGCGAAAAAGGTCAGATGGGTGTCTGCCAAAGAGAACAGAAAGGTACAATCTCTTGGGAATTATTCAAAAGACTGTGGTGTGCACAGAAATGTGCTACGTGTTACGCATACACGCTCTCCTCTCTCTTTCTTTCTCAAGGCTCTGCAGTGATGAATGGGGCTTGACTTGCTGGTAAATGAGAAAATTTAGCCGATCCAAGTACGCAGGATATCCAGCTCCATTACATCCTACCGTACAATCACAAAATCAGCACAAATCTAGTAAACCCCGCTAGCAGCGAAACGCAACACAAGTAAACGCAACTCGATCGGTTTTGCAATCAACCAGCCCCTGTAGCAATTCAACAACACAGCGAAGGATATGCGTCCTTCTTTAGATAATTGTTTTACCCTTAAAGTCCAAGCAAATGCTAACAATAGCTTTAGCACAGCAGTGTGCAATACGTGCATAAACATATGTACTAAAGCTCCAGCAGAAATTCAGTAACTTCCCTGCAGAAAATGAACAGCTTAAACCATCTTAGGCTTAGGAAGACCAGCCTGGTCTTAGCTGGTTTAATCTTGTCAGCAAGCTGGTTTTAGAGGGGTTTTGGACATATTTTCAGACTAAAATCAGCCTGACCAGCTTGGCCAGGCTGGGAAATCAGCTAAAACCAGCGATTTCCGGTTTAAACCAGTTAAAACAAGCAGGTCAATAAATCCTGGTAGCAATTTAATAGCATAGTGCAGGATATGCATTGTTATTTTACCCTCAAGCACTAATAAGCTAATGTTAATGCTAATGCTCTTAACACAACAGTGTACAGTACATGTATAAACAGAAGAATTAATACTGTCTCGGGAAGATACAACTTGATTGGATTGTTTTATTAAAACAATCAAATCCCTGTATCAATTTGTCTTTAGATAAGTATTTTACCTTTAAAACAAAAGCAAATGCTAACATTAGCTTTAGCACAGCAGGGTATAAAAACAGAAGTGCTAAAGCTGTGTACTGACAGTGAAACCCAATGCAAGTCAAAACAGCCTGATTGTTTTGACAATCAAACAACCCCTGTAGCAATTTAAAATCACAATAAAGGATATGCCTTGCTCTTTCAATAATTTTTATTGACCTTTAAAACCCGAAAACAAATGCTAACATTAGCATTAGCACAACTATGTACAGTACATGTTTCAACAGGCCTACTGTAAAGCTGCATCAGAATGCAACAAAATGCTAACTAACCCTAACGTAACTCTAAGCTATGATTAAACACAGCATACACTGGTTTTGAAGCTGGTATGATTTGGCAACACGTAACCAGCATAAAAGGACCAGCTTAAACCAGCATACCAGCTTCAAAACCTACATAACCAGCATATGCTGTTTTTTTCAGCAGGGACCATTAAAAATGGATTTCTGTAGTATGTTTTGGGGCATATTCCATTAGGATTCCATTATTCCATAAGTCACCAATAGAATGTGACCAATTACCTGTAAAGACCCACGTTAAAGGGTTTCATTAAAACCAATACAATTCCCATTATAACCAGTAAAATTATTATAAACTTTGCGATGGTGTCTACACTAACATAAGAATAAGATTTGCTATGTGCTTTTGTAAAATTATAGCTTATGCACTGAAGAAAACCACAGTGAAACAGCAACCTGTACGGTATTACAAAACGCAGCTTTGTGGTTTCCAAACGCACTCAATTAACCTCCACAAAAAATAAAGCAAATGCAATAATATCTTCTTAACACAGTGCTTCTCTCTCGTTCTGTATGATCTAAACCCCATGCGCTCATGCTCGCTCTCCCAGCAGGGCCATGTACCCGATTTCAATAAGCACTTGTGATATATTGGCACACAAAGCCAGCGGGAATCACCTGCTATTTTTATCTTCCGCAATAATGCCATCCAATAACACGACTCTCCACCGACGTGCCATCCGCTAGAAATGCAGCGATGCCTCAGAGCACAAAAGCAGCCTGCTGTGCATTCTTGCAACATACCATGAGACAGTGAGTCGGTAAAAGGACGTCAATATCTGTCATCAGACGCATGTGTCGTGATTAAGCAATGCTGGCGAGAGAGTGTGTGTTACAGACATCTGCTGAGAAGTCAGTATTAATCAGCATGTCTGAAAGGATTTTGATAACGTGTCTAAAATGTTGACCGCTTAGTGATGATTATGATTTTGTCCTTCTTATGTGATTAGCTTTTCTCAGTAGCTGTATTGTCTGTATGTATATGTTTAAGGACATGCAGACATCCATGGGTCATGATGCAACAACTAACAATCGACTAGTCAGTTAATAATGTTGATAATCAATATATATATATATATATATATATATAATAAAGTAAATATTATATAAATGAATAAATAAATTATTATTGTAATTTATATTTGAAATGTAAAATATTTGAAAATCAATCTTAAATGCAAATGCAAAAAATGCAATGTATTTTAACTTCATTAAATTCAATTTATTTAAATTAATCAGTTTTTTAATATAAAGAAATGGAAGCAAATATGAAATAATTAATATATATATATATATATATATATATATATATATATATATTAATTGCAACATCTCTTACATTTTTATATAAATGCATTTTACTTAAAAATACATTTTGCTGTATATAATGAATTTGTAATGACAAGAGTGTTCGGATCCATGTGCAAGAGCTTTTATTCAATGGTCAACAGGCAGGGTCAAAATCACAGGCAGACAGGTACAACGGAAGCATGGTTATGCAGGACTTCCTGTATAATTGCTATAAAAATTGATTTTGAAAACGCAGGATTTAAAACATGTTCCTGTCTATAAGATGTTGTAGGTGTGTGTGTACTTGTGTGGTTTTGACATTACTCAGTAGTACCTTATTGTCCAGACCTCTCACATTGCCCTCTGCTCTCACTGTGAAGAGCAGGGCATTTTATTCAAAGTGACTCAGCATTTGTCCACACCGTTGAGACTTTCCGGTCAGCCAGTGTCTTTATCCTGAGCAGGGCAGCGCTGGACAGCGTGTCCTCACTTTATTCCAATCGCAAGAGAAACTTATTCACCTAGCGGCATGAATAATGATGATTCACACTCCAGACGAATGCCTCATTTATTTCAATTTGTGTAAAAACTGCATTTCTCTTAATGTTTTAGAGTCATTTCCTATTCACTTATTTTTTAATGTCACGGTCAAACCGCTGTGAAACCGTCTATGTGGCATGAATTCCTCTTTAATTTATGAAGTCGTAATTTTGACTTGTTGGGTCATAAATACCAAGTGCGCATGAGGTTCAGCAGAGACGTTCCAGGCACACAGGTTAGATTTCATTGAAAATAATCTCCATTTACAGAAAGCAAGCTTCAAAAAAACTAATTAATATCAGAAATTAATGTCATTTGAATGGTGAGTGGAATTCTGTGTTATTTTTATTTTTTTTTCATTTTACTTTAAGTTTTAGTTAACTTATTTCTGGTCATTTTTAACTTTTGTTTTAAATATGTCTATCTTTTTTCATTTATTTCTATGTCCATTTTAGACTACATTTTTAATTGCACTTTCAGTTTTAGTTAACCTTTTTTGTTGTTGTTTTATTTATTTATAAAAAAAAAATTAAATGTGCCTATTTATTTTATTTTTGTTTGTTTGTTTGTTTTGTTTTGCCTTGGTTTGTTTTTTTATTAGTTTTTAATGTCCACTTTAGATTTAGATTTAAAATTTTACTTTCAGTTTGACTCAACTACAATAACTTAAATTCGGATGAGCTGGTGTGATAAGCGGCTCCTTTCATATTCCTCACATCCATCTGTTTTTAATCTGACACATCTCTGTGTTTTTAAAGGCAGATGACCTGCGTTTGTCTGGACATAGTGTGAATGTGTAATGTTATTCCGGCGACACCGTGCTGTTTTGACAGATTACCACACAGCAAGTGACTCATCGTTTTCACCTTGAGTGCGTTTTGTTGCGAATGTGTTTGTGTGGGTGTCCGTGACAAATTTGTTCATCAAAACCCCATCATAATGTGCTGGAATTGTCAAGGATGAAGGCAAATTTGTGCAATAACGCTGGCAGCTTTTTCACCCTGGTTGTAAGAGGGGTTAGGTGTTTTTTTTTCGGCTGAGTGTCACTGAGAATTTAAAGGGCTGCCAGAAGACACACAAAGACCCTCGTTGCTTGAGATTAAAATGTCAAAGAAAACGGGAAGAGCCTCTCATACTGTATCTCTCTTTTCCTTTTTATCTTCTTTTTTTTTCTTCTCATCTCATCTCTTTCCTCCTAACAGTAGACATCACTGCACATGTGGACTGTGATTTACATCACTTCATGAATGTTTTATTCCTTTTAGCATTATTTTCAATGAACCAGTTCAGAAAAGTGGTCTGAGTCCTTTGTTCACGAATCAACTTGACTTCCAGTATACAGTACTTCACTGCAGATACAGATTTTAATCATTTTAGTTACAGATATATCCTATTACCTTTTTTTTCAGCCTCAGATTCCAGATTTTCAAATACTTGTGGCAAATATTGTCATACTGTAACAAAGCACACATCAATGGAAAGCTTATGTATTCAACTTACAGTAAGTGTATGAATCTTAATTCTAAAAAAAACTGACCCTTATGACTGGTTTTGTGGCCCTGGTCCTAAAAAGCTTTTTTTTTTTTACAAAACTGCTGTAAATAATTCATTTTTTGAATTAGCATCTCCATTTACTCCTACATTTTAGTTATGTCAGATTCTTAAATGATTCATTCTTTTGAGCTCTGCTCAGTAAGTTCACAAAACTAGTTTCATCAGCGGAATGTTTCATTCACACATTGGATTGACCCCTTTTACATTTTAGTTATGTTTGATCTATAAGTGATTCTTCCTTTTAAGTCCTTTCATCCTTGAAAAATCTCTTCTGTGAATCATTTAAAGCAGTTCGAAAAACTGGCAATTCATTGAACAATTCATTCATGACCCTGTCCAGTAGATTAATTCATGTTGGATCTTTTCAGTGAATCATTTGAACCAATTCTTGAAACTGGTCTGAATCGTATCGTATACTAATTTAGTGGTCCTCTTCAGTGCAGATTCATACTATAGTTTAATTATGTTTGTGTTTATGGATAATTAATCGTTTTGAGATGGATCTTTTTAGTGAATCATTTGAACCAGTTCACATAACTGGTCGGAACTGACTTAACTACAGATTCAAACTTCATATTTATTGTTCGCTTTATGAATAATGGAGTGATATTTTAAGTGAATTATCAGTTTGCAAACCTGGTCTGAATGTTTCATTCACAGATTTTTTTCATCATCTTCAAAAAGACATCAGACTATATTTGATTGCTTCTTTTGAGTTAGATTCTTTCCAGCGAATACTGTACATTGACAAACTGGTCTGAACTGGATTCATTTATATATGTTCATGTATTATGAATGTTATCCATATATCTTCCCCCTCGGGCTGAATAACACATTTGCCATCTCATGCACAGGACTGGTGTAATAGGCCAAATGGATTACCACAGACTGGCACTTGCATTGGCATGAAATAATTCACTGTGGCACTGGCAAGCTCGCTTAAGGCAGTCTGGATGATTTGTAGTAATTTCCATTGGTTGTTGCTTTGTGCTTCCAGTGTTTTGTACTTCCACAAGAATTAATATTTCATCATCTAACATCCTGCTGGTCACACAAATACAGTATAAAGAGGTTTTTTGTAGTGCAATTATCTGAATTATGTAAAGCATCTATTGTATTTGTACAGACGGGGTTGGAGGTGCAGATGTAGTGATGTTCCAGTGGGAGAAGCAACATTTCTTTTAGCGTTTCCTCTCCCGCATCGAAATCCGTTACTCTGAGTGGGCTGATGGAGCGGTCTGTAGACAAATCCTGTTTATCATTAATCAAATGGGATATAACCTGTCAGATAAAAGATGTAATTCAATTTGCAGATTGACTTTCACTTTTAACGGCATCAATATCACCTCCTCTTAACCTGCCAATCATTCCCTCATAGTCTTTCTGGTTTTTTATCTCGAGCCAATTTACACTCTGTGAGCTAGTGGGATTGTGATGTCATTAGTAGCTTCCTCATGATCAGCCAATCACAGACCACTATTACGCA
>JAUCMU010000080.1:4477195-4489886 GCA_032275025.1 Enteromius treurensis | reverse complement strand
GCCAATCACAGAACACTATTACGCACTTGTATATATTCTGCTTCATATGAGTCTTTTTAAGTCAAAATCCTAATTATTTTATGTTTATGTTTTATATTTTAAGTCCTACTTTTGATCTTTTCTGTACTTGTCATGTACTGTACTATAAATGCAGCGTTCAGGCTTTTCTGTGATGTCTGTAAATCTACATGCAGCTGACATGTCTGCACAAATGTGTGCTCTTTATTACGGGCCATTAGAGAGCAGACATACACAGGGACAGCTGTCATGATTTATAATACATATGTTCAGCATCATATAAGGGCTATATATAGTTGTGGTATCTATGGTGATTGCATCCGCTCTCTTTTGATCTTTCATTCATCAATCAAACTGTCATCCGCCTAGTCTTCTTCTTTATGTCTGAATACACCAACTGTCAACAGTTCAACCACACTTGGATTTACACACAGCTTATTTTTTTCTGAAGAAGCTTAAATATATTACATTTATTTTAGTGATGCTTTGCAAGGTTTGTTTTGTTAACATTTTTTGCCAACAAAAATGTGTTGCGAACATGGTCATTTTAATATCTAACGATTAATGTTTTAATTAATGTTAACAAATGACATTGTATTATTTATATTATATTATATTACATTATATAATATAACATAATGTAATTTACTATATTATAATATAATATAATACATTATTATTTTATATGGTATTTATATTATTATATGGCATTAGTACATGCTTTTATACAGTATATGTAAGTTATACAAGAATTTGAGTGCAGTGATATGTTTTTATTTTATTATTATACTATTTGTTAATTTATTTTAATATTTATATTATATATTTAAAGTATGGTATGTAATATTATAATACATTTATTCATTTTATTATAAATGATGCATGTTTTTAAATATTATGCTAAATTGTTCCTTTTTATTATCAATTTATTATTTTTATTTTTATTTACATTTTTGCATACAGAGCGGCATTTATAGTTACAGACTTAAGATATGTTTTGTAAAATAAAGACTTTTTTGCTGATTTATTTATTTTTTCAGTTTTTTTTGTGAGTAAATGTAAATGTGTATCTTCAAATGCAGTCGAGGCATTTACAAGTATAATACTGTAACTCCATGCCTGTACTTAGAAAATAATAATAATAATTTTGGCAAGACAAGAAATAACCACAAGGTACAGTATGCTAGCAGCTTGAATACACCTGTAATGAAATAATATTGCCCCGGCGGTAATAACTGAAATAACACACCGTTCTATTCTGTTTGTATTGTGTTCAATGTTAGAAAGGATATTGAGAGTATGGGTTTGATATTTTTCATGTGCTTGATTGGTGGCATTTTGGTTATTTCATAGGCTGATGGGTTTTTTTATTAGTTATGTTGCCTAGCTCTGCTTGCGTATGTTTTGGATCTTTGTGTGTGTGTCTATACATATGGTTGCATCCATTAGGGAGTAATAAAAATGGTGTTGCATAATCCTGATGTGGATGCCTCTGGGGAAAGTGGCTAGATTCCTGGTGACACAAAATTATAACAAATGAGAATGTTCTTTTCTCTCTCTTTCTCTCCCACGTCTTCTCCCCCTACACTCATTTTTCTGTTTCTGCTTCCTGCCAGGAGGTCTGTCACATTTCCATCCCTTTAGTGTTTTTGAGTGTTATGATTGTGTTCAAACTGGCACCTCTCACTGTTTTAATGCGTTTTATCATTTCATTCAAATTATCCTTACAACTTCAGTGTTTTATGAGACATGGTAGATTTTCCTTTGTTTATGTGTGTTGAAGTCAACAAAGATATATATTTGTCCGTTTCTTCGGTACAACATCGTTGTAATCCTGTTTAAAACATAACTAGGAAAAAGCTAAAATTATAGTAATAATAAAATACAATGAACAATAAATATGTAATATATTATGTTTTTATGAGTTATTTTATATATAGATGTTATTATACGTACTGTAGATTTTTACATTTAGTTTTCAATTGGTAACTAATAAGAGAAAAACTAAAATAAAAAAAATAACTGCTACAAAATACATAAATATGCATGATACAGTATCTCTCTCTCTTTCTCTCTCTCTCTCTCTCTATATATATATATATACTGTATATATAGTACTGTGCAAAATCTTAGGCCACTAGTATTTTCACCAACAAAAAATGGTTTAAAGTGGGTTATTTCTATCTTTTGCGGTAGCGCGTCATTTGGAAATATCAGTTTACGTTTCCAAACATTATTTTTGTCATTAATTGTAATAATGCAGTGAGATTATTGTCTGACAACAGCCAGTGCTCCACACAGAGATCTGATCTGATCATCATCCAGTCTGTCTGGAATCACATGAAGTAACAGAACAAACTGAGACAGACTCAATCCAGAAGAACTGTGGCAACATCTCCAAGATGCTATATACTACTAAGTCTGTGTAAGTATTTTGTGAGGCAATTTTGTACAGTGAATGAAATACTTCACGAATGAAATCTCATTTAGTTATTTTGTACTTGGAACTTGATGGAAGCAAACCCAAAAATAAGATTACTCATGACAAATGAAATGTTTGGCAGCAGTACAAGAATATCTTCAAATGATGTAACACTTCAGTGAACAACAAAAGGCTCAAAATAGTAACATGTTATGTATTTCATTGGATAAGCCATCTTTTTAATTAAAGTAGCTGATCTACACATGCATGTGCCATATACTCTACCTCATCTGATGATCGACAGGACATTTCTACCTGTTGTGTTTTGGCTAACGCTGCTGTAGCATGTGTTATCTGGTTACGTATGATGTACTGTTCTTTTTATCTCTTTACATAACTGTCCAATTGTGTCTGAGAACTACGTCTTGTCTCATGGGATTACTGTAGTCTCCATCTGTGTGTGCAAGAAATGTTTGGCAATCTCTTAAATCTGGTCAAATATGCGTATTTCATATGATCTGTGTGTGCAATTACCATAAGGAACAGCAATAAATAAGTAAATAAATAATTAAAATATATAATTGAATGAATGGAAATATATTCTTAAATTTTACTGCACAGAACACTGCTTTTTTAACCCTCGGTGGTTGGCGAGTGACATTTAATTGTAACCATTACACCCAAGTTCATTAGAATAAACGCTATATTCTCAACATTAAAATCAAAACGAGCAAAGTACATGATTTATGTTGTGAAGTCATTTTAATAGGAGGAACAGAGTTTCAAATATGACTTTCATGGGGAGAAATTATTAAAAGTATTATTAAATGTAAGCCGCTTGCAGAAAATACAGCTGTGTTTTCTGTATAGCGACATCTGTTCGGATGTTTTGCTACAGTGATCATTCAAAGGCAAATCGCACAATAACTCTATTTAGAGGATGATTTATAGAGATCACACCTGCATTGTATGCTCCGTAAATAGAGCAGTGTGATGAGAACGGGAAATGCTGCTCAGTTTGTAATCACTTACAAAACATAGCATGCCACAAAAAAAGACCTTCCGATGCACAAGTGATGTCGCGCTCATTATTGGCACTGCTTGTGAAAACTACATTTACTGTAGAAAAACCTTAAGCAGTGATCTTTTTGTAATAGTCAGCAGCTCTTATAAAGACATACTTCACTAGTGGAAAAATATGTTAGGTTACAAATGCTTCATTTTTTTATCCCGTTGCTTAGATTCGCAGTCTCGTGGTGCACCATTACAAAGCTTTGTGATTAATCAAGTAAGTTATTTCTGGCTACAGCTGAATCAAATCTGTATTGCATCATGACCATGGGCTGGTGGAATTGGTTTCCATGTCTTTCATTTGATTTCACCATAAACCAGCACCATGAACAACGGGCCTGCAGCAGCCTGAGCTTCAGCGGTTTGCTGAAGGGCTTGGTGTTGATGGCTCATAACATACTCCTTGTGGGTAATGAACCAACAAGTTTCCAGTTACCAGCCTTGAGCCTTAAACACCACATCACCAACAAAGTTGCATTGTTGCAACATACGCCTGACACTGAAACCTCCGCTGTTACTCAAGGCAAAGATGCACAAGTTTAATCTAGAAATATGGAGAATATTGTACCTTAGTGAATACCGTGGTGAACAATTCTACTATTGGGGTAAACTAAGCCATATACCAGACACTGAGATTTAGATTTTTTATTTTCATTGTGCCACAATTAGCATTTTAATGTAATACTAAATCGTGTTATTTTTATTATTAATTATTTACTCCTTTATTACAATAGTCTAACTAAATCACTTTTTTGTTTTGTTTTATCATAAATTATGCATCCATTTTAATATTTCATGATTTTTTTATTAACGTAACATTAAACCATCACTAAATAGTTGTATTGTTATTTGTTACAAATTATTTTAAGAATTATAATTCGCTTTTAATACTTTTATGAAGTGTTATTAATGTAATAGTAAATAACAATTTTGTCTTTTATCTTGCATACTTGCAAATATGTAACAGTGTTATTAATGCTGTTGTAAATCATGTCAAAATTATCAAAATAAAAATCAAAATAATAATTATTATTATACTATTTGTTAATTCATTTTCATATTTATATTAAATGTTATGCATAGTAGTTATCAAAAATAGTATTAATGTAATGCTAAATTGTTCCTTTTTATGATTATTTTATTATTTTTATCTTTGTTCTTTATTTACCTTTTTGCATACGATTTATGTTAATGCAATGCTAAATCATGTCTCTATTTAAATCATAAATTCTGCATATCAAAACTGTTCCAGTGGGAAATGTTGCAGATGACTTCTAGACCTGCCAGCACTTAAACGTAAAAGTGGCCTCTTGGCCTGTCTTACCCTTTTTTGTTTCCAGTTCCCTCACCTCCGTTTAGCTCTTTTAAGACTATGACCCCTGCAGCATCACTGAAGTTGGCTTAAGAGAGAAGCTAATGAGCAGAAGTGGAGATTGACTCTAGATAATCTGACTGAAGCCCAGAGAGGTGGAACGCTTAGGGCTCTTAATTCTCCACTTGGGTTTGAGAGAAGACTTTCTTATCGCGTTTGACAGCCCTTTGTTCTGGATTGAGGGAGGTGACAGAGGAGAGGAGAGATCAAAACGAGAGAGAGAAAGGAGAAGAGATAGACATACTCCGAGAGAGCAGAGCACCACATTAGCAAGCTCGAAAAACCTGGGACTTAAAAAACAAGCGTTTATGTCACCCAATTATCTTCTTCTCTCACATTACCACCTCGTTTGATATCTCCTGTTTTGTCCTATTGGTTAAAATGTATGGGGTATAAAATACAACCCTTATCTTTACCCCCTTTTTCACCTCTAGTCTTCTCATTCCCAGTTTGCTTTAGCACTGCCAGCGCTATATTTGTAGTGGCTTCTGTCCCCGTTTAATAATTTTTACGCTTGCTGTCTACATGCGGTGAAATTGTATTTCCCTTACGTGCCTACTGAACCAGAAAACCTGTCTTATTCGGCAGACTGTTTATGTAGTGATTATGCCATCCTCCTGCCCTGTGCCATCTTCACATAACCCAATGTCACGTACCCCTTCCCTCTCGCTCGCTCATTCTTTTTCCCCTACATAATTTACCTGCCACTCACGGTGAAACAGATTTTCCTGACCTGTGGCTTATTGTGGGATGCATTAGTGATAAAGCAGTGAGTGTGTATGGATTAGCTTCATGCTCCTCCGTTGAAGGTGACCTGTGTGCTAGCAAGGAGGAAATAACCTTTAATTTCAAGAGAAGATTTTAGCTAGTTTACGAGTCATATTTTGTCTTTTGAATGATGCTGGGAACCATTTGTGGCAGTGGATTTATTCACAACATTATAACAGAGTCGCTGAGCTCATGAAAGCAATCTTTTTATCTTGCGGTGTCGAATTTTTGGATAATGGATGAATGTCACAAAACTGGGTACATGTACTAGTCATATTAACAGTAACCCCAAAATCATACGTAAGAAGAATAATGAATTTTGTTTAGATGAATTTTGTTCTGCTTAGTTTTTCACTACTTAAAGAATAATTTAGGATGATACTCTTAAAAGTGTTTGGGCTTCTAAATAAATAAATAAAATAATAAAATAAAAATGTTTTACACTGTCCATTTTGAAAACAATGAAGTGTATTTAAATTGATCATTTTTATGTTCATTTTACTTTCAGTTTTAGTAATTTTGTTGTCTCAGGAAATGAGCTCGCTGCTCAACATTCAATAATTTAATAATAAAATAATAACTTAAATAATTGAAACCCTCCAACTTCCCCAGCTCCACCTGTATAGATCTGCTATGGTGTGATTTATTCATCAGTTATTTAAATATAATAATTAATTTAAACTACATTTGAATCAGAAACATTTTAAGCAACTAGATAAAAAAATATTTTATTTATTACCTGAAACATTTAGTTTTAAGTAATTCATTTTCAAATTCCTCCGTGCATAATGTATAACAACATTTCTCTATGCATAATGTCTTATTTTATATGTTTTATTTTTTTATGAGAGATACAACCTGCATTATTCATCAAGAAAAAAACACATCTTTAGTATATTCGGATGTGCAGTCATTCTGCGTTTTTTTTTTCCATACAGAGAGAAATGTATGGAAAACACATTTGCCTACATACCTACACTGATTAGCTTGCAGTAACGGATGACAATGATATTAGTATTGAATATATACAAGAACCTTCCCACTATAGATTGTCAATAAAGCAGCATGTTATATTAATTAAGTGTCCTGATGGCTGAGCACTCACTGGGGAGTTAACTGTTAAACCGCATCATAACCAATGTTGCATCGACCAATCACGCGGCCACTGAGGAGTTAACACGTGTGTCAGCAAACTGAGCTGCGATCGATCGAGCTCTACTCGATATCCGTAGGGTTTTTTTTTTCCCTCTCTCTCTTTCTTTTCCATCATCTTAGCATCACCATCTATCTGTGTCTCCTGCAGAAGGGCTGGCTGAATTTCTCCATTGCTTAAACTTGTCTGCTTTCAAAGAAAACCGGCTTCCCATAAACAGCCTGAATCGTCACCATGGCCTTGGAAATAACGTCTTTTTGGAAACCTTTAGCGCAGAGGCTGGGTGATTTTCACCTAGATAAAGCTTCACCGGTGGCGTGACTTATACTGCTGGTGTGCAAGTGTGTAAATCTGAGCCCTGAGCTTCGCCGTAGAGCTGCTTTCTCTGCAAGTCCAACAGCCGCTGAGAAAAGAAAGATGTAAATAAGCTCTGTTAATTAGCCCTTGCTTTCAGCTCCCTCTGGGCTCCAGAACACAACTCGTGCTCAAATAAGGTCTTTATCAGTCCGACGGCCCCTCCACACGG
This sequence comes from Enteromius treurensis, assembly GCA_032275025.1. Taxonomy (NCBI): domain Eukaryota; kingdom Metazoa; phylum Chordata; class Actinopteri; order Cypriniformes; family Cyprinidae; genus Enteromius; species Enteromius treurensis. Next base: position 4,482,556 of record JAUCMU010000080.1, on the reverse strand, counting down.
CAACACTTAACAACTGTGCTAACTTATGCATATGTAATGCAAACCTGGTGGGTTTTGGGGATGGTTTGAGTCGGTTTTACAAACTTTGGGTTTGTGTCCAGTCCTAGATGCTAATTGGTCAAAAATGTGGAATAATTACAATTCCGATCCTTCAAAAATCGTTCTAATATGCCGATTTGGTGCGCAAGACACATTTCTTATTATTATCTGTTAAAATTTATTTTTGCTGCTTAATTATTTATCTTATTTAAGTGTAAGTGTAAGTGTGTGTGTGTGTGTGTGCGTGTGTGTGTGTGTGTGTGCGTGTTTGTAAATCGTGATATACTACTAAGATGTTTATGGTAATGTAAGATTAAAATAATTTCATAGAGGAGGATTCAATAGAGAATCCTGGAAAAAGTATATTCAACATGTATGATAATAAGAGCCATTATTAATAACTAAGCATTAATAATAGAGTAACACTTTTTAATTAAAATTGATTAAATTAAAAACATTGATATTAGTTACTTTATTATGCATTCATTATTAAAAATGGGCATTTTTAGCATTTTTTTTCCCCTTAGTTAATGTGAATAAATACTGTTATTCATTGTAAATTCATGTTCATTCATTATAGATATAACCTGAAATGTAAAACATTAACCTAGATTATTGGGTTATTATTGTATTACTTTTTAGCAGTGGTTATATACATACTAGTGTATAAAAGTATGTGTTAAGTCACGTCTGGACTTTAAACATTTGACTCGGGTCAGATCACAGGAGTCACATTTATAATATGCAAGCAAACTGATTAAATGAGACTGTGAAGAAAATACTTCTTAGACTTTAATGTACAGCGGATCAAGAAATCAGGCGTAACCTTGGATCTTAGGAAGACACTTCTATTCCTCACAGTGTATCTTTCGCTTGCGTCAAACGAAATGCCATCATTCACGTGTGTCTGTGTCGTCAATTTAGTTTCTTTTCCAAACATGGTAACAGAGCCTCTGTCCCAGGTGATCTTCTGTCTGCAGTGATATCAGGTTTTGATTTCTTTGTCTCTCGTTCTCTTTCTCACTATTTGGTAACACGTGTTAAATATTCATGCGCTGTTTTGTGCTGTAAGTAGAATCTTTTATCGGCGTCTTTCTCTCTCTTCTGTTTGTGCACCTGTCTCAGAGGGAGACGCTTTGTGAAGACAGAGGATGAAAAGAGGCTTCATGGTTTCTGTGAATGCTTTCTGCAGAGTTCACACTCAGTCATTAAACACTCCAGCTCTGATCTGACGCCTCAAGGTTGGTTCAGTCGGGTCACACGAGCAGAGATTTTACGCTTAGGTACATTAGATGTCTTAAAAAGCATGATGGGTCATCTATGTTGAAAAAGGGGGATTTCAGCATTAGGTTCCAATACATTGAAAGCTTTCTTCTGTCCTGTAAATGGACCTTTCTGTGTGTCATAAAAATCACATTTATGTTGCAGTTTTGGGGGTAACAGACTTTTAAAGAAATAGTTTACTTCAAAAAAATTAAAAATTAAATAAAATAAAGAGTCTGCAGCTTTTAGGCTGACTGTCTGGCAGTCTGTGGATTTGCTGCTTTGTCTGACACTCTTTATTTATGCATGTGTCTATCAACATATTTATCTATCAGGCTTACAATTGGATAGTCTGTCTGTCGCATGTTTGTCGTTCTGTCTGTTAAGTCTCTTTGTCTAACTAAATATTAGACTGTCTGTCTGTTGGTCAGTTAATTGGTGCATCTGTCTGTCTGTGAGTTGATTACTGTGGTTATCTGGCACAGGCTGTCTATCTGTGGTTGATCTGTTGTTTGTCTGTTGGTCAGTTGATTGTTGGATTTACCTCCATCATTCTGTCTGTCAGTCAGTCGATGGGTGGGCCTGTCTGTTTGTCTGTCGGTCAGTCAGTCAATGGGTGGGTCTATCTGTATGTCAATAAGCCTCTGTCCCAATATGCATACTATACATCCTTAATTCTATGTGATATTAGTAATTTTCAATACTATTTAGGGCTGATAGGGTGGATAGTAGGGCTGCACGATTTAGGAGAAATGTCACATTGCGATTATTAAGGTCAAAATTGCGATTTGCGATTGCGATTGGACTCAACTTGCTTGTTATAAAGTAAAATGCACACACAGATCACTAATAATGCTGAAATCTGTATTTCTCAACTGAGATACAGTATACAGAGCAATCTAGCAACAACAAATTAAAACTAAATTGTACAAAATTAAATAACAATAACATCTTTATATTACTGAATTAAATTACACTAAAGTCAAAAGTACAGATTAATAAAACCCATTTTTATATTTGTACATGTTGTCCCAAAACATTTTAGCTTTTGGTATCTCTTGTCCAGTGTGCCAATCATTTTCTTAAATCTCTCTTTGCTAAAAGTGCGTTCACACCTGAGGTGACTTGGGCGAATATATCTCGCGTGTAGTTGCACGCTTGAACATGTCGAGTTTACGCGGGTTTCACACTGCACGCGTCAGCTGGGCGTAAGCAGCGCGTATTTATTTCGGTGTCCATGTTAACGGATGAGAGCACACAGGGGCAGAGAAATGACATAAATCAAAGCACATGGCTCACAGTGTTCGTAGAAGAACGCTGGAAAATACGACAGAAAGATGCTTGTCTACAGCCTCCTGCAGTACAAGCTGCCAGTATGGGAGCACAATTGGCGCACGCTGATCATGCCCCTGCATATGCGCCGCTTCCGCGCTGCTTATGCGTGCAGTAAAACCATCGTGTTTAATGCGCCGCTCAATTCATGCGAATCACGCTGCAGGATGTTTAATTGCATCTTTGCATTGACTTAACATGTAAATCACTCGCGCTTAACGCTTCATCCGCGTCTGGTGTGAACGCAAGAATTAATGTCCACAAATGCATTTGTTTATTTAATATAATCTCAACATTTGCTGTAATGTAATCTCATAGGCTGACATCGCGATTGCGATATGATTAATCGTGCAGCACTAGTGGATAGTATGCACATTAGGGCACAGGTCAGTCTGTCGGTCAGTCGATGTGTGCACCTGTCAGTCTATGTGCCTGTTTATCTGTCATTCTGGGGTGCAGTCATGGATAGAGAATCAGACTTGTACCCCGAAGGTCGCGGGTTCGAGTCTCGCACAGGGATTGTTGGTGGGGGGAAGAATTTCCAGCCTTCTCTATCACCTTTAATACCACGACTGAGGTGAGACCCTAACCCCCAGCTGCTTCCTTGGCGCTGCAGCATTATGTTCACAGTGTGTGTGTGTGCACTGCTGTGTGTGTGCACATGGATAGCTTAAATGCAGAGCACAAATTCTGAGTATGGGTCACCATACTTGGTCACAGTTCACTTTCTCCTCTTCAGTCTGTTTATTTACATCTGATTTAATTTTAAAATATCTACCCAGTTCTGTCGTTCATCCTAATGTATCCCTCTGTTTTGGTTTATTTGTTTACATATATACAGTCATGTAATGTTGTACAAATTTGAGAATGGCTCTTAACATCCTCAGGCTTTCTTTTTGGGTATCATTTCTATTTTTGTGGTCGCGTCTGTCAGATGTTTAAGTGTTAAAGATAGCAGGAGATGGATAGGAGAGAGAAGAGTTGGATGTTTTCCCAGACAGTGGGTTTGTTGTGCAGTCTGAAGATAGATGCGTTTGGCACGGTGACGACTCTGGGAGGAATTGTCTGTCACGGGGCGGTAGGAACACATTCAACAGTTGTAATCACCACAGAGATCACTTCTGATCTATCAGCAAAACAATACAAACTGTCCAGTTTCTTAGCGTCAGCGATTTCTCTTTGACATGTTTTCTGATATGTCAAACAACTGGACTAGATTTTGAGTAAAAGATCTGATTCCTGTCATTCGATGAGATGTAATGCTGGACATCTTCCATCATGACCATCCTCCAACATATGCCACTGACACTGGGAAGAACAAATTTCTGCTTCCTTCTGCTTCCTTCCTTTCTATGACATTCAAAGTCAAACTGAAATCAAAGTTGACACAACTTAATTTATTAATTCGCACCTTAGTCTTATTGTGAAAGATCACATTATTCCAAAGATGTTTGTCTTCATAATCTTTCCTCAAAATGTAATATCCTGCTCTGACTCTGAAACGACTTTGCCTTTTTCCCCTTCACACTTTTTTCTCTTTGAATAGTGTAACTCAAAAATAAGTCTAACTACAGAAATAAAATGGGGTATTTTTTCTTTTTATGTAAAACTGTGTCATATAAATATTTATTATTTAATGTTCCAGCCTGTCTGAGTTCAGGAAACAATAAATTGCTGCACTTCTACTTCAAGTGTGCCTAATTTGATGATTGCCTCTCATTCTTATCCCCCATTTTTCCATGAAATCTGTTCTCATTACCATTTAACTACTTTGAACGAAAGCTTGAGGTGGTTTTCTCTTTAAAGAACCCAATTAATTTTAAAAAGCTTTCTACCTATTTTACCATTTACGGAGGATCTTTACCCAGAATGCATCTTCTCCAGTGCATCAGTTCTTGCAGTTTACTGCAGGTTATCTGCAGCGTAACAAATTCTAAGGAGGGAAGGGCGCTGTGTGTTGGATCGTGTTTCCACAGGCCCTCAGCGGCCCATGAGCCCGCTGTGGTTATTACCAGACCAATACAATCAGCCTTCACTCAGTCTGCTCAAATGAGGCTGCAAATGCAATTACAACGCAACCAGCGAGGGGGAGGGTGCTGGGGAGGGCAGCCCCGGCCTTGGCAGACAAGAAATTTAATTAAAATGGACCAGATTTGACGCTCTCTCACTCTGTCTAATTTTATTTCTCAAGGACTTTCCAGCTTAGATCCAACGAAGAGATGAAGTCAGGCAAGCAGAACTCTTGGGTCATTTCTTTCTCTTTCTCCATCCCTCCTGAGTTCATTCAGCCACATGATTTTGTTGGTTCCAGTGAGAAAATTACCAGGGTCATTTCTACAAAATTTATTACACCTCTTCTTCAGACACGCTGTCTGATCCTTTAGAAGACCACCATATGTGAGCTGTATGCGCGGTTCATCAGAGCGCTGACCTTTACGGCTCAGGATACATGGTGCCGGTGTCAGCACTAATGTCAGCAGATGTCTTACAAACGCACTACACCTTGACATTCAACCCATTCCTGGACCGCACAGCTGTACACCTCAGCCCTGTGTGGTTCTTGTCTATTGTGCAAGATACTATCTATCTATCTATCATTCTATCGTTCTATCGTTCTATCGTTCTATCTATCGTTCTATCGTTCTATCGTTCTATCTATCTATCTATCTATCTATCTATCTATCTATCTATCTATCTATCGTTCTATCGTTCTATCGTTCTATCTAT
>JAUCMU010000080.1:4433708-4469180 GCA_032275025.1 Enteromius treurensis | reverse complement strand
GCCTGCCGTGCCCGTGTCTTCCTAGTTCAAAAGAAGCGAGAGCGCGAGCTCAGCGCGTCCGCGCCACATCGTGACAGTTAGCAGTTAGTAATTTTCAGGAATCCATTTTAATGAATTCATTAAAGAGAGGGATTATTATTTTATTTATTTATTTTTTTTTTTATTACTGAGTTGTAATATGCATATTTTTCAGCTAAATAAATTATGTAACATATTTTTTTCTGGTAAATATTTATTTAAAAATAATGTTTTGATAATAATTTTATTAGTAGTATTATTACTATCATTACATTAAGTCACAGTTTATTCAAGTTAAACCAAACTTTTATTTTGACTGTTTGATGTAAAGACCTTTAGATTCTGTTTGTATATATTATTTTTAAATAAATATTACATATTTAAATAATCTTTTTCAGCTTAACATTCAGAGACACTAGTCCATATCGCATTTTTTGAATTTTGATCTTGATTTATCTTTTGTGTTCAATAAAAGAAAGAGATCTTAAAAAATCAAATAGAATTTTATCAGCAGTGTTTATTTGACGGATCATATCATCTGATGTAAACATAACTTGCATACAGTATGTATATGAATAAAAACATGCTCTAAGACCTTTGAGACCAGTGAGGAAATTGGCACGAGAAGAGATTTGTGGTTTACAAATGTGCACATAAATTCAAGAGCACAATCTGGCTGTTGAAAGCATCCGTATGTGTGTGCGAAACTAGCTGCTGGGGCAATTTGCCGAGAGGTGTGCATCCCCTGGAGTGGAGGTAGAAGTGAGTGCCGAGAGAAGAGAGATCTGTTCATGTCTCCCACCGAGTGAACCGACCTCCAGCGCACATCCATATACTTATATCTTGACACAAACACAATGTAATCCATGGAAATAAATAGAGAGGCACCGAGAATGCAGAGAAGAAAAGAACAGTGAAGAATGGAGTGTGTCTGGAGGAGATGAGGAACAGTGTCTTCACTATTCCTGACTTTGATGCACCACTGTGGTTCCTCGCCTCATGAATATTAATAAGTCGCTTCATCGCCATAGGTGCATTTCGCTTATTCTCTTCTGGCTCCACCCCTTCGGATCCTTTTATGTAGACCTGATAAAAGAAAGAAAGGATTGTCTTTTGGGATTCAAAGAATAGACGCAGACAAAGCATTGCCATCTAGTTCCCTGAACAGCCAAAATGAAAAAGTCCCTTTCACTTCACCTTTTGAAGTATTTCATGGGGGTTTAAGTGGTCTTTGCTTGAACTTTGAGTGTTGTTTGGCATTTTACTTACTACGAACATTGTAAAAGACCAATAAAATATAAGTGACATATCATTCCTCCTGAACTGGTAAGTATACCCAAGTGTAAGCATTATAGAAAATGAACCTGAACCACAGTAATCAGGGTCTTCAGACTCACCAGAAACTTCCAGGGAGTGTGTTAGAGCTGACTGAAAGTAAACTCTGCTGGATGCTGGCCCTCCAGGAGCAGAATTGGACATCCCTGATCCATAACATATGGAGCTGAAAAAACAGGACTCTCCAACTCTGCTCCTGGAGAGCTACCATCCTGCAGACTTCATTTGCAACACTGCTCCAAAACATCAACCTCTTATTGTCAAGTAGCCCTGAAGTCCTTGATTAACTGGTTCAGGTGTGTTTGATTGGGGTTGGAGCTGATATCCACAGGACAGTAGCTTTTCAGAATGAGAAGAACGAGATGGGATGGAAAAATGCAGAACACTCGCATTTCCCCAAGAAGCTTGTAAAACTTGTGTGATGAAAATATTATGAGGTGAGAGGAAAAACTAAGTTTCACGTATTGTGTTTCTCGGGGGAATGCAACAGTTTTGCGAAGAAAAAATGTTTTGAGAGTGAACACAAAGTTTACAGGTTGAACGGAGTACTTTTTTTGAGAGAGCCATGTACTCTTTGGGAATCTGCAATAGCATGCATTTAGAAAACGGGTAGATTTCAATTTCATGTTAAAACTCACAGGTTGAAGAAACAAGACAGCATTTCCGAAAAGCATTTTCTAACTCTTACATCGTCTCTTCCTGTGACGGTTGTTGGCCAGTGTTATTGTGAGACCCCGTGACGCTGCAGGCTTTGGAACAGCTGCGGAGCCGGCAGGCTTTTTGGGTTGAGTCCTGCTACTGTTTCGTGAAAACTGCATCAGACAGTGCGTAGGCACTCCTGTCTTCTCTCCTCCTCTCTTCTCTAACTCTTCTTAGCTATTCCCTTTCTATTCCTAAAGAGTACCAGATGCAAAGAAACAAGCCAGCTTTCATCTTAGGCTCTCAAAAATCCTTTCATCCTGGTTTGAATGTATGTGCGTGTGACAGAGAGAGGTGCATGCTAGATGTTTCTGAGCCATTTCCATCAAGATTTCAATTGTCATCATCAACGCCCTTACTTGCGGTACATTCTGGATGAGAGAGATGTCAGACGAGCACCCACAATCATCTCTTACATTTTAGATGGACAATTTTCATTATCCTGAGAGTGCTTACCGTCTTCGCACACTCACACACACCTGCAGTCGAGAGCTTGCTGTTACCAAAAAAATTTCTGCTTTGCCTAAAAGCATTGTGGGTAATTTTTGTTATTGTCTCTCACTTGCTATATCTCGCTTTCTGTCTGTCTTTCTCCCTGTTTATCTCGCTCTTCTTGTTTTTTTGTGAGTGTAGAATGCTTGTTGAGATTGCGGGAGTGTGTCTGCTGAAGCAGAGATGAAGGGTGATCAGTCCAGAGGCGCGTCATCGGTAAAATAAAGGCAGATAAGAGGGTTCTGATGAAAGGTGCTGGACCAGGGCCTGCTGTCTTTGGTGTAGAGTGCTGTCAGGGTCTCTGGGGGGCCTCGCTTTGGGTTTTATCGTCTTTCTGGAAAGTGGAAACAGCAGGAAGAAGTATATCACTTCAGACGAATGCCTGTGCATGAAACTTTGCGGCATGTGTTGATGTTGATTCGCAGAAATGAGGAGAAAGGTGGCCCTGGGATGTCATACACTTTGTAAATGTGATGCTGTACGATTTTTTATGTTAATTGCAGCCTGTAATTGCAAAATGCATTTTTGTTTTGCAGCTTTGTGAGTTATGATTGCAAATGTTTTGTGTGCCTAATGTTCTCTATGGACTTGCGTAAGGCAAATACCCAGCCAAATAGCAACTTGCAAAAAAAAAATTATAGGTTCAGCTGGAGAGTTCTCTGTCATTGCCTATGTAAGAATATTTTAAAACTTAGCAATACCAGAACAATACCCTGAAATCGTAATGAAAAGGGTTGACATGATTTTCCCATGATTTTCCCTGGGGCCTTAGCAACCCATTACATTACATCCCAATGGGATAGTAAAACCTGAAATCACCTATAGACTTGGGACTGGGGTCATTAACCAACTACCCAGATAACCTTAAAAACACTTCAAAAACATTTAGAATGTCTTAGCAATATCACAGCAATACCCTGAAATCGTAATAAATAGTTTGACAGGATTTCCCCACTTCTTTTCTTCACAAAATGTAAAATGTAGTTCTCTCTTGTTGCTGTATATAATAACTGTAGGTTCAGTTAGAGAGCCTTGTCATCTCTTCTTTTGCCTGTTCACCATTGGGACCTTGGAAGCCTGTGTAAGACTGAAGGGAATAAATCATATTCTGACCTCTCTGTCTTCCTCCACTCTCGTCTTCCTCTCTCTTGTCTCATGGTGCTAGAATAAAGCATAAAGTTTGAGTTGTGGAGGGTTCTGCGATGAAGCTCTGGAGAGCTGAGCTGGCCCGATTCAGACACACCACCCAGGGATCGTAAATCGTCTCCTTGTGTCGGTGCGGCGATCAGCTTGTGGGCCCCTTTAGTCCCTCCCACTGTGTAGCTGTGCAGGGAGTGGAGACGGAGAACAGGTTTATTGCCTGCCTTATGGAGATTAGCTCCATTCCAAATGAGTCACTTATCCTATGCCTGACACTTTAGTGAAGATAAGCACTCTGTCTAGGGGACAGCGGCATTTGCACACTTTGATTTCACCGTAGCACTGCAGAGAAAAGCGGTCACGAATCCTGAATGGTGTTTACTGATTCTTCTTCATTGTTGTGCAGTGTTTATTGTTTTGTGTCACTTTTTTTGATAAATTGATGTTGAATGTGCATACCTTGGCATTAATATTCTAGGGTTGGGCGATGTCGACCAATTTGGCATTGTACGATGTCTGTCAGTGGCATCAGGGGTGTGCTCGTTAATTAATGGCATAGATTTGCCGCCATAGATTAAGTGTGTTTTTCGTGAGCTCGTTGCTGCTGCTGCGGTGGGGCTCTTTGAAACTGCATATACATATTTTTGTGAGACCAGGTTGTTCGGATCAGTATACATGTGTACCGAACAGCATTGTTTTCACTTCTGCGCGAGTGTAACTTTTGTTACTTGTTACTTTTGATAAGAAATAAAGTCTCATCTTTCAAATTATGTCCATTATTTTAAGAAAATTCAAACAATAAATGCAGTTACTGTATGATGCTCTTTTAGGTGGCAAGACAGATAGCTGTATAAACGCCTCAGTTCAAACAGCATTTATATATGTTGGCATGCAAGTTGAGAAGCATGTACCGAACTGTCATGTTTGTGGATCGCTACGTCTCCAGCGAATAGCACTTAATATCATCTTTAAATCCCCAATCATTTAGTGCCATTGTCACTGCTCAGTCTATTTACAAATGTGTAAACAAACAGACATGGTAAACATGGCAAATAAACAGCTTGGCAAACAGTAGCGCCACAGATATCTCTCTTCTATCCAAATGAAAAAGTTACCCACTCATGGGAAATAAAACTTACACACACAGGTGGAAAATCCTACCCTCTCGCTCCCCCCAAAGGACCCAATTCTACCCCCACTTTCTCCAAGCCTCTCGATAAATGAAAAGAGCCTTTCTCTCTGCTCAGCACTGATGGAGAGATACGCTTGTCGCTGCAGACCAGGATATAAACTGGCAATCCTCGCTCGCGCTCATCACTTTAAAACCTATGAAAATGGAGGATCAGAGCTAATCTCCTCCACCCACTAATAGCGCTGCGTTTGATTGGATAATCTGTCAAGCGGCAGATAAGCTCAGCTCTTTCTCTGACTGAGGGAAGAGGATGTGAGACAGCTCATAATTCCCACCCAGAGCAAAAAAAAAGTCACTCCTCACTCCTTAACTACACTACACACTGGCTTATTTCCTTTGGTTTGATGGGTTACAACTTAAAGATCCATAAAATTAGCATAGTTGCCTTTGTTTTTATCTTAAATAGCTTTTAAGGTGATTTGAGGTAAACCATAACGCATGAAGTGCGCAAACCTAACTTTTGGGTTTTAGGTTTAAAAGGATACTATTCAGAAGTTTGGATTCTTTTTTGCTTGTCATAGTTTGAATATATTTAAATATTTCTTAAAGGGACAGTTAACCAAAATAATAAATTAAAGCTGCTTCATCATTTGCTCACCCACATAATACAAAAACTGATATTTTGAAGGACATATTGACTATTTTATCCATCTAATAAAAGTTAATGGTGTCCAAAAAGAACCACATTGACTTCATTGATGGAGACACCAACATTTTTCAGGATATCGTCTTTTGTGTAAAGTCATACATGTTTAGAATGATGTGAGAGTGAGTAAATGATTAATGTATGCTTTTTAGTGTCCACAAACTAATGTGCCTTTCTCAAAGTCTACCGTTTTTCCAATCTTGTCAGGTTATCCTTGTTAGCGTGGCTTCTGTCTGAGCAATCAGGGCTTATTGTGGGACAGGGCTGAACGTGAGCACCTGCTCTTAACCTGGCTGGAATTTAAATGAGGGATTAACATAGCCGTTCAAGTGGCTTCTGTTCTCCTGATATCCCCAGTTGTGTTTTTCATGAAAGGCCCAATCCGTTTTGGTGTGAGGACTGAAACCCACCTGCTTGCTGTCTGCTCCTGTTTTTGGCTCCTAGCCAGTCAGTCACATCGGCAGAACGGGAGCTATGTGCTAATGTCTCCCCGACAGATTCCTCCACAGAAGCTCATTTGGGGTTTACTCACACAGCAGGAGGACAGGAAGGGTTGGAAAAAAGTATGATGGAAGACACTGAAAAAGGCAGACATGCTGGAGAAAAAATGAAAGTTTGAGACCTGAATGAATGAACAAACACAGGAAAGAAAGCAAACGAACAACCAAAAATGAATGAAAGAGAATTAAGGAGCATCCAGAATAAAGATTTAATCGCATTCAAAACAATGATTTGTTAACAAAATATATGTATGGGTGCTGTGCATTTTTATAATGTGTATAAAAATACACACATGAATCTATAGAAATATATAAAATAGGCTATGTTTACTTTATATAAGAACATGTATTTATGTATGGGTTTGTTTTTTTTGTAATTATATGAGCATAGATATATAGACATAAATATATTGAAAATATATTATATGTGTGTATTTATATATATATACATAATAAATAAACACAGAACACATACACATATTTTGCAAACAAAAACTTTTATTTTGCATGCAATTAATCACGATTAATCGTTTGACAGCACTAATATATTCAAAAATTTGATTTAGTTTATATAATAAAAAACAATAAAACATTACATTTTTAAAATAATAAGAATTAATCAATTAAAGAGATCAAATCATTTAAAAAATATATTATTACTATTGTTATTATTATTTTACAAATGCATTTGTTTAAAAAAATATTATTATTTTTATTTTAGTACATTTCAAAATAAATTACTGAAAACACTTCAGTTTATACAGTATGATGTTCTTCAAGGAAACCTGATTCTGTTTGTACCCCTGATTGCGTTTTTGGGCTTAAATTAATTTTAGCCTTTTTATTAAATTATGTTCCTGTGGACTATTAATGGAGATGCAGAAAGAGATATAAATAACCACAGAACAGAAGGAAGAAATGGGCATCCCATGATCTATTTCTTCTCACTATATTTATAAAACAAAATACAAAACTAATAAATCACTTGTCGCTGTGCTGGTTTCAAGTAATTTATTAAGGCTTGTTATTAAATAATGTTGCTGTGGGTGTTTAACGGAGAACAGAACACAGAACAGGAGGAGGAAATGTAGCATGTTCATCCAAATGACTACATTTACATGAAATATCTTCTTGACTCTAGATGACCGTTGGATCATATCTGTCATCGTGTTGATCAAAGTCATAATGGCACAGTGTTCATAGTTCGTTCATTAATTAGGCTGTATAAATTAACTGTCATTATTCCATCCCTTTCAATTTGCATTAACATGAAGAGCCCACTTGTTCTGTGACCTTGCGCTTGTCCTGTCGTCTCCTCGCTGCCCTGCTCTCGTTCTCATTTTTTGTTCCAACAGACCTTAGTCAGAGTTGAAGCCATATTTAATTTGACATGAATGAAAATGAGGCTGTGAGGGACTGAAGTGCAGACTGTTGAATTGATCGTATTGTTTCGAAAGAGCAGTTCGGTCAAAAATTAAAAACTGCTGAAAATGTACTCACCCTCAGGCCACCCGAGGTGTAGATGTGTTTTTTCTTCATATTTTGAGAAATTGAGCAATACTTGGTTTTTATTATTATTTGTCTTGTTTCAGAAGTCGCTTTTTATTGGGCATTACAAGTAAAATCAATCACACTGCAGTAGGATTAAGTAATGCTTAAATACAGGTAATTTACAAAATAAAAGTTCATTGAAACTTTTGTGAGGCTAAAATGTGTATTTGTACAAGAACACACTCAGCTTTGACTGAAATACTCCATAATATTGCTTCCACCTGTAAAACAATACTGTTTGTTCATAGTAATTACTAATATTGTGCACTGTATTTCTGTTAGGTGTGCTTGTGTGGTTTTTGTACAAACATCTAACACAGATTTTGTCCATCTGTGTCATATCTCCTCTTTTATCTATCGGGTGCCTTGCTTTAACAACCTGTCAGATGCTTCACCAATCATATCTTTGAAGTCTCCATTTCCCAGCGTGCGTTTAGCTGTCCAGCAATGTAGATTCGAGTCATGCTGAATTTCTCATTTGATGTGAGTTCAACAATTATCTGTAATCTCTCTTTCGCTCAGGCCAGAAAGCACTTATCTCGGTTGAAGTCTGTTTCGGTCAATTGTCTGCATTAGAGTGCAGCAAACAGTATTGAACTCTTGACTGCATTACCCTTGATCTAGATAAGTACCAAGCATGAAACAAAACAACACCCACTGTATTTATCAGCCTGGGATGAGGCGGGTGGTGAAGGGACCAGCAGAGACCAATAGAAAACAAATTAGCTTAGTATCTGATGGCTTACGGGAGTGTTAAGGCAGCATGAGAAATGTCTATGGTTTTATTGTTCATTGTTCATCAGTGCAAAAAGAAAAAGCTAGAGAAATAGAATCTGTCTATTTATGTCCATCCATCCATGTCTATTTGCATATCTATCTATTAGGTAATTAATGAAATTAATAAATGAAAACAATAAAATAAATGTAGTATTAAATAATATATTAAATTAGTAAATAATAACTACATTATTGTGCTGGTTTCAAGTTTCTTGTATCCCATAGTGTCATTCTTCTCATAAAAAAAAAAAAAAAAATTAATAATAATAATCATAATAAATAGTAAATTCAACTAAAATAATCAGTCACTTTGCTTGTTTCAAGTATTGTAGCATGGTCACTTTCTTTGCTAAATGTAATAAAATAACTTTACATGAAAATGTTAATAATATGCATTTATAATATTTATAATTATTTAAAAAACGTATTAAATAATACATTTAGTTTAAATCACTTTATGTTGGTTTCAGGTTTCTTATTCCATTCCATAGTCTCTTAAAAATGAATTCAAATAAAATAAATTTAATAATATATATAAATAAATTTAATTAAATTAAAATACTTGTTTCCATGTTAGTTTCAAGTCTCTTACAGAATTCCTCAAAATAATAATAAAAATTTAAAAAGTTCAAAAGTTAAACTTTAATCATTTGTTGTCTTTTTTGTTCCATAAAATGTTGTGATTATTGAGAATCAAGAACAACTACAATAGATAATCAAACGTTTTCATTTAATTCTCTAGAATGCCATATAATGTATGCCAGAGCGTTAATATTTGGTCTTTATTGGGCTTATTCAAACCCTTTAATTGGAAGGAAATGTCCATATACTTTTAGCTCTGTAGAGTCTCTCAACATTACAGGATTAAATCATAGCCTACATTAAGCCTTCAGTATCCTGACCGACCGTGTCCTTCACTCACAATTATCATGCGATCTCTGGCGGTCTTGTAAATTATTCAACACTTCATGTACTAAGCCGCTCTCGTTTACTTTTGGTAATGGCATGCAGTGAAAATTGTTTTATCAGCTTTCTGTGTATGTGTGCGCGTTATGCTCTATATTTTATGCATTGTCCTTTCAGCGTTCAGCTTGAATGAACATTTAGGTCTTTATAAATGTTACACGAGGCCTTTCCCCTGCGTCTTTTAATATTCGTCGTTTACAAAGCAACACATAGCAGTGTATGTTTACATCGCAGTGTATGTTTGCGTGCATTTGCCGGTTTGTTATTGGAATATTCATCTTCTCCGCTAATCTTCGCTTCGCTGAAAACCCTCTATATTAATTTTTCCGTGCCCAGTGGGCTGTTTAAAACAGAGGAAGGGAAAATAAAGAGGTAGTGTCTTAAATATTAGTCTGCTTGAACAATATACGTTTGACTTGTTTACTTGAAGAACAAAAAAGCAGAGGAAATGCTACTCCTGTGCAGCCCAGTCAGCCAATTACAGGCCAAATTCCCTGGAGAAAGAGCAGTTAGCATGAATTTACCTTCTTTTCACTTGATTGCACCACCTAGATATGTGAAATTATGTTTTTCCAGAGCTGCTTCGGGGTAAAGACAGATTGCATATTCTCAGTTAGAGGAACAGAGGGAGAGAGTGAGAATTAGATTTATATTCCTGCACACAAGAGAAGGTCTTTTTTTTTTTTCATGCATTGATTCTCAGCACTGAGAGATTCAAAACAACAGTTGGCGCTGACTTCATATCATCCCTCTTCAGTTCGAGCTGTAATGACCAAATTAGAATTGTATTGAACTAAGACACTGGCATAAAACATTATTTCATAGTATCAATACACATAGACTGTCTAGTGCGCTTCAGCAAGTGCCCTTTGTTCGTGTGTGAATAGATTAGCCTTGAGGCCTGATTCATTTTAGTTAATTTATTTATTTCAAAAGTCATCAAAAGTCTTCACAAAATGTGGCCCCTCAGAAATAGTTTTTTTTTATATTCGATTAATACCACTGTTTATCACTGTTTTATTGAAACCAATATGCTGTTTTGTTGTGTATTTTCTACGTTTATGTTTGAACATGTCGGTTGCATTATTTTTTCAATTTATTGCTTTCATTTAAAATATATTATTTATTTAATTAAATAAACTTAGTTAAAAGGTTATTTATTTTAATAATTAAATAAATAATTGTACAATTTATATAATAATTAATAATAAACTGTTTTATAATATAACATAATATAATATAACTGTTTTAACTAATTAGAAGATATATAATAATTTTTTTTAATAAAACTTAATATGTTAAAAAATATATATACATTTTTCATAGTACATAAAATCTTGATTTTTTCTTCAACTTTTTTTTTACAGTTTTATTGTTGTGAATTTCCTACCTTAATGTTTTTTTTTTTAACTGTATGTATCTACTAACTAATTATATATATATATATATATATATATATATTTGTATAATACGTTTATGTATATATGTGTAAGTGTAAGTCATAAAATGGAGATCTGTTTATCAGTTTCATCCAGATTTTTTTTTTGCTTTTTTTTTAGATAAGCATATAACGGCTAACAATTTGGTAAATAATCACTGAATATGCAGTTTGAGTGAACTATCCCCTTAAATTTTCTTCCCTCAATTTGATTTATTTTCAAACGTTTGGATGTGAATGAATTATGCGTTAACAAATCAAACATCACTAGAATGAATGAGAATTTAGCAGTAATCACTGTGGGATGTGTGTATGTGTGTTTGTATTTTCACTGATGTCTTTAGATTCTAGTTCATTCCATCAGCGAGTCCTTGGTGTTTAATTAGCCAGCTTATGGAAAGCCCTTCGGATTCCCACAAACTGGCCCTTCATCCCCCGAACACAACATCTACACACATGCACTCTCAAACACACACACACACACACTCACCCTGGAGACATTTACTAACCCTCACATACGCCAGCCGATATTAGTATGCAACAGTGTTTGCGGAAGAGAATGTTTCCATGGCTAGGAGGAATCTTTAGAAACATAAGCTCTGTTTAACCAGCCATTAAACCTTGATGAGCGCAAATACGGTTGCCCTCAGCTACACCGCATGGAAAAATGGCACAGGAGGCATGGGTGTGAAAATGAAGGAAGAGGAAGATTATGTGGTGCTGGGAAGAGTGAGAATTTCATGGTTGAATCTTTTCTTTTTTTAGATCCGGATTTCTAATTCAGCTGTCCAGACTTCCAGTCCAGCAATAGGCTTTATAGAAAAAAAAAGACGTAAATGGAAGCAAAGCAAAGAAAAGATGTCAGTCTGCTGTGTGCAGGTGCAGAAAGGTGGATGGAGCTCGCTAAGGATCCTTCTATTGAATGAACTGAAAGAGGGGTGTGCTTGAGAAAGAAAAAGGCATCTCTTTTATCAGTCCAGACTTGATAGAAAGCTCACAGCTCAGAGAAATAAAACATACACAGATAGAGTCCCGCTGTCTTTGTCGCATCCTTGGCATCAGTTCGTTTGCGAGAACATACTGTGTCAATGTGCTTGTTTCATCAAAAGGGATTGGTGCTGCTTATGTGGGCAAAGGAGATTAGTTTTGGACATTTTGTTTTGTGTTTCCAAGTATTACAAGAAACACATGTGGCAAGCCCATGTAATCTGTCTTTATTTCTCCTAGGCTTAAAAAATACAGGCCAGATATCATAATGAAAGATGCAAGATTGGGATATTTTATAATGGTTTTGTGTTTATTCTGAGTCATACTATCTTGTGCAACCAGATGTGTGACTATAAAAGTATAGTCTTATTATTATTTGTCTCCCACTAAGATGGGAGGAGGCTGTCTGACTGACATAAAAAGCACCCAATGACATTTTCTTTGCAGTTTCGGGCCTCATTTAAAGCTTCAAATAAAATTATTGATTGCAGGTTCTTCTTTTTATGACAGGCAAATCCACCTTTTAATCACAGAAACAGGATTGTGGGATATTATTGGCAGAGAAGTGACCAATTAAAAAGATTTACAAGTAAATGTGAGAAACTTTGGGATGGATGGAAAGTAACATGTATGTATATATGAATAGATGGATGGATACATGGTTGGATGGATATTTTGATGGATGGATGGACGGATGGATTGATACGTGTTTGGTTGGTTGTTGAATGGATACATTGATGAATGGATTGAAGAAAAGACCGATAAATGGTTGGTTGGTTGGATGGATGGATGGACAGACGGATACATGGTTGGATATGTTGATGGATGGGAGGATGGATGGATTGATATGTTGATTGATGAGTGGATGGATGGATAGATGGATGGATGGATGGTTGGTGTGTTAGATGGTTGGATGGCTGGATGAAAACATGAATGAAAAGGACTGATGCATGCATCAATGCTAAAATAGATAGATATGTGGTTGGTTGGTCGGTTAGTTGGTTGGTTGAATGGTTGGATGGACTGATAGATGCATGTATACTAAAATGGATGGGTGAGGGAATAGATACGTGGTTGGATGGATAGATGGATGGATGGATGGATGGATGGATGGATGGATGGATATATGGATGGATGCATGAAAGGATGGATGGTTGATTTGTTTGATGGTTGGATGGCTTGATGAATAGATGAATGAAAAGGACTGATGCATACATCAATGCTAAAATAGATAGATATGTGGTTGGTCAGTTAATTGGTTGGTTGAATGGTTGGATGGATTGATGGATGCATATGTACTAAAATGGATGGGTGAGTGAATAGATACGTGCTTGGTTGGATGAATAAGCAGACAGATAGACTGATGCACTGACAGATTCATTGATGGATGGATAGATAGAGAAATAGATTGGCAGCTAAATCAATACATGGATAGATAGATTTAGTTTTAGGTCTGGGACACAGCCAAAGACACTCCCTAATAGCCATCAGTCATCTGTTTCTCCTGCAGGAATACCCAGTGTGTGTTTATGTGGGATAGTGGATGAACAAAATTGCCTGTGCCAGACGTTTTTGAGTGGACCACAATCACAGTCTGATTCAGGTACTTCTGGCCCTCTGATGAGGATCTTCCTTTACGAGGGATAGATCGATGTGTGGCGGCTGTCCGTGTCTCTGGGTCCCCTGTGTTTGGGGTCTGTCTGGCTCAGGGTTGAGGATCCACTCCATAAACCGCTGTTTGATAGAAGCGGGGTGTAAAAAGGAAATGCTTTCCCTCTCACTCGCTCTCCATCTCAGTCACATTCCTCTATAAAAGACACAGCTTGTAGAAAGAGGCCCTTATTACTCCAATGATGAACTAAAACCCATGATTAGGGTTCATTTTCACGGCCCCAAAGGAGCCACAGCTTGTAAAGACGTCAGAGTTTCATTTTGTCTTATAGCATGTCGTCTACTGGGTTTACGGTTTGAAGTCCCACAAGCGTGATAATACTTTCTTTAAAGGTATGATACCAATAAGAAGTGAAAAGTTACAGAATTAGAGATGATTTTTGTCCTCTTCTTGAAGTGGTGAACTTTTGTGTGTCACTGTATTATGCATCAATGCACTTATTTTAAATGTCTTGATATGTCTGTTGCATATTTCTGTCTGAATTCACATTTCATAACCTGTTTGTCTGGAACTTACAAACCAATCTCAAAAATGTTTCAAACATGGTCACAAAACTAGGAAGAAACTTTTCACTGAATCTTTCCACACACACACAAGTTTTTGGAATTTAAAAAATGTAAATGACTAATTTTAATGACTATGAGGTCAAGAATCATTTGAGATTTGCATTGTGCTCCCTCAAACAACATTAAATCACGAGTTGCTTGAAGATGGCCACTGTAAAGATACGAACCTTCAAACATCTTTATTTAAAGTAGAGGTCCACATGCTCCTTATTACGCATCTCAGTCACACTTTGACTAAAAAAAGAGAATGAGAGCGACTGAAGCTAAACGCCCACAAGGCCGTGTTTGACAAGAACTAGACGAGAGGATGTGTCAGACAACCCAACTACAGGCAGATCCTGATGTCTCTCTCTTTTCTTCCTCCTTGAGTAAATGACACTATATTCCCTTGGTGCAGATTAGAGACACAGGTCACAGCTTTTAAGGAAGTTCTCTGTGTAAATCTTGTCACACATCGCCCTCATTGAAACAGATCTATGAGTGAGACACATATAAATGAATGTAAGCCACTCAGATGGCATTTAGATATGATAAACTATTTTTTTTAAATATATTTTAATATTATTTAGTTTTATTTAATATATATAACATTATATCATTATTATATTGATTTATAACCAAAAATGTTTATTGTGAGACAGTGAATGCAAATAGTAACCAGTGACTGTCAAAAAGAACAAAGAAAAAAGTACCAAAAAATATATTTAATATGAATTTTCCTTTTTACCAAAGCTCTTAAATCTCATTCAAGCTTTTCATATCATGATCAGTTACAAAAGATATATCAATTATTGTAATTTGGCATTGTCAAACATGCCATACCGTGTCTTTATTTCTCAAGTTTGAATATGCAAATGATATTTTAGAACTACTTGAGGAGGAAAATGATCAAATGGCTTCAAAGCCTTTTTAAATGTAGTGCATATGCGGAATAGACCGCTTTCCTGATGCTTTTTCTGTCCTTTTTGAAGCTTGACAGACCTTGGTCACTACATGCTTTCATTGTTTGGAAAAGCTCTAAGATAATTTATTTATTTTTGGATGAAACATTTTTGGGGGGTGTTTAGCAGGGATAAAAAGATAAAATATGTGACACTAAATGTTTTTACATTTCCTGAGTTTTTATGTTTGAATTTTTTTTTTTTTGAAAATGTTAACAAGGGGAAAAAAAGAAGCTTTTTTTTGGTTTTTACTGAGTCTGCATTGAGGTCGCTTCCTGATACTATAAATATTGAAAACTCTTTAAAAGAGTCAGGACGCATTAATGTTTTCGGTTTATTTGCACTGCGCTTTTTACTACACACAATGTTGTGTGTTGTGCGGCTTTATAGGATGTATTAAAATAAAAAAGATCAAAGCGAAAGAAAAATGTATTGCTCATTTTAACCACACTTTCCTGTTTATGCAAACACTCTGAAAAAAAGAAAGTTTTACTGTCACTTTAATGTTTGTCTGGTCTGTTCTTCGGTGAGCTGCAAAAAACAACAATTGAGATTGGTTTAGAGGTTTAGTGAAATGTCACAGACAGCAAATAACATATCCAAAATTGTGACATTTACACGTCCCCATCGTTTGCTGAAGACTCAGGGCTGCCACAGGAAGGAGAATTGCTGGCTTTGTGATGGACATTAGCAGAATGAAAATGAACACAATCATCTGTGTTAACTCATTATCGGCACATTAGAGGGCTTCAGAACAAAGGAGGATAATTGGGAATATTGTTTATCATGCAAAGTGTGTGTGAGTGTGTCCGCAGGTCAGTCTGTTAGAGATTCAGACCTGTATTATGCCATTGTCATCATTCGCTTCCCATCACGCTGATGGACGCAACAGGACGTGCATTGCATTTCAATGTCTGCCACCTTTGTGGTTTGGGCAGGAATCAAACACGGGTCTAATTATGAGTGGTGTGTGAACGTGTCCGTCAGACGGTATCAGTCGTGATGGGAAGTGTGTCTCGTGTTGCCCTGGGTGACAGCCAAGGAGGAGAAGATGTTGGCAGAGCATGTGGTGTGGAGCCCACTGACAGCTCCAGGAGGAGAAAGCAGAAGTTTGTGTGTGTGTGTGGTTTAGCATGCACTTTAGCATGCATACCAAAATTGAATAGTAACACACAGGTAATTTGATTATATAATAGGATTACAAAACGTAAAAATGTAATGAGGTTGGGCTGCAATAAGAAAAAGTGTAATTTGATTACAGTTGCATTCACAGAGATGGATTTGTGTAATTACGTTTTTGCTAATCTTGGGAAAATGTTGCCGTCCTGAACAGTGCAATCAAAAAAATTTTCTGAACTGGGTTTGTGGGATAAAAGGATGGAATACTTGCTTATTGTGCAGAGCATACTGCCTACCAGGCACTGTATATGAAATGGTGTGCACTGCGGTAAGTGTTTTACTTGTTGTCTACAGTAGTTGTCACACTATATCATTACATGTATGGCAAAAAAAAGGGGTGTTGGATTTACAATTTTCTCTCAGAAATTGCAAGTGATTTTTAGAAATGATTACAAAGAAGTGGCAAGTAACACATTGACTTAAATGCAGAAATGCATTTGTTCTTGTAAAACATACTTTATTATAATTTTAAAGTGTCTGTTTAATTTCAATTACAGCAAGCAAGCTGCTCCTAAAAATAATTCATTATTCAATTTTGAACCAAATATGACAGTAAAACCCACTCATGTTTGGGTATGAGTGTTAATTTTTTATATATATAAAAAAAGCCTTAAGATATTTATTCATCCCATTTACTTTTTTATTTAGTTTTTCTTCCTTCATTTTACTAAAAGGGTTCCATCATATTCCGATTTGTTCTATCAAACAGCTCTTTAAACTCAGTATTATGAGTGATTTTGTTTAATTGTTCACTCAACAGATTGTCAAAAACATTTTTTTATTATTATTATAAAAAAATAGTCTGGTACATGCTTATAAGACAGGTTCCAAATTGTTGTTTTGTTTTGATTTTTTCCTGCAGTGATAACATTTAAGAACCTTTTTTGGTTTAAATTTAAATAATCTATAGAACATTCTGCATTTAAAAGGTTCCATAGATGTTCAGGGTTCTTCACACAACCATTGATGAACCTTAATATTTAAAAGTGAATTAACTTTTGACTTTTGAAATCAACTTCATCGGTTGCAAAAATCAGATTATTATTTATTTTGATATTTTTAGTGGATTTGTGTGAAAGTCCTTGACTAATATGAATTAGTCTTGAAAACTGTAAAAAATTACTGTGGGATACTGTAATTTCCCAAAGGACGTTTCAGTACTAAAACTGTTGTACATTAAATAATTGATCTTTTTTGTTTATACAGTACATTATTATTATTTATTCATTATAGCTGCATTGGGGATACAAGTCATTAATCAAAAACAATCCCGTTTGTAGAGCTTATGTTTTTATTATTATTATTTTGATAAACACTACAAGTTTATGAATATTGAATTTCAGCCACATTCAGAATAAATGAATATATAGAGGCTATGAACACATGAACCAATTTTCTTATGTAACAAACTGTGTCTCTAATCAGGAAGACTGACTGGCGGTTTATATTCTGTGACAGATTACATTTGGTAAATCTCACAAGGCGCGTTGCACATTTGTTTGTATTTGATGCATTTGCTTTGGAAATACTAGTATTACTCATAATGCAATTGCATGCTTGGGCATTGACTGCGCATCGATATAAGGGCGTGTGTGTTAATGTGATTCGAGAGCCAACCTTCACTAGTCTGTACTTTGCAGCTTAACAAACCCTGTCCGTATGTTTGTGTGTGTACAGGGGTAGAGCTTGGCATCTGTGGGCGGTAAATGAGGATTGCTATAATTGGATTATACCTTATTAATGTTCTTATAGCTGGCTGGGAATTATTAGGGCTGAGCAGCATGGCCAGATTAATTTAAAGCCCATAGAGAGTTTGTAAGGTGTGCGAGTGTGTGTTATGGATGCTGGAGTTAAAGGCTTAGCGGAATGTCCTTTCTCGCTCGCTAAAAGATCTGACATTCAGGGTTTGTCTGTGTCCTGCCATTTCTCACGGAGATGAAAGGCTCGAGGGTAGATATTCTCCCACCATTGCTGACTACACAGTACACACACATACATAAAAAACAATCAAGTACACACTTCTTCCTGCTGGAGCATACATATAAATATAATTAGGATTACGTAGTTGCCAACACACATTCAGACGGGTGTGACAACACACTCACGCTTGCACATAGCATATAAAAATGCAATCCCTGGGGTCTGAGATGACATAAAAGTGAAATATTTTAAGCTGAACTGAACTGTTTTTGTGACTATCTTATAATCTTTAGATCTTGTGTATATTGTGACTTTTACATTAAATTCAGTGCAATGTTGTTTTTTGTACAGTACACTTTGTATGTAAATGGTAAATTAGATGATCGAGTTTAATAATTCACAGCAACAGTTATATAGTTTATAGCTCTTGTGAAAGGAAATATGCAATGCAGTGATGCTACATAGAAATATATGCAAAAATTGTACTTTCTGTGTATAGCTGCAGGTTGGTAGTGCGCATTGTTTGAATCAGTCAATTTATGTTGTCCAAAGCACCACCGGTGTGTATTTCTAGCACAGTGGGCTGTTTTGGGGTCATCCTGTGTATCTAAGTCGGTGAAAACAGGGGTACGCGTAGATTCAATTAGACGCCTCCATTACATCGGGCCAGATTAAAACATGCCGTGTTCCACCATCCCCGGTTACATAAACACAGCTTAGCACCAAATCCTGGCCACAGGCCACTGCTGCCAAGAGCAGAGAGACAGAGAAAACTGTGACTGGCATTTTAATGACGGTTACACAGTGGCAAGAACTATTGGGGAGTCACTGTTCTGTCACTGGGGCTAAACATTACTTAAACATGTATCTGTGAGTGCATAAGTCTGCTATTTAGCATTATATAACATATATGTGTTTACAAAACAAGTTAAGGTATTTATGATGGCTTTTCCCATCTGATAATTATACTTTCAATGTGTTTACATGGTTCATAGAAAGTATTAGACGACACAGTGTTTTTAATAGCTGCCCATATATCCTTTGTCTCAAACGTGGTTTAATTTTATTGTTTTATTAAATTTAGTTTTATTTTATTTTGAGAAGAAAGAGGCCAAGGAATGCTACAAGAGACTTGAAACAAGCACATTGACTAATTTAAGCTGACATTCTTATTTATTCATTCATATTCTGGTTAAGTTTAGTTTAAATTAGTGGAAGTATAAAACTCACCCAAGTAAAAAATGCAGGACACACATACACAATTAATGTATGTCATAAACATTTTCTTTCAAAATCATAAGTGCTTGTCATACATTGCATTCCCCCTCTCTTTCTCTCTCTATCATGATGAACTTTTTATAATGTTGCTCTATTTAACGGTTGTCAGTGAGGTGCTGAGCTCACTTATTATGTATGTGATGTCAGACCACTTTCTAGGGCATGTACGATCATTTACACACTTTGCCATACATACATTTTTTATCTTTTTTTCCACCTTTGGCCCACTTTGGTTACTCTTTTTATTGGTTTACTTTTTCTGAGGCCAGATCAGTCTTGTGTGTGTGTACAGTATATACGCATGTATTTATATATAGGCTGTGTCCAAAAGCCTGACTTATGAGGCAATGATTTCGAATGCAGCATTTTGCAGTAAGGCACCATTTGAAACCTTATGAGTCAGTGTAACAATTAAATGATATACAACAAAACAGAATTAGTTTGGTGATAACTAAATATATATTTAATTAATATAATACTGATTTCACACCAAACACCACCAAGAACTACTTTCATACGCCATCGTAATTTTTGTAGCTGAACCAAAATGTGGGATATCAAAGACAGTAAAGGATGCATCTATTCTGCCTTCAAAATTCGATCAGAAGAAGATACTCCTGAAGACAGGAGGTAAAGCAGATTTTAAATTCGGATGTGCCTTGATGCCTTGCTGCCTTGGAATGCTGCCTCTGAGGGCAGCGTTTTAGAGCTTTCGAAAGCAGTAGTTGTTGCAATAGCAAGCACTAACCAGTAGGCTGTTATAATCTCAGTATCTTCAGCATAAGTTGGATTGATCTTTTCAAGCTGCTGATTCCATGTTGTGTGCATTTGGATGCTGGCAGTGATTGTGGAGTCTTATGAAGTTGTTGTGCATTGCGGTCGGGTGCATCGGGGAAACGCTAATGGGGAGCATGACTAATCTCCTGCATTGTGTGTTCTACACTGATATGGCTTTGGATGAAGTACAAGAGATTACGTCCCAGAAAGCATCTTCAGCGGCCAGCTAATCTGTGTGTGTACCCTCCCACTCGTCTCCAGGACTCCCACGTAAAATCTTATAACAGCTCTGTTTATTTTTCTCACAAAACACTGTTTTAAAAATGGCATCATACTAGTACTGTATCATAGTAAGGGAGTAACTTCAAATAAGATTTTGGTTTGAGCTGATGTTGCCATTTTTTTCATGTCTCCAGGATCTCAAAAAAAAAAAAAAATAGAAATATTTAAACGATTGACTGAATTCTGTGCATAATCAGAAATACCTAATGTACAGAACTGCATAGTCAGCAATACGCAGAAGGTTGTTATGTAACGGAGGCCAGCATGCCGGATACCTGGGTTCGAGGCCCACTCAGAGCGAGGATGAGTTGTGGCGGTAGCCGTGACCCGGATGGGAGTGAGGTTTAGGGGGGTGAGTGTAACGGAGGCCAGCAAGTTACATTGGTGCGGTAGCGGACCCAGGGGGGTTACAGTTACAGGTAATCATTCGCCTGACCTTCTCCGGTTCTGCCTCTCTCTGCCCTGTCAGATCATGTCTGAGGATTTTTCAGATACGAGTTTCCCGGGAAAGCCACAAGTTACGTAAGCATGTGTCTTCTGTTATCCGAGAGGTGATCTCTCCTTACCCATGTTTCTCTGCCTCGTGGTCTCTATATTCCTCTCTGTCTCTTAATCAACCTCTCCAGGGCAACTCGTCTTACCTGCCCGATTAGGCCTTTGTTTCCACATGCCGAGCTCTGTGTCCACCTGTGGTGTAAGGGTTTCACCTTTGCATGTGTCAGACTTGCTCAGGTATAAGACTTACGCTGTACTTAACTTGTGACGCTATAGATAAATATAGCATTGCAGTTGTTTCTTAGCTTCTTTTAAATAAATTCACTACTTTGGTTTGGACTGGTGTTGCCATATTTCATGTCCTTTTTTTAAATGCTAACTTTTCAAATGAGAAACTGTCATTATTTAATTATTTTTGAACTTTTTTTACGTATTTGCATACGGTCACGGTTTTATATTTTGTCAACATATTCGCTGGTTATGAATAAATGAGTAACCAGGCAAGTTTCAAACAAGCCTCAAACCTAGATTGCTAGTTTGAGAATCATGATGGGTTATTCATTGCTGAATCAAAATGAATCAATAAAAATAAACAGTCTTGAATTTAATAATATGTTTATGCTGCACTTTGTAAATTCAGTGTAGCCCAGTTCGCGCCAGTCAGAATGTCTCCATGGCAAACATGATATTTTTGTTTTTCATTTTCCTGCGGCATAATGGAGTCGAGTTAGCCTAGCTGGCCAACTTCAAAACTGCTCCCACTTAGATGTTTCATTAACTTCAATATCACTCTAAAATGAATAAAACCGAAACGCTGAACAGCCCACATCAGAAAGTACAATCTGTAACTCTTTGACTAACTCCCATTACTCTTCTAATCTTTGTTGCTCTTTGTGAAACAAACATATAAAACTGCTTTTGTGTTTGAGATTTGTGCATGAATAAAATATATAGCTTGAAGCTAATGCGCAGAGCAACAGTGGCAGGGCTGATTAAAGTTTCACAGCGCATTTTGGGAGAAACATCAGGCACTGCTATGAGCCTCTCTGCGTCTATCTTTCACTCTTTTTTTTTGTTTATATCTCCCCCTTTCCCTCTGTAGACTCTCCAAAGTGTCGTTTAGCTCGAATCCGTCAGAAATCGATGGCGCCCAATAGAAATCCAGCTGAGATCTATCTGCTTGCGCCACATGCTGACTTTTCTCTTTATCCTCTCTGCCTGACTCCTTTTTTTGTTTTTTCCCACACTTATCCCATCCAGCTCTCCGAGGACGGGTCCAAGGCTCCTTCTCACTTCTAGCCTTAAGCAAAAGGCCCTAAATTCCCTGTTGTGTGCCATCCTGGTCATGCAGCTTTCTTCATTTCCTGCAAAATCCCCACACATAACACACACTCACAAGCACGTGATCCCCTATCTCCCTTCAGTCATGACACAGGAAGACGCGTCCCCCAGGGGTCTGTCCTGGGTAATATGCTGTACTCAGCAGGTGTGTGCTTGTGGGGGTTGCTACTGTTAGGGGTTTTTCCATGAAGGATTGGATTGTCAGGTCTCTGTTATCGCTAGATGTTATCACAACTGTAACACCATCCCTCCAGCCAGCGTCTCTGGCCGTAGACTCTTTTGTGTCCTCGGAGCTATAGATGTAGTCCTATACCACCAGCCAATTATCAGATGTCTGTGAGTATACGTCCCTGTGGCTGATGGGCTTGACAGTGGTAGATGGGTCATGTGAGGTGTCTGTCTGTCTTAACCCTCTTCTGTTTGTGTCCACTTTCTGATTTAATATACTCGCTACCTACAGTTCCATTGTTTTTTTGGTTTGTTTTTTTGGTTGCACTCCAATTCTCACTATTAACAGACTATTAACTACAACTTTTGCCTTAATAAGATCCTAATTTGCTGCTTATAAGTAGTTAAGATAGTTCTTAGGTGTTGGATTAGGATTAGGGGTGTAGAAAATGGCCATACAGAATATGTGCTTTATAAGTAATAATAAACAGCCAATATGTTAATTATAGATATGCTAAAAGATTTCCCTATAATAAAGTGTTACATTTTTTCTAGGAAATTGGTTGGATAGTAAAAAGTGGGTGTCATATAATATTAGAGTTTATTGAGATTGTTACAGCGGGGCAAGTTTTTCACAATAAGGCCAAAAATATGTCTTGAGGACATAAATAGGGTCGTTCATCTTGACCTTTATACACCATATGAAGTTCTTTAAAGACAGACTACAAAATTTATGTCATTCAAAACAATAACTTTTAATTTGTCAAGAAAGCATGGTTAAATGAAAAAATAATGTAGGCTGGAGCTTTTTAATTCATTCGAAATTGATTGGTTTATGAAATTTAAAGCCTCCATGACCACTTTTTTGAGCGAGGGGTTAAAAAATGAGCACCCATTGAAAAAAAAAACATTATAGTACATTTAGGTAAGATGCAAAACCAGCCTGACTGAGCAGGTTTATTTATAAATGCTCTGTATTAGACAAATAGTTTGCCATCATGATCCATCAGTTTGGTGATGAATGGATGACTGACAGAATTTGTTGTAAAATAATCAACAGTGGGTTATTTTCCTATAAGTTTCAGACATTATATTTTTTTTTTATAAATAATTCAGTATTAAGTTAAAGGCAATGACTTTCTAACATCACATTTGTCAAGATAATGTTAAATTAGAAAAAAATGTACATTTAACTTTGTAATTCATTGAAAATTGATTGGTTGGTGAAAATGCTTGGAACGGAGGGGTTGAAAAATGAGGGGGCTTGGTGATGTCAGCCAAAAAGGAAAGTCGTCTAAGAGGCGGAGCAGGTAGATTACTTTTTGATGAAAGACTATGAATAATTTACACTGATAAATGGCTCCGAAATTTGAATCAGTTTGATTTCATGCTGACTTTAAAGCACCAATAGTGGTTATAGTTGCACCAAATAAAATCGCAAAAACCTAGTTTCCACTTCAGTCCTATGCCGACGCTTGTTGTGCCTCAAATTCACAACATTGATTACGCCAAAAGTTGAGATGCGAGGCCACCCAAACAAACAGATCAATATGTGTTCACACTCTTCAGGAAGTGTTCACAAAAGAGAAAGTATTTTAACATCAGAATGGTACATGCTTGTACCCTAGACACATGTCCATTCATATGTGAACTCTCCTAATGTGTGTTGTTGGTAGCAGTTATGTTGCTGCATTAAGTGGGTCAGATGCGCACACACCCAACCTAGACGAGACTCGCAGCGAGAGTTGGTCTGAATGAGGCTGTCAATCAAAGTGAGAGATCACGTAAAGTGACACCCTTCCCATCATGCAATAATGTGTCTCAATTTAGCACCCCCACGTCTCTTTCCCTCGTTCTCTCTCTCCGAACCTCTCTCCATCCTCAGACAGGCATTCAGCACAGTTCCATTCCTCTCAGTGATGGATGGATAAGGTACAAACAAAGGCGAGAACAATCCTTTTCATCTAATACTCCCTCCCTCTCTCTGCGAGATCTAATTTAAACACAACACCCCTCACCTTCCCGCCTCGGCCGTCAATATTGTTTATCGATCGGCACCCACGCGAGCACGAGCTATTTCGCACCAACAGAAAAGTATCCCTTCCTGTCGTATGTGGGCCGCCACACGCCAGGTTCTCTGGGGACGAGGAGAAAGATGGTGTATCTAACAGCTACTGACCTGTGAGGGAAAGCTAATTAGCTGAGAAAGCGCAGCTAATGGTGGAGCGTTCCACCCGCAGGTCTAGCCGGGGGTCACTCTTGATTAACCCCAGAATGGATCACTCCAACTCCAAGGACCAAGTTAAACTGTTTACAAGATATATGTACATGAGCTGAGATGAATCACGGAAAGAGTGCTAGAGAGAAAAATTGAGGTTGGAGAGGAATGCATGTTGGGAGAAAATGGGAGAAGAGAAAGATAATGGCATTTTCGAAACTGACTACCATATTTTCTGGAAAATTAGCCAGATGTGTTTTATTTATTTTTTAATTAATGCATGTAGTTGTATTGTTACATTTTTATACATTATTACATTGCGATATATTGGTTTTACATCTTATACAGTAATGGAATATACAGGTAGATAACATTTAAATCAGTCCAGGTTGGAATGACATTTTTATTTCTACGTGTTCCTTTAAGAATGCCTTGTATTTTTAGGCGGTTTAAGGTTTTCTGACCCAGAAATAAAACAGATTTTACGCAAAATTTTACTTCAAAGCCAGGTATACTGAGCACCGAGACACATCTGTAAATGTTGTTTATAGGACAAAGTCACCCATCGTGATCCATTCTGTTGATGGATGGACGACTGAAGGTTAAAAATAAGAGTAGTCGTAAAATAATCAATACAGGTTTATTTTTTCATGGTCCAAGGTTCAGACTAGATTTACACTTTGTCTGCAAACTGTGTATAATAAATCATTCAGTTTTCTGTTATTTATGACCTCTCGAAGTGACCCTCCCCCCTTCACTTTTATGATGTACTCTGCACTCTAAACGTCTTTTTTGACACATTGGCATGGAATCCATTATAGGTTTTGTTTCCACCATCTGTAATGGCAGCATTTACATTTATGTACATTCATGCATTTGGCAGACAGTTTTATCCAGTTTAAGCTTCCTGCAGCTTGCACGCATGGCACTAACAACACTAAGGTCATGGGTTCTATTCTCAGGGAATGCAAATGTGTTTTTGGACAAAAGCATCTGTCAAATGCATGAATGTAAATTCAAAGTGACTTTAATTGCGTTCAAGGCATTCACGTGATCAGTTCATGAATTCCCTGGCAATCGAACAGGTGACCTTGATGTGTTGCTAGCACCATGATATACTCTTTGGGATGTTAGAACCTAAACATGCATTCAACTAACATACAGCTCAACATACAACTCAAAAGAATATAAAAAAATTAAATTAAATAAATGTGATACTGTCAAAGATAGTAGTGTACAAAGAAGATTGTTTTGGACCCCATTGACTTCCATTGAACGGACTAAGCATAAAATATCCAAATACTAATCATAATCTTTCTCTTTAGGTGATTTGTTGTCTTTTGCAGTTTCTGAGGCTTAAACAGCTTAAGTTAGGGGTCCTGTCTTCTTTGTGATTGGTTGCTCAGGGACCAATCAGTGAAAAGGGGTTGCTCATATTATAAAATCAAAATACTTTATTGGTTTAAAATAGTTAAAGGGTGTTAGCATCTAAGTGTTTCATAGTACAAAAGTAATATAAAAATAAAAACATTGATGAAACATTATAACCATGCGTTTATTTATTAGAGTAATGAAATCAATATATTTATTTTTGTCCTAATTATGCACAATCATGCCCCTATCTCAGCACTAATTCAATCATTTTGTTTCTCTCAAAGCTCATTCTGTTCAACTAATCATAATCAGGTTAGCATGTGTATGTATGTATATTATAATCCTGTACCTTAATGACTCGTAGCTTCGCTGAAGCGCAGTTTGGTCACATCGTGGCCTGCATGTAACTTCTCCTCGTATTATATATGTAGGCCCTCTATCATAGCTGTCAGCTCCTCCATTATTCATGCCAAAGTGTTAGCCTAGCGAGAGCGTCGCTGATTTATACAGGCCATTCATCTCGCCTAACAACGTCCTGACAATGTTTGCGCAATGTTAAGCAGACGCAAACATCTTACTGTGAGGTACGCCTGTATCAAGCAGCATGTCAGGCATTGGTTGCTGCGTTTGTCAGTCAGAGTTATCGCAGCAGATGTTTGATTAAGAGGTGAGGAATATCGAGTCGGCCGGATCAGTAATTGGTTGAATTGGGGCTGCTGTGGTGCCTGCTGGTGTTGATGAAGCATTCAGGTCTGCTGTGGTCGATGGATCGATACATAGTTAGCTCGGCTGAATTCTGATGGCAGCTTATTGATTTGCAAACACTGGGTTTCTTTCCGTGCATCATTTTGAGATGTTAGCTTGACCGATAAGGGGATATTCGGTCATTATTGGATGCTGAATTAAGTGTTGCATCTGCATTTATGTGAACATTATTATTCGAATCAATGGTGAGTAAGAGTGTACATAAAAATATAGTTTAATGCACACATGGCAAATTTTTTTTGTCTTCATGTTGGTTTGTATATGGTTTTGAAAAAATTGTTTTCCACTTTGAAGAAAAGTTTAAAAATTGTATTTATTAAATATTTTAATTGATCGTCATTTATCATTGACATGTAGTGTGTGTATGTGTGTATATATATATATATATATATATATTTATATACTTAGTTAAATTTGTAATTGTTTATTTTATATATTACTATATTTTATTTATACATGTATTTGCAATAAATTGTTAATATATTTTCAATTATATGTGTATACATATTATGTTCAATTAACATTTTTGTTGTTTTTATATATATATATATATAAATATATATTTATTATATTGTATATTATCAGTAATATACGTATATTATAATAGTGTTTATATTCATATTACATTTATATTTACAATATTCTTAAAATAAATTATTATATGTAAAATGTGAAATAATAAATTATATATTTTATAGTACACATATGTAATGTTTAATTTTTTTAATGTGTGTATGTGTGTGTTCAAATATGATATTAAAAACTTTTTTTATTTGTTTGTCTATCAATTTCTGGTACATTTTGGTGTCTTCTCTGCATGTTTTGTCATCTATTCCTCTTGAAAACTGTACAAATCTTTTTAAGCTGTATTAATTTGGACAAATGCACTTGGTGGCACTGCAGTGAAGGTGCTGTACAGTTTTTAGTGGACTCATTTTCCAGTTTTGCAGGAATGCTCCTTCCAAACATTCCGAATTCTGTTCCTTATCAGCAACCTACTTCCCACTCTTACTTTGTCATCCATAAACCTCTGCTTTCCCTGGATGAGGAAAGACAGGATGAGTGGCGAAAGCGTTTGCGGAAAGAAAGCAGAGACAATCCAAACTGGATTGTCTTACTTGCGCAAAATATACGTATCGCTTTTCCTCAGACATTTTTTTAGGCCTATTTTCTCATATCTCCTGAAAGTCTGAGCGCTGATGAACTCGCAGGAAACCCCTGCAGCGTGAGCTGAAGGACAGAAGAGGATTGGAGAAGAGAGGGGATCCGAGGGGTGCCGAGTTTAAGCAGTTTTCATCCTTTGATATTTCAAGAGTTTTCCCCAAACTCGACAGTCTGGATTTAAATGAGTCATCCAGGTAAAAAATTATGTTTTAATACGAATATTTCAATTTCTTTTTTTTATTTAATTGCAGCACATGATGCGTCTGATTTACAATGAACGGAGACATGATTGTGCTTAAAAAGTAATAATAGGTGTAGAACCAGTTCAGCACATCTAGTGTCTGCTTGAACCGAATTGTAGCTGGTTAGTGGTTAAAAGCAGGTTTTGGTGTTGAAGCACTGTGTGTTTGTGAGATAGACTTCCAGCAGCAGTGTTTTGCATGTAGCTCACATCAATGCTATCTCACTGCAAAACAATTTACATCAAATGCTCATTTATCTTCAGTGACACATTTCAAATGGTTTGTTTTTGCTGTGTGAGCTATTCGTAGTGTATTAGCTTGAGTCACCATTAGCAGTAACTGACTGAAATAGGAGGTTGACAAGTAATATTCTGATAATTAGAGTGGGCTTTATTAATTTGAAGGGAAGAACAGCGTGGCCAATGCAGGCTTTCTGTTTGACTGTGCCACTATTGAGGCAATGAGATACCAAATCAGACTTTCATTACAATCAAAATGACCTGTTCACTCGTTCAGATTCATTCAGTCAGGCAGAAGCCGTATGCCATATGAGTTTCTTCTGTGGAACAAAAAAGGAGAATGTTTGCAGAATGTCCAGGTTGCTCTTTTCAATACAATGAAATCAAATAAATACGGTGGCGGAATGATTTTATGTATTTATTAATTTTTTATACACAAACTAGAAATAATTACTAATTATGGACTGATGCTTGACAATCTGTTCACTTTCATTGCATGCACATCATCAGCCTGCTATCTTTTTGTCCAATCACTTGATTTATCTCCCATTATAAAGTACTTATTGTCACTAAGCGTCCACAGAGTATAGTTGTCATAGCTCGCACAGATAATGTTTATCTTATCAGTCGTAATTAGAAGCTTCAAATTGATTTTATTATCAATAATATGTCATCTCTTCAAACTTTTCCTATTCATCTCTCTCTTTCACACCCGCGCTGTCATTTGAAGGTCAGATTTAATTGAAAAGTGCATCTAAACTGCTTTGCGCCTCATTACGTGCCAGATGGCTTTGCAAAAATTAATAGCGAAAAAATGAAAGGAGGTATATAATTTAATGGCAGTTTCCCATCAACGTTATCTGCTAATGAAGGCCTTTCTCTGTTGCATTATGTGGGGAATCTGTGTTTTCAATAAGCCCGTTATTAACCTGAATCACTGAAAGGACATTAAAGGCGAGGATGTTCCAGCGCTTTTGTTTATGGTAGATAATGTGAGCTAGGTATTAGAAAACAATTAGTGCCCGTGATGGAGGTCATTGCATAACAGCTACACCATCAGTAGAGGTGTTTTCTATGCTAATGCTTACATAACATAAGCTGTATTTTTCATGTTCA
Organism: Enteromius treurensis; assembly: GCA_032275025.1. Lineage (NCBI taxonomy): Eukaryota > Metazoa > Chordata > Actinopteri > Cypriniformes > Cyprinidae > Enteromius > Enteromius treurensis. The sequence continues at coordinate 4,439,702 of JAUCMU010000080.1, read as the reverse complement.
AGAAGATTATTAGAAAACAGATTAAAACAGTACGCCAGGAGAGACTGTGCTGCAGTGAATTTGCTACAAGTATTAATGGAAAATAATTCTTCAAGTTCAAAGCAACAAGAGTGATATGTTGCCCCAAGATATATATAAAAAAAAGGTATGACTCCCAAAATATGACTCGGAGTGTGCAACCAGATTTATTATTAATAACAATCAAAATGAACAATTCCTCTGCCAGTAGTATAATTGAACACCTTGTCCTAACTAACTTAAATATTCAAATGTTTCATTTGCTCCTTAATTAGTTTTAATTTCATTTTTATTAAATGCATAATATATAAGAGGCGATGAGAATGAGGAACTATATTAACTGTAGTGTAGACAGATGGAAAATATATGAAAAATTGTAAACCGTAAAACTGTAAAAGGTATATTTAAATTAAATGAATACTAATAATACATTTTAAAATACATGCTGTATGTGTGCATTTATATATACATATTGAATATACACAATACACACATCTATTATGACACTAATTATATTCAAAAATAAATGTTGCATTTTAATTTAATATATTTAGCTTTTATTCAGGCATATATGAGGCAATGAAAATGAGAGGGTATATATATATATATATATATATAAATGTATTATATTTATGTATTATAATTTAGAAAAAAATAATAAAACAGATGGAGATTATATTAGTTCATATTATGCATGAATTAAAGTGCATGAATTACATACAATATTATAGTATGATTGACCTGCAATAAGTATTTTCAGATTTTCTAAAATAATTATTATTTAGTCATAAGTCTGTTCAGTCATGTCCAGTCTGTTTTCGAATCATGAGACACACACACACAAGGTTAACTGGGTTGAGGGTATGAAGTCACAAACACACACACACACAGCAGGACAGACAGCCACGGAGGCCAACCTCTGCGCTCCACCTGCGGTTCGCTAACAGAGCAAGCTGTCGCTAACGCACACACGCACCTGCTCTTGCTGTTCCACAGGTATAAAACCTGCGACACACACACACACCTGCTGCATCATCCTCGCTGCAGATACAGCCACACGCTACCCAAGAGGGGAAATAAGGCAGAGAAAAAGAGACGAATGGCTATTTTCAGCTACTGTATGTCCTTTTGTTAGCTCTTTGCTTGTCCAAGTGTGTGCGTGTGTGCCGCACACCTTTTCTTATTTACACCTTTCCATCTGTGCAATCACACCTCCAAAGTGTGCACCCTGCTGAGTGATGACAGAGCGAGTGAAGGGAGAGAAGAGGAGAAGTAGAGGTGGAGGTAGAGAAGGATGGAGGGAAGCAGAGAAGCCCCTGTGAGCCGAGGAACGGTCTGTCTGAAGACATTTATAACAGCCTTAATGAGACAACCTGTTTGTCAGACATGCAGAGATCCTCCAGTCCTTCAGGAGAGAGCGTGATGCCTGCGCGCTGGTGTTAAACAAGCAGCTGTAGACTGAGATTTTTAAGAACAGGTCTTACTAGAATACCTTGTGCGTGCCGCAGGATGGCAAAAAGACCCGAGGACGTGCTTGATTAATAGCAGACTTCTGGAAACCAACTGAGAGCCCTGCGAGTGCAGAGAGAGGGACAGTCTGACGGAAACCATTTTTAGTGTTTTTCAGATCAAGGATTAATATGTATATATGTAGATTGTACTTAAGATGTACTTAAAATAAGATGGCAGATCTGAGTCTGGCACTGTAGTGTGGAAGAGGGGTGTGATTTATCTCGAAAGACGCTCGGATGAGAGGTTAGCATAACGGATGCATAATTCCACTGAGGGCCGACGCACTGTAATCGCTCAGAGCAAATTTGTGGAAATGATAAATTACACTCGGGTTTCACTTTGGGTATGTCATTTTTCTGTAGTAGCGTGTCACAGTTAAAGGGACAGTGCATCCGCAAATGACAGTTGTTGATCTGAACTGTTTTATTTGACTTACACTTTTGAAAAGATTTAATCAAAGGCAGTCTAGAGATGAAAGTAATAACAACTTTTAGTAATTTACATCGATCAAAAGTGACAGTAAAGACTCCAAAAGATCTCATTTCAAATAAACGCCATTGTTTTTATCTTTCTGGTCATCAAAGAATCCTTTGAAACATTAATAAGAAATCATTCCTGAACAGCAAACCAGCACATTAGAATGATTTCAGAGGGATTGTGTGACACTGAAAACTAATAATTAAAACTCAGCTTTGCCATCACAGGAATACATTTTTTTTTTTTATAAATTTAGTGCATTAAAATAGAAACCATTAGTAATGTAATATTTCACAATACATTTTACAAAAAAATTTGATCAAATAAATGCAGCACTTATGGGCATAAGGGACTTTTTTTAACAAAATCTTTCCAACTTTAAACAAAGTCGATTTCACATTGAGTCGTATATACTACACACAGCCGTTGTTCAGTGACGAGCTGCACAAAACCATGTTCATTATCAGCCTGTAGTATATACGGCTCAATGTGAAATCACATACCTGACGGCATTTACTGCTGATTACATGACAGGCTTTACTGACAAAACGCGCATTACAGATCGGCCTATCGGGATCGGGACATCCCTAAAGGTGACTTTATTTATTTAATTTTGATCTTAAAAAGGTGAGTTTTAACCAAAATGTGGGGAGTTTGCATCTATAAAGATATTTCAAGTGTACAAAGTGAATAAAACTAACCCATATGACATATGCAGTATGCTAAATTCAAAGTCTTTTAAAACCATAAAATAGCTTTGTGTGGAAAAAGCGGGCAAAAATTTGTTCTCAGACCATCTGTAGCTCTCAAAAGTTATTCATACTGGTGTTCAGTTCAAATAAATTGCATCAGATGTGGCTCAAGTCTTGACTTGCCAATTGAATGAGATTTGAAAAGAACTATGGGACATAGGGAAATGTTGCTAGCCAGATTCAAACTCGCCATCTGACTGAGCACCATGACTCAATGCATGGCATGTAATCCCTTAACAGATTGAGCTTTCTGATGTCCGTCACATCTGAAGTCAGTTGTTATACTGACCCAGTGTTTTGTATTCCAAGTGACTCTGTCGATGATTGACTGTGCCGAGCCTGTCTTAACACCACACTCATTAATCTACATCTGTTGTCATGGTTTGAAATGAAAGAGAATATATTTACGGGCAACAAATCTTCTCTTCTGGCTGTGTCGTGCCCCCTGTTGGCCGGGAGCAGATGGTGTACGGGAGGGGTAGAGTTCTGGATGGGTTTCAGCGCCTCAGATTGCTTTTGGGATTACAGTTTGGTTTAGGTTAGTTCAGTTTGGTTTGGACATGCTGTGCGCAGGACCTCTGAGTGTCACCAAGGTTGAGCCAAGGTGCTGTTTAGTGTTTGAGCGCCCCCTAGTGACCCTTTATTGTACTCTGCCTCACAGAGAAGTGTTTCGAAACACACATTACTTCAAATAGATGCAAACAAAAGAGTAGTGTTTATCAAAGAAGTACGCTTCTCTGAGCATGAAACGCTACGGATCAAAGAAGATCTCACAGCGGTAGATAGGCGTTCTCACCTCGCTCTGTAAATCAACTTGCTTAAGAAGCGAGCAGCTTTGATTCAAAGTAATGACGTGTGAAACAACATTATTTACTTAGAAATATCAACTACTTTTATCTGACGGGCGGAGTGCGAGGAATTCTGGGTAAATGTGCTGTTTTGCTTTTGCGTGTGAGTGTGAGTGTGCAAATGCAACGTAATCACATTTATTGGCGCTGAATGTGATTACAGTCTCGACAGGGAGGCTCATTGTCTGACTGTATTTAGCTCATCAAACCCGCTGCGGAGCCAATATTATCTGTCAGGTGATAATCACACAAACACTTCAAGAAAAGCACCATTTGCACATTAACGCATTGATAAACACAGCATGCAGTTTGTGTGTTGTAAATTAGGGGAAAAAGACAATTTCGTGGCGCCTTGACGGCCCTTTGCACCTGGTATCATTAAAATCCAGATGTAAATATACGGTCAACGGGATTTTGCCAAGTAAGACATTATCCTAGATCAACATTAATGTCCCAAAATATAGACTTATGCCAATCCCAACCCCTACCCAAAATGTGTGCCTAAAATCAGTATGAAATGATAGCTGATTGACAAGGGTGTAGATGCACCTAACCCTGATCATAAGCCTAAAACAGATATTTCCAGAAACATTATCCCTCGAAACTGATTGGTTGATTGGAATGTCGTTCCTGATCCAGGAAATTTGGCATTCAGCTGGCATTCCACTGAATACAATGTTGTGGTAATACTTTATTTTAGGGTCTCTTAGTGCTTATTAGCATGCATATGAAAAGAATATTAACCATGTATTAGTAGTAATTAAGCACATCTGTAGGGTTTGTTCTACATCCCTAATCCAACCTAAACTTAGCAAGTACCTTACTATATAATACCTACAATAAGTAGGAAGTATATGATGTGTTTCAAAACCATACAGTCTCAGAAATAAAGGTACAAAAGCTGTCACTGGGGTGGTTCCTTTTCAAAAGGTACATGTTTGTACCTAAATGGTCCATTTTTGGTACCTTGAAGTTACATATTAGCACTTAAAGTGTACATATTTGAACCTATGGGTACGAAAATGTACCTTTAAAAAGATAGAGTACCAGTGACAACTCTTGTACCTTTAATTCTGAGAGTGTATGAAACTATTATGAAAAGTAGTTTTAAGTTAGCATTTCAACATTTTCCCTTTTATTTCCATGGGCGCTCACATTCATTGATCGGTCTGAAGTTGGAAAAGTGGCATCAATATTTCCACAAAAGGAAAGCGTCCATCAATATTTTTACAATTAAGCAAGTGATAGCTCATCTTCAGATGAGTATCCTTTGTATGTAGCAAGAAGAGGTGCAGGAATGCAAAATGTTAATGCAGTTCTACCAAAAAATCGAAAAAAAATACAGATACTATCTAGACACAAAACGTGCTGTAAAGGGAACCTTTGTGTGTGTGTGTCTTTGTGACTTGGATGTGATAGTGTGATGGATCAGTGTGTGAATGAGGTATTGCGTGGTTGCCAGGGGTACGGCTCTTCTAGCACCTCTCCTCACCCCTTCTCCAAAAAGAGATGGATGACATGGCCCGCAGCACCAATTTGGCGGATGACAAGTTCAAAAGCAGACGAATGAGTGAAGCAGCCCAGGTGGGCTATTTATAGGACGTCGCCTTTCATCCCTCTCCATCCTTGGCTTAGTTTTCCCGCTCATTTTTTATTCTGTGAATTATAGCGGCTCTACCGGAGACACTCTTTCAGAGGTAACAAGACTGGTTTATTCGTCACGGAATCCTTACAGACTCAGGTGTGTGTGAGAAGACCTATAATGAAAGGCTGATCAGGTTTTTACAGTTCTGCTGCTTTCACAAAGCACTCGTAACGAACTTAACTGCCTCAGATAACTCCACTTCTAGTATTTAGGCATAGAAATGATCTGCAAAATTCTGCCGAGTAAGTTTAAACGTAGTGAATTTGTTAAATGAAGATGTGAATATTAGAATTGTATAAAAGAAGAATTACATGACTCTGTAGAAATGGTAGGTTTTTCAGAGATTTCTGTTTGCACATTGTTACTCAAATTGTGAATTTGGAGGTTTTTGTAGGGTCTGGCCCTCCTAATTAAGAATTTAACCTCAGAAAATGAACTCAAAACTTTAAATTTGAAGGGCTCAAGTCTCACTCGAGTGCTTGTTTTTAAGTATGTACTGTACATAAGTGTTAGGGGTGTAATGGTTTACAAAAATCACGGTTCGGTTTGATACGATACAGTGGTGTCACGGTTCTGTATGTTTTCGATCTGGCAAAAACACAATAAAAAAAGAGAATTTCTTAGATTTTTTTTCCACATTTTTATTTATTAAAACTAACATAATGTGACCTTGTTTTTTCCCCCCTTTTCTTTTACTTTGAACAACAATGGAGCTATACTTCACATAACTTCTGGGGTTTCT